>OU015752.1:80616702-80633314 GCA_907169655.1 Acomys percivali | reverse complement strand
ACACACACACACACACACACACACACACACACACACACACACACATTATCTTACCTTTTATGGGGGTTTATACCTCAACATTAGGAAGAAAACAAAGGCTCACAGTGGATATTTTGTTTGCTCACATGCTTCTTTTGGTGCTGGTTTGAACCAGAGCGTCAACCATACTAGGCAAGTATTCTCCCACTGTGTTTCACCCCTGCCTCTGTTAGTGACATTATTTTCCCTTGTAAGAAATATAAATGGTGGCACTCAGAGGAAGGATAGCAGGCTACGAAGAAGAGACTTGATACCCTATGAGCATATGCAGGAGGAGGGAGTCCTTCTCAGTCACAGTCTCCACAGGGAGGGGAGTAAGAGGAAAATGGGAGGGAGGGAGGAATGGGAGGATACAAGGGATGGGAGAACCATTGAGATGTAATATGAATAAATTAATAAAAAATGGTAAACAGAAAAGAATACATTGAAAATAGGGGGAAAAAAAAAGAAACAGAAATGGATCAGAAACTCAGACTGACCAAATCTGTGAGCCTCCAAAGCCACTATGCCAAGCAGCCTCTGGCTTGAGCAATAGCTAATATTAAACAGTCCAAAGAAAAACTAAAATCCATTTCCATGGTTGAGATTAGACCAAAGACAGTTAAACATTCATCTTTTCTTCATTTTAGTTTAAATTAAGGAGCTGCTATTAGAGAGCAAAATTACAAAATGAAAACTCCAAGCTGATAAATCCATGGGAAAAATAGATATTTTAGCTGCCTTTATATATCTAGAGTCAACATTCAGAGATCCTAGATTAATAGAGCAAACAGAGATGATTACGCCAGTAACGAAATCTCCATTAAGCCTTGCTGGAGGGGAAAATGAAAAGTTTGAACATCTGTCAGGTTCAGCCAGAGTTCATGAAGGATAGAGATTTGTGTGTTCTTACTTTCTCAAAATCAACGTTTCCAGAATCAAAATATAGTCCCCGATCCAGGAGGGGAGTTGCCCATATACTCCCTAGAGCCTAGGAACAATATGGACTGGTCCAGGCCATCCATAGACATTCTTGGAATCAAGAACGTTTGGGTCTTCAGGCTCTCCCCAGGATTCAGTAAACCATGCCCCCCAAAGCCAACACCCTGGAACACAAATTTAGCTCCTGACTGTAGATTTTCTTTAAATAAGAACTTATTTAGAAGAAAAGCCATCTGCTATTTTCCCCACCCCCAACTGCCATTTTTGTCTCAGCAGATGAAGAGAGAGCCTACCCCAAATATGGTAGTTCTGATAGTTTCCTTTTCTTTCTTTTATGTAGCAGAACAATGAAAAGGTCACTGTTCTGCTGGCAACTCCTTTTTACCCCAAGCACCCTGCTCTTCCAGTCTATGGCAGTCACATTCTACTTTACACTGCTGAGAACCCTGGCTCTAGAGCTCACAAATCAGTGTGATGGGAGGCTCTGTCTTTCTGTTCATGGATGTTGTCACTAACCCAGAGTCTTCTGTTCAATCCATGGTGCCACAAAAGATGTCTCCTCCGTGCTCAAAGTGAGAGGTTTGCTGAATCTGAATGAAACAGCACTCAACTTGAAATAACATTAATACAGTCTAGGGGTCTTGAACTAATACCATTTAGGCATCTTGATCAGGTTCATTTTCTCTGCCAATTAAATTATTAGAAGTCAGGAAAAATCTGGAGCACAATAGGTATCAGCAGAGAAATCTCAAGCAGTGCAGATAGAATCAGCAGTTGAAAAAAATCTGTTTCTTGGAGGTGATGAAGCACACACACAGAAGACATACCGAGAAAAAGAGGACTCAGGAATCTGACAAGCCCTAAATTAGAAGAGGAAGATTTGTCAGAGACTTAAAATCCTCCACGTTTTGAGAAGAAACTGGATTTTTAGGACTTGTCAGTTTGAAGAAAGCTAGGATGGTTTGTTGGCGTAGAATTGTTGTGTGACATACTCTGACCCGGCTTTGAACATGTTGATCCAGTCCATCAGCATGAGGCCTGAGAATGGGAGACAAAGTCCTACAAAGCTTTCCTTTCAAGTTGCTAGGCTTTTTTTTTTTTAAATCAAATCAGAAGGGTAAGGGAGAAGCTACAAACAGTATTATTAGAAAGAAAATTATTAGTGAGAAATAACTCTCATATGATTAAGGATAGTGTTAAAGGACTGTTAAAGAAACATACATGTTGATCATTCTATTCCTAGACATACTTTTCTCCGGGGTGCTTAAGACTATATAGGCGGCCAAAGTTAATACCTTTTTTATTTCGACATTTCCATATTTATTTGTGTGTGTGTGTGAGTATGTGTGCCTGTGTACACACATGCCACGGTGTACAGGAGAAGGTCAGAGAATAGCTACTGGGTGTCAGTTCTTTCGCTCTATCATGTTGGGTTCTAGGGATTAAGTTTAGACAGGTCACCAGCTGAGACAATTATCTGGCTCTTTTTTTTTTTAACTTGGAAATTTTGGTTATATAGGGAGGCTGTGTGCGTATGATTTCCCTTGGCTTGCTTTAGTTTGGTAACCTTGTATTCTGGCCATCAATTTCTTTTCAAGTGCTCTCTCTCACTTGTCTTTCTTTGTTTCTTCCTTCCTTCTTTTCTTTCTTTCTAAGAAGAAATGAGGGGAAGGGACTTGCTCAAGGTCCTAGGACTACTAACTTCAACAGCAACTCTCCTTTGTCACTCTGTTTTCCTTTCATATATATTTTCGAGTTTCATCCTACACATCTTTTTTAATAGTTTGCACACACAGCCCTCCCACTGCTTGATTTCTTTCTTCTTATGTGCTTTATGTTTATTTCAGTTCTGTGCTAATACCAAGAATTGATAGTAGGTGTGAGAGTGGACAAAGAAGAAAGCCACACTTTGGGGAAAGTTTTGGATAATATGAGGTTTCTTCACTTCACAATTCTTGTGTATGTCAGCGCTGTAGAATTCTGCTTGAGAAACATGCCACATGGTGACACGTGCACATCTTGGTGAGGATGACTCTTCGGATTCGATTTTTAAAGCTTTAAATGGAAAGTCGAAGACATCAGAATTACTCATAGAAATTTTCCCCAAAATTTTTACTGCCAGGTGGTAGTGGCACAGGACTTTAATTCCAGCACTTGCACAGCAAAGGCATGTGCAACTTGTGTATTTGAGGCTCACTTGGTCTGCAGATTTAGTTCCAGGACAGCTAGAGCTACAGAGAGAGACCCTGTCTTAAAAAGCAAACAAAATTGTATTAATGTATACACATGCAAATGTGGGTCAAAGGACATCTTCATGGAGTTGTTCTTCTTCACTTATCTCGATGTGGCTTCCAGGAAATAAACTCAGACATTAGCCCTGCATGGCAAGCATGTTTACAAAGCAGACTGTACTGAGTTTCATGTGCATAGTCTGTTATGATTCTTCTTTGAGACTGGCTGAGATAGATGTAAGAAGAAGGGCAAATCTCTCTGTAGATGTCTGATATTCAGACCCTCCTATTTTCAGGAGCTTTTAGACCACTTTGTCTAAACAGAAAAGTAAATGGAGAATTAAATGTTCCTGCATGTTTGTGAGGATTTATACGTTCTGCTTTTTTTGTAAATATTATTTACAAAATATTTACAAAATAATTTTTGTAAAAATATTTAAATGTGTGTTTGTGTATGTGTGTGTGTGTATGTGTGTATGTACATGTGTGGTTCACATAATATTGGGAGTTGTAAGCCAAAGCATACCTTTGATGTCATGATGGCAACTTCTGGCAGTTGTTTTTTTTTACTTATACTACATATATTCCAGGGATTAAACACAGGTGGTGAGGCTTGGTGTCAGCGACCTATGACACTTTGTGTTAAACACTAATAGCCTTAATATATGTTGGTCAGTTTGTTTTATGGGTTAAATGAGATGATTTATATGGAAGTTTCTAGTAGATTCTATAGAATAGTAGATTCAAATGTTTGTGAGTTTTTAAAAATTTGTTTGATTGTGTGTGTGTGTGTGTGTGTGTGTGTGTGTGTGTATTTTGAGACAAGGACTCACTCTGTAAATCGAGCTGGCTTGAAACTTGCTATGTAGACCAGAGGGGCCTTGAACTCAAAGAGATTTGTCTACTACTGCTTCCTAAGTGCTAGAAGCAAAGATACCTTATCACCACACCTGTCTTAAACCTTTGTTAGATCTGACCTTAAATATTACAAGTGGTCTCACAGTTTAGTAATCAGGTAGATTCTTCCATGCCCTGAGATTCCCCTTCCCTTCCCCCAAGTTGAAAAAGGTATTCATTCTGGCTCTGATGCTTTTAGGATGATAGGAGTGAGCTTATTGCTATTTAGGATCCATATTATACTACTGTGACTGAACGAAGGTAGAAATGCCTGGCTGTTGAGCGGGCTAAATTTGACCCAGATCATTATCATCTGTGAGTGTTAATTTTGGGGACAGTTAAACAAGTTGGTTATTTTATACTTCCTTATAGTTTTTTAGTATATGTGTATATTTTTGTGGAATTATTTGTGCATGTGCATGCGCATGTGGTGGCCAAAATTCCACTATTCATGACTTCCTCAATCTTTTTTTTTTCTCTTTTTCCCTAGACAGAATAGCTCACTAAATCCAGAGCTCATCCATTCAGCTATGCTGGCTGGCCAGCCTTGGCCAGTGAGCTCCAAGATTCTATCTCCTTCTTCCTTGCTTTGGGATACAGCCACACATTTAATTCCCTGGCTTTTTATTTAGATACTGGTGATCTGAACTCCTCTTCATGTTTACATTCCAAGCACTTTACTAAGATAGCCATTTCTCCATCCTTTCAATATACTAGACATATATATTTTACATTCTGGATTAAGTGAAGGCACCAACAGTAATTAACATTTCATCTAACCTGTAATGGCTGTACTTGCATACTCTTTATATCTTTTCTTTCATGTGCTATATCCAGACGGTGGTTTTCCCACCCACTTATCCCTCCAGCATGCACCCTTCCATTACTCTTCCACAGTTTCCCTTCAGAAAAAATGTGTCCTTCTAGGGATATCAACCAAACATGTTGCATGATTCAACCATGATATTGCCCATATCATGTTGCGATAAGACTAGGCATTTCCACTTGCATGAAGGCTGAACAAAGAAATCCAGTAGGAAGACAATGGTCCCAAAGGTAGGCAAAAGAATCAGAGATATCTCATAACCACACCATTAAGAGAAGACCAAGCTGCAAAACCATAAAATATATGCAGTGGGCCTAGGTCAGACCTAGACCTATGCTGGCTCCATGATTGTTTGTTCAGTCACTGTGAGCTCCTGTGGGATGAAGTTCATTGAATCTGTGGGTTTTCTTATGGCATTTCTATCCCTCTGGCTCCTGCAATCCATTTTCTCCAAACTGATCCCTTCTGTTCCTGTGTCCACTCACACCGGCTCCATCCACAATGTCTGTTCTACTTCCATTTCCCAGGGGGATCCTTGGATCCCATATTGAGCCATCTTTCTTATTTAATTTCCCTGTGTATTATAGCATGACTATGCATTACTGTACAGCTAATATCCATTTATAAGGGAATATATACCATGTTTGTCTTTCTGGGTCTAGGTTACTTCACCTAGGGTTATTTTTTTCTAATTACATCCATTTTCCTACAAGCTTAGTGATTTTTTTTTTAAGAGCTGAGTAGCACTTTATTGTGTAAATATACCACATTTTCTTTAACCATTCTATGGTTGAGGGACATCTAGGTTCTTTACAGTTTCTGACTATTATGAGTAAAGCTACTATGACCATAGTTGAGCAAGTGTCCTTCTTGTACGGTAGATTGTCCTTTGGGTATATGCACAGGAGTGATACACCTAGACCTTAAGGTAGGTCAATTTACAATTTTCTACAGGCAGCCTGTTATTTCTCTTGTTTAAGTCCAGATTTAATCTGTGGCTCTCTGACAGGATACAGTAGGCTATTTTGATATTCTTGTATCTGTTAAGACTTGTTTTGTGACTCAGTATATGGTCAATTTTGGAGAAGGTTACATGAGATACCAAGAAGAAGAAGAAGATATATTCCTTTGTATTTGGGTAAACTGTTCTGTAGATATATGCTAGGTCCATTTGAGTCATACAATCTGATATCTCCATTATTTCTCTGCTTAGTTCTTGCCTGGATGACCTGTCCATTGGTAAACGTGGGATACTTAAGTCTCCCTCTATTAATATATGTGGCTTGATGTGTGATTTAAGTTTTAGTATGTTTCTATAAAGGTGGGTGCCTTTCCATTTGGGCATAGATGTTGAAAATTGGATCTCATCTTTGTTGATTTTTTTTTAATGAATATGAAGTGTCCTTGCCTATCTGTTTTGATTAATTTTGGTAAATTGTATATACTCACTTATATCTGCATACTAGCCCAATGGGCATGTCCCATGAAAGCCTTCCCTTACCAGGAAACTGGGACAGAGGGGAGGACATCCTATTGGGACTCTAGATGAGAGAACAATGGGAGAATAGCAATGTAAAAGGATCCAGTAGGTCCTAGAATCCTACAAGTAGAACATTATGATAGGCAGATTTGGGTCATGGGGTCCCACTCAAACTAAGGCCCTAGCCAAGGACAATACTGGCGGTCAAATTTAAACCCCTACCCTGATCTAGCCCATGGACAGGACAGTCTCCACACTTGAGTGGAGAGAGGGATTTGACCTTCTCAAGTACTCTGGTGCCTCACATTTGACTATGTCCCCTGGCAGGGGACACCTAGTGGCACTCAGAAGAAGGACAGCAGGTCACTGAGAAGAGACTTGATACCCTATGAGCATATACAGGGGGAGGTAATCCCTCTGAGGAACAGTCATAGGGGAGGGGAATAAGGGGAAAATGGGAGGGAGGGGAGAATGGGAGGTTACAAGGGATGGGATAACCATAGAGATGTAACAAGAATAAATTAATTAAAAAAATAAAAATAAAAAAAATTAAAAAAATTAAAAAAAAAGAAAGAAAGTTTTCTCATCCATTTTGTTAATATATTTTTTTCTGTTTTTTTTTTTTTTTTTTTTTTTTTGGATACAGGGTATCTCTGTTACAGAGCCCTGGCTGTCCCGGACTCTCTTAGTAGACCAGGCTGCCCTTGAACTCACAGCAATTCGCCCACCTCTGCCTCTGCCTCCTGAGTGCTGGGATTGAAGGTGTAAGACACCACAACCAGTAGTCCGTATCTTTTTTGGGGGGAGGGTGAATTGAGTCTGTTGATATTGAGAGATATAAATGACCAACAATTGTTAATTCCTGTTATTTTCTCTTTGCTGCTGGTGGTGGTTGAGTCGTGTGTCTATCTGCATGTCTCCCTTCTTTGGTTTTCCTTGTATGAGATTATTTATTTCTTGTATTTTTACGGGTGCAGTTTATCTCCTTAGGTTTGAGTGATGCTACCTGGATTTGTGGAAAGATATTGTTTAAATTTGACTTTGTCATGGAATGTCTTGTTCTTCATTTATGGTGATATAAATTTTGCTGGTTATACAAGTCTCTGCTGGCATGTGTGTCTCTTTGAGTTTTCAAGACATCTGTCCTGGTTCTTTTGGCTTTTTAGAGACTCATCTCCATTGAGAAGTCAGGTATAATTCTAATATATGTGCCTTTATGTTACTTGGTGGTTTTTTTCCCAGCTTTTAATATCCTTTCTTTGTTCTGTATATTTAGGGTTTTGATTATAATGTAGCAAGGGGAGCCTTCTTTTCTGGTCCAATTTGTTTGGTGTTCTATAAACTTCTTGTACCCTTATAGGTACCTCTTTCTTTTGTTTAGGGAAATTTTCTATAATTTTTGCTAAAAAAATATTTTGGGGTCTTTTATATGGGATTCTTCTCTTTCTTCTAATTCTGCTATTTCTAGGTTTAGTCTTTTCATAATGTCACAGATTTCTGGATGTTTTGTGTCAGGAACTTTTAGATTTAATAGTTTCTTTGACTAATGTAACAATTTCTTCAGTTGTATCTTCTTTAACTGAGGTTCTCTCTTCTATCTCTTGTGTTCTGTTGATGATGGTTGCATCCATAATTTCTATTCACTTAGCTAGACTTTATATCTCCAAAATTCCCTCAGCTTGTGTTTACTTTGCTGCTTCTACTTCCATTTTCAGATCTTGAATAGTTTTATTTATTTCTTTTGCCTGTTTTTTTTCTTGGCTTTCTTAAAAACGTTTACTTGTTTCTTCCCATTGTTTGTGTGTTTTATTTTTATTTTTAATTTCTTTTTGGGGTTAATTTGTTTCCTCATTGAACAACTAGGGCTGGCAAGATTCCAGTGGACAAAGCAACTGTGATACAAGTGCAATGAACAGAGTTTGAATTACCAGAACCTATCTAAAAGCCTATGTAAATTGGGCTTAAGTCCCGGTAATCTAGAATTGTAAACATAGAAAACAAAGCAGAATAAAACATATTATAAGCATCTGTAGCATACCTACAGAGATAAGTGGAAGAGAATGGAGCATCTCTGGAGGCACACAGGCCAGCTAGCCTGGTGTATATAGCAGAGAAATATGGAGAAAGCCTGCCTCATAAGGTAAAAGGCAAGGACTGATGCCTGAAATTGTCTATGTGTAGGAGTCATGCCATTAGTAGCCTTGGCATGTACAATATCACACTTTTACATACATACATACATACATACAAACATACATACATACATACACACACACACATACATACACACACACTTTTTAAAGAGTTATTTGGTACAACGTGTGATGTTGCTTAAATAACAAAGACAGATATTCCAATTTAAAATAAAATTTACTCTTTAAAATGTTAGTGGATACCTATGATAATTTGGCATAGAAAGAACTTCCTGTGAATTCCTATAGTCATATATACAAATTCTGCAGTTTGTAAATAGTAGAGCCATTCTTAATATGCAGTTCTTAATTGAAAAGCATCTGTATAGTTATTACCTAGGCAAAGCAAGGAGGAAAAGCAGTAAGATGCAGGATGAGAAAGAGGGTGGACATGTATGAGTAGGGATAAAGTGGGGAAATATGGATATTTTCAACTTGAGGCAAGATAATTCTAGACACATCATTGCAGCTGCCTTTTTCCATCCCACTCTGATTACCTGGCTTATGCCTCCAATGAAGATTCAATCTCTGATTGTCATGGCTCCTTTGTTGAGCCCTTTCCCAAAGTCTTGCTGGAGCTGGACAGGAGTTCAATGTTCTGAAGCCCTCCATGCACAGAGATTAGAAGTTGGGGATGCTCCAGTTGCCATTTTTGGGTCATTTTGTGTAGCAAGAAACCAGGTTTCACATCAAAAGATAGTTTAAATACTAGAATAAAGATGGACAATTAGGGAGACGGACAGGGTTTTCTGAGGTGATTTGTCTTTGTGGCAGTTATATGTGGCCCAACTTGAAGAAAATATCTTATGTGAAATCAAATATTTTAAAGAGAAGGGATCATTTCTTTTACTAAAGGAGACCTCAAGAGACAAAGACATTTTATTTTAACAATTTTATTTGAACTTGGAGTTATTGGCAATTTGAAAATTCTATGATTTTTCTAAATGTAGTTTAAACACAACTTTCTGGTTACCTTTTCACCTAAAAAATTATGTTCGTATTTTACCATTGTTTATATTTGTACAATGTAAACATTCTTAGTATTTTCAACATGATAATTCTTTTAAATAAATTAGATATACACATATTTTAAAGGAGTACTATTAAATTAGAAGAATTCCTTTACAATTTATCATATATAAATTGGGCTTAAGTCCCTGTAATCTAGAATAGTAAACATAGAAAACAAAGCATAGCAGAACATTTGAAAAACCTCAGAAAGCTGTCTTAGGTTTTATTTTCTTTTGCTGTGTTTTACATCTGTTACTATAATTGAAATGCTCAAGATTAAAACAAATTACCACCTTTATTTCCTAGCCAGGGCCCCTCTTCCTATCTGTCTTCTTAACAAGGAATTGCTCTAACTCCTACTCTGTCACCATGACAGCTCCCTTTATGTTTTCATGTATCACTGAAAAATAAATTTTCAAAAAAATTCAGTTTTAGCCTGATGTTTATTGAGGCCTCATCTACTCCTTACCAGCACCTACGTGAATTAGTAGTCTCACCATATCTTAGTAAGTCTTAAATGTAACCAACCAAATATAGCATGTTTTACCATTTTCTTTTTAATTGAGTAATTTGAGATGTTTTATTGTAGCACTCCACTTTCTGTTATTTGGACAAAATTTAAGCAGAGAAATACCAGAGTTAAATGACATTATATTAGTTGGTGTTCTCTAGAGTAAGAGAGTTTATAGGATGAATTGATCTATATTTTAAAAAAGATTTCTTAGAATGACTTACATACAGGCTGTAGTCCAGCTAATCCAAGGATGGCTGTTTGTATCAAAGAAAGATCCAATAATCCAATAGTTGTCAGTCTATAAGGCTACGTAGCTCAGATGGACTCTACTACACACCAGAATCCTGAAGAAGTAGGCTTTCATGCTAGTCAAGGAATGGACTTGCTAATGAGGGTGATGAATGGGATCTTCCCACCTCAAAGATCCAGATCTTCCCTCTTTAACTGATTTAATCAAGAAAACCAGCCCCATTCCCACCCCCCCCCCCACCTCCACCCTGGCAATGGGTAAAGAGACACTTTGCTAGTGATGTTGTTCTTATATCAGTCAGAGGCAAAACAGATGGCAGTTCTTTGTTCATCTTAGCTTGATTGATATCTGGTTTTGTTAGCCAAAGCTGTTGTATGCCTAGGACACATAAAAATCAAACTCCATCCTGGCAGCTCAGTGGATTGCCATGCCACTGATAGATCTGTCCTCCTCAATTGAGGTTCTGTCTTCTGAAGGGATTCTAGTTTGTGTTAAGTTTTTGGAAATGCACCAGGACATTTTGCAGAGTCACACAGCTATTCAAACTCAAGAGTCAAGTTTAGTCAATCTTAACCCAGAGTCTGTTTCAGACCACATTAAAAGGAAATACTAAGAAAGCCAATAATAGCAGTTGAAATACAAAATGTATAAAATTTCTTGTAAAATACCTAAGATTAAATTGACTGTAAGGAGTAAGAGTCCAAAAGCAATAAAGAATTACTCTCCAGTTTCTGATTTAGGTTAAAGATTATGGTACTTTAAAGCTATTAAGATAGCTAAAATGTAGAGTTGCTGCTGTTTAAACACTTATGGTGTTTATTTCTTCTATGGGATTTTGGATAAGGTTAGTCACTTCCTCTAGCCTGAAACGTCAATTGCAGCCTGCTCTGAACCCAGAACCCACTTTTTCCCTCTGTGATCTGGAGTGTCGTTTAACATGACTCTTGCTTGCTCAATTGTAACAGAAATGATGGTGATCACTTTCTCCCTAAGTCGTGTGTTAATTGAGAAGAAATAAAAACAATACAAAGATAGTGCAAACTGATGACCCCTGTGGGACCTCCATGTTGACGTAATGTAGAATGTAGTGGCTATCAGTTTTCAGTCTGCAGACACTGTGAGATTCCCAAGCCATTAATTCATCCATTTCTTTCACCCTTGTGTATTAGGAATTCTTCTAGTTTAGAGTGTCTGATTTTAATTCGTTTTACATATATAGATCTCTCCAATAGGTATCAAAGTCCTACAAACTAAGCAATAGAAACATTTTAATTCAGCATGTACTAAGAATTCAGATGAAAAAATGACAAGCTAGAAATGCATTTAGATATGCCCAAGAGTATCCGTTTTGCTGCTTGGAGCACCAACCAGGCTGAGAGCTTGTTCCCACTGGTTCTGCCTACCCCAGATCTGAGCCTTTGCTCAGATAGCTTCTTTTACTATGCCACTTTAGCTGGATTTCCCTTTTTGAGGCTTTAGGGTACTTGAGGATAGAGGTCACTTGGTGTTGCCTTTGAGAGGTGGAGTCCCAGCAGTGAGAACAGTACAATCTTTGTGGATATGTTTACAGAAGTCTGTGATTCTCCACCTTATTCCTGTGCAGTGGAAGACTGAGTAGATGCCGAAAGCGAAGAGAGAAGGAGGTAAAGAATATGTCCTGAGTCAAAGACAACTACTAGAGCTTCCTGATGTGTCCCAGCCTGATACCTCTGCCTAACTCACAGTATCTCTCTGACCATACAGAATGCTTCTGTACACAAAGGGTGAAAGAAATACAGGATGGTGACCTTCCTCTTGAAGTCTCTTTTTTCTCTCCAACTAGACAACCATGGAAGAAAGCAGCTCAGTGATGTATTTTGGTGGCCTGGTGATAGCGAAGAACCATACCTAGCTTTCTCTAGCTCTCAGGACTATATAATTGGTTTAGACCTAAAAGCATGTCCTGTTCATTAAAAAGCTGTATCACAATGTAGCCATTTATGAAATGACAGATATTTGCTCTTCTTATTACAAGAATGGAAATTTGCTATTTCTCCTAGATCCAATGCCTCAGTCTAATCTCTGGTTCTGCAGCAGCATACCTATGATAACTTTCCCCACCCCATCTCCTATTGATCACATAGATATTCCCTTTCTTTTTTAAAAAATACATTTATTTTATCATACATGTATAAAACAAAATACAATGAGCAGGGAGAACCATGTGACAATCATGAGTTCTGTAAATGTTAAATTCATAGTGGTTTGGCTATTTGTATTTGTTAAGCTTGAAGTAAACATCTTTCCTGTCTTGTTGGGTCTAAATTTCTGAATGAATTTCAATATCTATCTTATCTTAAAGGAAGGCCCATGATGAGGCTCCAATGTTCTAGAGAATGTTGGGTATCTGTTCAGGCACTAAACTGTCTCTGTCAATTTTTTTACTTTGGAAGCTGCTAACCTGCAGTGCTGGTTCACTCAGGAATTTAAGTTTTATTCCTTCTAAAGTCTCTGAGGGGAGTTGAAGGCCAGATAATTTAGTTTTACAATCAAATTTAGTTGACCTTCCCTTTCTAAACTTTCTCTCACATGTTGCTTTGTGCTAGACAACAACCCCAGCAGGCAACCCCTACTAATCCAAGGGCTACTTCTCACAGGGTAACAAATAGACTGAAGAGGAAAAAACTCTCCTACTGCCCTTGAAGTCCAACACTGGCCTGTAATGTCTTCTCCAGTTCTGTGGCAGGAAACCTGCTGTGGTCTCCTATCTCTAACCCCAACCCCAAAGGAACATAAAGATCTTCTCCCCCAACCTTCCTTTCTCCAACATAGCCCATTATCTCAATATCTGATACCAGCAGGCATTCACTAGGAACACACAAACTAAGCAGAAGAGGGAAACATGTAAGCTAACTGAAGACCCTCACAACTCTTCTGCCCCTTCAAATTCAACCCCCAGACTCTTCTCTATCTCTTTAGCAGAAGACCTGCTACAGCTATTTTCCCCCATGTGCACACATGTTCTGTTGATCCCACAGACCTTTCCTTCCTAATCTCCGTCTCCTCACTTGTTGCTTTATACTAACCACCAACTGCAATAGACACTTTTGCTAACTTACAGGCCATTCCTACCAGAAAACCATGTAGGCTGCTGCAGACCTCCTCTCTCTCCCCCCCCCCCCCCTCTCTCTCTCTCTCTCTCTCTCTCTCTCTCTCTCTCTCTCCCACTTTCACTTCACCCAGATTCAATTCTCCAGCTCTGCAACAGAAAGCCTTTGGCAGACTATCCTGCCCTCCCACTCCTAACTCCTGTGAATAACACAGATCTACCCCTTCTAACTCCTCTCCTCTTGTTTCTTTGTCCAAGACCACAAACTTAGGAGGCACCACCTGAAAATCCAACCATTGTTCCTCCCAGGGCAGCAAGTAGGCTGAAGGTGGACCAACACTTCTCATATTTCTTTTGAGATCCAAACTCCCAGATTCATACCCAGATCTGTAGCAAGAAGACTCCATTTTCTTTCTGATCCCATACCCAAGAGATCACAAAGACATTCTCCTCAAACCTTTCCTACCTCCCATTCACCCCAGCATCCCAGCCTCTAATACCAGAGGACATTCCCTGTGAACACATCATCTGAGCATTCCAGGAAAACAGGCAACACTCAACCATCACACTCTCCAAACCTTCAGAGATGATACAGAAACCAAGTAGCAAAACACCCACCCAACAAAGACAAATTCAGAAATCAGCACATAACTGTAATCATTCCAAATCCAAATGTTTATATGCCAGTGTAAAAACACAATCAGTAGCAGCTATTTCAATATGTTCCCAGTAGAACATAGCTAGCCTATTACAGCAGGACCTGCATATCACAACATAAGTGAAGTACAAGAAAAAGTCTTTAAAACCAACTGTATGAAGATGATAGACTTTCTAAAGTAGGAAATAAAATCCCTCAACAAACTCAAGGAAAAGACAAAAAAAGAGGAAGAAATAAATAAAATAAACAAGTCATTTAAAGAAATTCAAGACACCACAAAGTGTTGAATGAAATTAATAAAGCTGCATAAGAGAAAACAGAAATTAGGGAACTTGAAATAAAAAAGTTAGGATTTAGAACAGGAACTAACAGAATACAAGAGATGGTAGAGATAATCTCAGATGTTAAAGGCATGATAGAAAAAATATAGATACATCAATCAGAGAAAATATTAAGTCTAAAAATCTCCTGACACAAAACATGCTTTAACACTATTAAAAGACTCAATCTAGAAGTAATAGAAAAATAGAAGGGATAAAAATGCCAGATCAAAGGCCCAGAAAATATTTTCAACAAAATTATAGAAAAAAAATGTTCTAATCTAGACAGAGGTGCCTATCAAAGAACAAGACACATACAGAACACCAAATAGATTGTACTAGAAAAGAAAGTCCCTTCTTCACATAATAATCAAAACACTAAACACACAGAAGAAAGAATATTAAAAACCACAAGGAAAAGGACCAAGTAATACAGAAAAGCCGACCTCTTAGAATTACATGTGATTTTTCAATAGAGAATCTAAAACCCAGAAGGACCTAGGCAGATGAACTTCTAAGAGATCACAGATGACAAGATACTATACCCTGTTGTGAAGGTCCAGCCCTGGCATGAGGTCAGGGCCTAAAGAATGGTGGATGCAAGAGCAACAATAGAGGAGAAGGAGAAATGAAGCAGGCACAGAGATAAGGAGGAATTCTACATCCTGACAGATTGGCAGGCATTGTTCTTCTTTATTTATACAGAACTCAAAAAGCAGGGATAAATACATGCTATTCCAAAATAGAGATCATATCATTTTTGTTCCTGGACATGTGTTTCAACTTCCACTTGGTCATAAGTTTAGTCATTATTGATAAACAATTACAGAACAGAGTTTTTTTTTCAGTCATTTTCCACATCAACCCCACAAGTATTGAAGTTTCCAGGGCATATTCTCTCAAAGCATGTCAGCCTGCTGTCAGGATGATAGCTCTTGTGGTTTCAAGGGCATTAGACAGAAAGGAAATCTCCAAGGCAGCATGGACAGATTGTCATGACCCAAGCAGTGTATTCTAAGCCTTCAATAGTCAGGGTGCTAATTGTCACTGGGCCCAAGAAAAATTTCCAAGCAAAAAAAACTGCTGCAGCTATTATTAAATTTTTGGCATAATATAATGTTTCTATTTTATATATTTGTAGAATTTGTTCATATATCTAATCTTGGTATTCTTTGTTCCTTGTTCATATGACACCATAATGGCCCTGTATGAGTTGATTTTTTCTAAGAAAGCGAAGTCTTATTATTTTATTCTTTTATCATTTATCCACATCATTCTTTGTCCATCAGTATAAGAAAGAGGCTTTTAATTTAATCTGACGCCAACTTCTCTAGCCTACTGAATATTATTTACCTTTTAAAGTTTACTTTATTCTGATTATCTTGTTCTTGAGTAAGGAACATCCATGGGCAGAGATGCCCAATATCTTTGAATCAGAGCCTCATAAGGAGGTCTCTGGCATAATTATTTGGATCACAACTTCCAGGGTATAAGGAAATCTTTAAGTAGGGCCAAAGAAGGATATCACTCTAAAAGAGGGAGAGGTAGTATGGTCAGGACATTCCTGGGATGTTGAGAAGCAGTACTCCAAGGAGTGGGCATAAATGATTCATAAGAAAAATGTCAACAATCCAACATCCCCAAGTTTTACAAATAATAAACACCTCCCAAGCATGCCACATATAAAGTTCAAAGCCAAAAAGTGGAGGATCAAACACTCAGCTCAGCTTTGCTAGAGCTTTGTCAAACAGCTGTGTTGGCTTTATGACTTTCACTTTTCCAATTAGCCATGGTTATGCCATCTTGCAAAATATTCAATCACCATTAATGGAGAAAATAAGATATCCAGTGTTAGAATCAAATTTCAACAGTATCTGTCTATAAATCCAGAAGTTTTATGGAAGGTGCTAATAGGACAACTCCAACACATAGAGGTTAACTGCACCCATGAGGACACAGGAAATAATAATCTCACACTAGCAAATTCAAGAGACAGGAAACATGCGCTCTCTCTCTTTCTCTCTCTCTCTCTTTCTCTCTCTCTCTCTCTCTCTCTCTCTCTCTCTCTCTCTCTCTCTCTCTCTCTCTCTCTGTCTCTCTCTCTCTCTCTCTCTCTCTCTCTCTCTCTCTCTCTCTCTCTCTCTCTCTCACACACACACACACACACACACACACACACACACAC
>OU015752.1:80576759-80616602 GCA_907169655.1 Acomys percivali | reverse complement strand
CACACACACACACACACACACACACACACACACACACCACCACCACCACCACCACCAATAACAACAACAACAACCTGACAGAAATCAACAATCATTGTCATTAATGTTTCAGTATCAATTGTCTCAGGAGACCAGCACAAACTGATGCTCCAACCAAGGATATTGCAAGCAGAGAACCTGGTTCAGATGTAGTTGATGCATAGCTTTTTCTCCACATGGAGAAGGGGGAGGGAGAATAGAGGACTACCTCTGACATGAACTCTGGTGCCTGCGATCTGATCACTATCTTTGGGCAGAGAGGCCCTGTGGGAACACAGAAGAAGGAAATGTAGTCTATCCAGATGGCACCTGATAGGCTGTGGACAGATGGTGGAGGAGTAGGACTCCACTGCTCAGAGGCGTATGGGGGGCAGGAATAGTGTGGAGGAGGGAGCATGGGTGGAACAGGAAGATAAGAGTGAGGGGATTACAATTAAGATGTAAGGTAAATAAAGTATAATTTAAAAATGATTCTGGCAATGGGAAAAGAGACACCCTGTTAGTGGTGTTGCTCTTATATTTGACAGGGGCAGAGCAAATGGAAGTCCTTTGTTCATCCTAGCTAATGACTGGCTTGGTGGCCAAAGTTGTTGTATGCCTAGAACACACAAAACTCACCTCAACTCAACTCAAATGAAATCCAATCAAATTTGGGCAGCACAGCACAGGAAGATGAAAACAGAGACCTTCATTCTACCACGTCAAGCAGTGTGGTCAGGGAAAGATACCCACAGACATGCCTTCTGCCACACTGAAATAGCAGGACACACACACACACACACACACACACACACACACACACACACACACCAAGAGCTCTGCCTATCACTACAGAGTGCAGCATGGGAAGAGGAAGGCAGAGACCTGTAGACTGCTATACGACCCACATACTTGCCTTCCTACACACTGCAGAGGCAGGCCTTAGATATCTTCTTGTTGACACACCCCTTAGCACAAGTGAAAGATATCACCCATGTCACAGCAGCCACATAGTCAGCATGCAATTGGATCCACCACAATGTGTAAGTGTGTGGTGGTTAAATGGGAAAGAAAGAGAAGTGGATCAGCTTGAGCATTATGAAGAGATGAAACTGAAAACTCAAAGATAGAGAGGATTAGCCTGTTATGAGTGGCCCAGGCACCTGGGGCCATGGTGAGGTCCCAGCCTGAACTGCTGCTGAAGGACATGTTTGCATTCTTGGGCCAGTGTCAATGTACATGGAACATATCACTAAGGAGCATGAGGATATTCCTGGTTGGGGCAGCAACCAGAGGACCATGCAGATCTGTCCTTACTGACCTTTACTGGCTGTGGCTCTCCGGAGAGCTGGTGCCATCTTTCGCTGGTGGCAGGCCCTGCACTTCACCTGGGTAATACAGTGGATTTGATGGCGAGGGCATGAGTGAGCCAGTCCTGAGGGTCTGAGAGTGGGAGAGATAACCCTGCCTCTTGTCAAAGCTGGCATTGGGTGGCTTAGATAGAGTAGTGCTAAAGAGTTCACCATGCTGGTGTGAACAAGGGAGAACCAATGTGCTGACAAGCTTGGCTGTCACCCAGGACTAGATTTATGGCTCTGAATTGGCCTACCCTAAAATCTATATAATCTGTGAACAGCTAAGATGCATGAAAGGGCCGATTCTGCTAATCCAAACCTGCAGGATCTCCATGATACAGGGCAGCAATAGATTGATTCAGAGGAGTCTCAGTGAATATTTATAGTGTCACAGAAGCAAGAGACAGTTGACTCATTGCAATAAATATTTGTAAGTGGAGATGTGTGGTTAGAGGGATGTACTGTGGGACAAACTGACATACTACAGCTACCACAATGAGATGTTTTCTATGCTGTGGGTGTGTGTGCATGTGTGTGTGTGTTGGGGGAGGTTGCAAGGGTGAGAGGCAGATGTGAAGGAATGGGGAGATGAGTGGAACTGTGGTATATGAAATAAAAATCACAAGGAATAAACAAAAAGTCTCTTTTAAAGAAACAGACTAACAGAATGTATGTCAAAACAGAATCCAATCCTCCTGCACTGGTTGCTTTCTCAGAGGACCTTAGTTCAATTCCCAGCAGTCAGATGGCAGTTGATAACTGTTTATCACCCCAGTTCAAGGGGATCTCTCTCTCTCTCTCTCTCTCTCTCTCTCTCTCTCTCTCTCTCTCTCAAGCAAGCACCAATGCACATAAAAATAATAATTGGAGAAAAATTAAAGATTATTTTTTAAAAAGACTTGCCATGGTCATGATGTTTCTTCATAGCAATAACATCCTAATGAAGACAGAAGTTGGTACCAGCTTTGTGGAGTATTGCTGTGACAGATCTGTTGATGTTTTTAGGAAGATTATGAAAGGACTTTGGAACTTTGAACTAGAAAAGCCACTGAGAGTTGAGATTTCAACGGGATGTTCTGTAGAAGCTTGAAAAATAAGAAATTTGAGAACAGTGCTGAAGAGGGAGGCCTGGCTTGTGAAATTTCAGAGGAAAGGTTAAATACTATACCAAGGCTGTTTGCTATTTTGATTTAAGATTTTGTGGTTCTGGTTAGCTGGGGCTGAAGCATCAGCTGTGATTCACAAGGTACCAAAACTACAAAAGCAAAACATTTGTTTTGCTTGAATAGTCAGTGATTGTCTGCCAGAGCTGAGAATTTAGAGGTGATTAAGAAGAGACCAGCATTGTTGAAGTAAAGGCTTCTTGGAAGTGTTTCCTCAGAGTTAGCACACAGAGGTGGCCAAGGTTGTACCTGGCACTGGTAGCTGAACTTGGTGGTGCAAGTGTCATCTAGGTTTTGAAGACATGAAGGGGTCATGGAGATCAACTGAAGCTTGGCACTGTGAGAGGCTAGGAGAGGTCAGCAGTGAAGGTATAGCCTCAGTGGTGGTTGAAGGTCCAGGTTGAAGGGTCATGCAAAAAAAGATGAGGTTTGGCACCAGGAAGATAGCCTATGAAAGGATATTGGTGAAAATGCAGCCCAGTTGCAGCCAGGGACTGCAGAAGTTTTGGAGAAGCCATTTCCATGGAATTACCACCAAGAACAACAGCAGCTATGGAGTAGAGCCAGCTGGAGCCTCTGAGACTAACTGTGTGGGCTACAGAATGCTGAGCTGGAGAAGGGAATCAAGCTCCTTGGAGGAGCAAGATTGATGGATATGGTATCTGACTGGTGGGTGGTTCTCAGAGAATTGGCAACAGGTTTCCTCTGATGTATGATCCTCAAGACTGACTGGGCTCCTCAGGATCCTGTAGGCCCTTCTCTCAACAGAAGAAGTCAGGGAGTCAGCTACTCTCCTACTGGTTTTCTTGATCCAAGGTTAATGAGCTCTAGCTGCCTAGAGAGTGTGCTTAGACACTGTGCTTGCTGAGTGCAGCCACTTTGGAAAACCTGTGAGCTCAAAGGTCTGGTTGTTCTCCTTGAGGAGATGGGTTGCACTTTGGAGGAGAAGGCTGTGTCAGTAGTGCCCACAAGATTGAAGCTGAACACCTCAGTATTGGTATCCACCCACAAGTAGAGTGTGTAATTGCATTCTCTCAGAACCCGTGAACTTTTCTCAGTATTAGTTAAATGACTTGAGGTTGGATCCACTGTTCCCCTCAATGTGGGCTTTCCACTCATCTGGGAAAAAGATGCTGGAATTTTAGCTCCACAGCCTAGCCTGTCATTTGTTCTGCAATCACTACTATTCTGCTAATCTAATACCATGCACAATTGGCACTTACATCTAGTAACTCCCAGACAAACAATTTAAATAGACCTGTAACCCCATGTCCTGTCTTTGTAACTTGACTGAATTCCCCTCACAACAGAGCATAGAGCAGCTGCTCTCAGTCCACCTCACACCAATCATTCACACTTGCTCAAATACAGAACAGAACCTGCAGCCTACATTATATATTTAAAATGTTGCATATGTACAACAAATTAAGCAAGAGTTGAACAAAATCACCTTACATTAGCAATACACAAAGATCCATGCCAATTTCAAATTGTATGAGACTTGCTGTTGGTTTCTTTTTTTTATTAATTTATTCTTGTTACATCTCAATGGTTATCCCATCCCTTGTATCCTCCCATTCTTCCCTCTCTCCCATTTTCCCCTTATTCCCCTCCCCTATGACTGTTCCTGAGGGGGATTACCTCCCCCTGTATATGCTTATAGGGTATCAAGTCTCTTCTCAGTGACCTGCTGTCCTTCCTCTGAGTGCCACCAGGTCTCCCCCTCCAGGGGACATAGTCAAATGTGAGGCACCAGAGTACGTGAGAAAGTCATATCCCACTCTCCACTCAAGTGTGGAGATTGTTCTGACCATTGGCTAGATCTGGGTAGGGGTTTAAATTTTACCGCCTGTATTGTCCTTGGCTGTTGCCTTAGTTTGAGCGGGACCCCTTGGCCCAAATCTGCCTATCATAATGTTCTACTTGTAGGTTTCTAGGACCCACTGGATCCTTCTACTTTGCTAAAACCAGAGACACTAAGTCACTTAGAAGAAAAAGTGGGGAAGAGCCTGGAACATATTGGCACAGGAGACAACTTCCTGAACAGAACACCAACAGCCCAGGCCTTAATGTCAACAATTAATAAATGGGACCTCATGAGGCTGAGAAGCTTCTGTAAGGCTGGAGACACTGTCAAGAGAACAAAGCAACAGCCTACAGACTGGGAAAAGATCTTCACCAACCCTATATCTGACAAAGGTCTAATATCCAAAATATATAAAGAACTCAAGAAATTAAACACCACCAAACCAAATAACCCAATTGAGAAATGGGGCTTGGAACTAAACAGAGAATTCTCAACAGAAGAATATCAAATGGCTGAGAAGCACTTAAAGAAATGCTCAACCTCCTTAGTCATCAGGGAAATGCAAATCAAAACAACTCTGAGATTCCATCTTACACCCATCAGAATGGCTAAGATCAAAAACTCAAGCGACACCACATGCTGGAGAGGATGTGGGGAGAGAGGAACACTCCTTCATTGCTGGTGGGAATGCAAACTAGTACAGCCACTTTGGAAATCTATCTGGTGCTATCTCAGAAAACTGGGAATGGGGCTTCCTTAAGACCCAGCTATTCCACTCCTTGGAATATACCCAGAAGATGCACCAGCACACAACAAGAAAATTTGCTCAACCATGTTCATAGCAGCCTTATTCATAATAGCCAGATCACGGAAACAGCCTAAATGTCCCTCAGTAGAAGAATGGATAAAGAAACTGTGGTACATATACACTATGGAATACTACTTGCTGTTGGTTTCTTACTGTAACAGATTTAATAGTTCACCTTTTATCTTATCATCCTATATATCCCTCCCTTTTATTTTTCAAAGTGAAACAATAATCTACCGTTTTTTTGTCCTTACATCTTTATTTTCCTGAAGGTAAATGACCATAAATGCTAGTGGTTATTTTGTCAACAATGCTTAGTTGTGATTTTTCTGCCTGCTTCTTAGAGATAGTATCAGTGAACCAAGTGCTTTTTGGATCAGTAGTGTCTTTGTTTTTCTTTTTGTTTTTCTATAATTTGGTGGTTTTCATCTGCTTTTATCTAAAATGTCTCATACTCTTGCTTCTAAGCCTCAGGCTAGGTCTCCCAAAGCTGCTTCCTGACAGCAAAAGATTACTTTGTATGTCCCTCTTGGATCTGTATTCATTAGTTCAATGATATCCTTTACCACTGCATCTGCAAGGCCTGAAAACCCTAGAAATTCTTTTGAGAACTCATTGCTTCCAGCGGTTTGTTCACTTCTTGGACAAAAAGTATTGTATTTCTCACAGTTACCACACCATAAATTTTGAGGTCTGATTTTGAAAGTACTGTAGTTCTCAGAGTTAACACACCTGTCATTTTGAGCTCTGAGACTTTTAACCTTACACTTTCTTTGTAAGTGTCCCAATTCACAACAATTAAAGCACCAGGCAGTTTGATATCTAAGGCTTTTAGTGGCTACTGAGAAATCTAATGGTGCTAATCTTATAACCCCAGGCCACCTCTTCAGAGGCACAGCTATTTCCACACTAGCCCTTTCTCTTGATGATGGCTGTTTTCTTTAACCTTATTGCTTTGTATCTCTTTGGCCTCCAGCTCCTCCTGGCTCCCAGTCCATGGCACAGACAGTACTGTGATCTGCCTTCTAACCCAGTCTGCCTCTCCCTTTCATCCTGTGTCCCACTCTCAGTCATCAGGTCTGAACCATTGATTTCAACGTTTTCCAGTGCTTTTCACTTCCCAAGTACTTCAGCTGCTACCCATAACATCTCCAGTTGCCACTCAGATCCCTCTATTTCCACTCCAAGTTTTCCAGTTGTTCAGCCATTCTATCTTTTTTTTTTTTATTTTGAAAAAGAACATAGGAACAAGAAGCAAAACCAGAAAATCCCCTGTGGGAGCATAATGGGAGAGAACCCAATGGTACCAGCTGCAATAAACTTTTGGCTAAAGTCCTGAAACAGAGTATCCATTCCTTCATACCTTGCTGCCTCCTCTTAGAAGCCAAGTTTCCCATTTTGTGTTGCCTTATGACTCAGTGCCACTTGTAGGTGCTATTTTTTTTTTGGTTTATTTACTTGGGCTACTTTATCTAACACCATAATCTCTTCCAACAACCCAGAACCATGTAGGAGAGACAGAAGGTTAGTGGGGAAAGGGGGCATTGAGACATTTTAGACTATTTCCTGCTTATTAGGGACCTTGAGTTCCCTGGGGGCAAGTAAAATCTTCATTTTCAGAATATCTCCAACTTCTTCTTTTCATCTCTTTGCTGAAGAACACTTAACAAGCCAGCTAGAGCAGGAACAGGAGTATCAGGCTCCTGCTTTTTTGGAGTAAAACCACTCCCATCCCTCTCTGGGCTCTGGAATTTATATGCTTTCAAGAGTTCCTAGAATTCCAAATCTAAACTATCTGCAACTGTAAAAAAAAATCACACCTCTGCCAGACAAATCATAGCTAGCTGATGTGGGCAATCTGAAGCAGCCCCATATCCCATACATGGAATTAAAACAAAATCATTGTCACATAACATGACTGGATTTTTAAATAAACCAAAATTCTCATTATACTACACCAAGGGATGTCTGGGCCCCAGAAAGAACTCAAAAGTGTTCACCCAAAAGATACTTGGGTATAAGAGGTCTGTACTCACACCCAGTGCCTATCCATGCAGGGAACCATGGAGTTGACTTGACCTAGCTGCATTGAGAGGCATAAAATTATAGTTTTTTCAGTTTAGAGACTATGACTCCTGGAACACAATATGCCTGTCAGTTCCTGAGAGACCAATGCACTCTCTCAGTCAGAAATGTTTGATGCCACCCTACCATCCAGGAAGATGGCACACCTTTCACTAATAAATCATAGATGAAGCAAGCAGAGGAGACACCACCCCCAGCAAAACTACAAGATCTCCTGGAAGGAGATTCATGATTTGGTGGCTGCAGCCCAAGCCATATACCATCCACAGGCTTTGCTTTCCTCTATTCTTATGCCTGTTATAGTAATTCTTCTTTTTAGGCCTGCTATTGCCCAACCTATCTCTAGCCCTTCTAACACTTTCTCTGCTATGGAGATCTACAATAAGTCATAGGAACTCAAGACTGCCCACCTGAGGATGTTGGACCAAAACTGAGATATTCCTGCACCCCAACTGCATCTCCAGTATTCATGGCCCTTTCCACCAGGAAGCCTCCATATATAGAGGGTGCAGATAATGGATATGCAGAATAGAATCCATCAGCGATTCCTTGAATGAATGTGAGTCATAGGTAAACACTACCCAAATGGCTATGCCAAATACCCTGAACCCAACTTACGTGTCTCTTGTCAGCTTGTTACTGACTCCAAATCATTCTTTGCTCACATTGATATTCTTCAGCAGAAGGACTAAACTCAAAAGGAGCTTTGAGCTACCCTTTACTGCCTGTAATACATCCAGTATGCAGCTGAATTCCTTCCCTTAACCACCCACCCCAATGCCTCCCAATGCTTTTCCTGCAAGCACTTCCCTTTCCCAGCACCAATAGGTTAATGGGAACCACAGAAACCCTTACCCAAGCAAAAGTCATAGGACATTCCTCTCTTTGCTCTACCCCCCCCTTTTTTTTTTTTTTTTTTTTTGCCTTGTATGGCCCTTCTTAAGATCCCATCCTACATGTTTCCATAACAGCACTGTTACCAAACCAGTATGTGCTAACCCACTACTCTTCGTTGGTATAAGAACACTTCCTGGATTAATCCTCCTTTTCAAGGTTTCTGCACTTGTTCTGTAATGATTTTTACCCAGATATATCTCTATGAGCCAGAATATCCCATCCTACAGCTGAAAGAAGTCCAAAAAGAGCAGAGGCAGCCTTCATCCGAACACATCATCTGGCCAGTGACTTTCAGGACAATCTTGACAAAGCAATGGCTTCAACTATAGTCTTGAGTCTCTCCAATGCCAGATTACTTCTCTGGCAAGGGTTGTCCTCCAAAACCATAGAGGCTTGGATTTACTAATGGTCAAACAGGGAGGGATTTGCGTTATATTGGGGGAGAATGTTGCTTCTGTGTTAATGAATCTGGTGTGGTGGAACAATATATACAAATGCTCAAAGAACTCCGGTGAGATCTCTGGGTACTCAAACCCTTCTTTAACTTCACTCCTTCAGTTCTTTTCATACTAACCACTGGAGCCCTGCATTTCCAATTTCTAAAATAGCAGCAGAACAATATTTCTGAGGTCATTGCCAGCCAGGTTCTGGTTCAATACAAAACTGTTCCTAACCTAAGATGCATTGACTGGGATGACACCTCTCCTCTATAAAGGAAAAAGTAGGAGTTATTCGGTGTGTAGATTGGGCCACCAGAGAAATTGGCATGGGAAGGAAATGGAGCATGTTAAAAACCCAGAATTCTCAAAACTGACAACTAAAATCTCATCTTGAGAATAGAAGGTGCAGGACAAATCTCTCTCCTTGCTTCTGTGCCTACCTCAGTGACACATGACATATCTGCCAGGTAATTACAGGTGGTCAGTCACATAAGATGTCACCTGTTATCTTTCTCCATGTAAATAGAGCATTGTCAGAATCTTAGCCTTAGCTAAGATTCACCCTCATTCGTCCTCAAAACCCGTCCCCACCACCCAAGGTTCATAATGTCCCTGTTCATGATATAGAATATACCATCTATTTAATCAAAAATAGTCTGAGACACCTCATTTATTCTGGGGAAAGAAGGGCTTCCCTGGGCTAGACTTTTGGCCAGGCAGCCACAACAGAACTGTAGTCACTGCTGGAGCTCAGCTGGCTGCCACTAGCTCAGATCTCATGTGTAGAAGAACTGCTATCCTCTTGAGAACAGCTGTTTGATTAGTTAGAGTAAGGTCAGGTCTCTTGGAGCCCTGAGCTCCTGCCACCTGGATCAACCCTTGTGCCCAAGGGATCAAGCAGGTGCATTTGCCCACACTCTCTGCCATTAAGAGGGCAGTTTAACCAAAGCACTACAACATAGCAGTATCACCACTACTTCAGCTTCAGAACTCAGAGTTTCCAAGCCATCTGCTACACGCAATCTCATTAAAAGAACCAACCATAACATGCTGGGAAAACTCTTTTCCACATCTTCAGTGAGTTTGGAAGTCTTGTCTCAGGGTCCTCATTCTGTTTGCTCCAGCCATTCCTGAGAGAAGTGGAAGCCAGGACTCTACACTTCATCTGGTTCCACTGGGAAGCCAACAGCTCTTGGTAGTTCCTGTGGAAGATACATGCACTTCTGGTATGGTGCCTTAGTGGTGTTCAGAGGCAGAGATGGTGGCAGCAGCAGTGACAGGAGACATGAAACCATAACCAGGCAGCTTTGCATTTCTCTGTATGTTCCCTTAGAAGTCAAGGAAGCATGGGAACTTAACAAGACAACTGGTTTTAGACACTAACCTTGGATACATTGTATAATTTACAAACATCATTGTATCCTGGAAGCTACAACTGTATTGATCTTGGCAATTAACAGTATATTCTGTTTCTGATAAAAGTATAAAAAGTCACTCTCAATAAAATTATCACAGTCTCAGCTTTGTTGTGAGCCTTCCAACCACCTTGATTTAATTCCTCAACACCATTTCAGGTGATCTTGGTTCAGATTTACACATCCAGGTGATTCTTCTCATCAAAGTCAAACCTTGGGGCCCCATATTTAGGCATCCAAGCTTTCACTGCATGAAGATAGTGCTCCTGGACTATTTCAGTGAGCATATAGGGAACAGAAAGAAATCAGACAATGGGAACCTGTCTCACAAATTTTCAGAGGGAAGGAAGGATTCTTATCAAGAACCAGGATAAAGACTATTCAAATTATAATCTGGCAAATAATTTAGCTTAATTTGTTCCCATTGTCATGAGAACTTCAGCAAGATTGGGTCCAAAAATAATGAGGTTTTCATCTTAGTCAAGATGTTTCAGGACAGAATAATATTCAGTCCATGCCTTGGTTGTCACAGACTGTTCTTTTTCAGTTCCACACTTAAAGAGAGCATGGAGAATAGTGAAAATAGTGATAAATATATAATTTGGCTAGAAAAGGATGTGAGTGTCTTTAAAGTTGTAGGCAAGGGAGGGAGAGAGAGAGAGAGAGAGAGAGAGAGAGAGAGAGAGAGAGAGAGAGACAGAGAGAGAGAGAGACAGAGAGAGAGAGACAGAGAGACAGAGAGACAGAGAGAGACAGAGAGAGACAGAGAGAGAGACAGAGACAAAGACAGAGACAGAGACAGAGACAGAGAGAGATCATCCATACTTGCATTTTAAAAATGGGTGAGGAGAAATAGCTTAGTAGTTCTAGAGGACCCATTCCCGATCCCAGCACCCATGTTGCATGCCTCAAAACTACCTGTAACTTCAATTTCAATAGATCTGATGCCCTTTTCTGGACCCTGCAGACACCTGCACACATAGGCCCATACACATTCTTGTAAAGAAAATTTAAAAGCCATCAAGTTCTGAGTGGGAAGGAAGAGCATTTATAATGGATTATATGGTTTGGGGTCTATAGGACTTCATTGGATGATAACTCAAAAAGAAGTAACACATTTTTACACTGAACTTTGTATTTGGTAGTTTATGGGAGCTACTAGCGGTATGTTGGCACATGATAATATAGTCCCATTTATGTTCTTTTTACATGTGTGTGTTTGTTGGTGGTCCCTGCAAGCATCAATGCATAGAGACAAGAATAAATCTTGGTTCAGCATGACTTAGCTTGCTGGTTCAAACTTCTGGAGTCTAATGCCAATTAAATTATTTTTTTACATGTGGAAATACAGTACAATTTTAGAAAAAGTTTCCTTGTAACACTTATCAGAAAAAAGCTTAAGGCATGACTAGATTAACAGTGCCTTGCAGAGTACATGTCTTTTGCAAAACACCTGTGACCTCTTCCACAGAATCGGTTCTATTCACTGAAAAACATTGCTCAGGATGAGGGTTTAGGGAAGAAGGGTTAGTAATAAACATAATAACAAACTCTTTTGCAAAGGTTATATTGTCTAAGAAATAGTTCTCAGGATCAAGGGGATTCAGGTGAGGGTTGGATCCGCATAATAGCAGAAGGTCACTAGATTATTGAAAATGATCTACTCAGGGTTTCTGGGTGAACAGGTGTCAATTTCTTCCATTGAAGAAAACTGCCTGTGTATTTAACAATTCTTGTTTTTCTAGTGCTATTGATAATCAAGTGGAACTTGTGCCCTCCTACATGCATGTAGATATTTTAGGATGCTTCTACAATATAGGCTTCCATATGAATTCCTTGAAATGTCTTTAGTGTTAATCATCAGACATGGTATTTCCTCTTCTATACTGTTTGCCAATCCATTTAACTGTTGTTGTTTCATTCTTTGCATTTAAATCTTTATACCACTTCCTTTTATCTCTCTTCCCTTGAAAGCCCTACCTTCATGGACTCTTACTAATTTCATGATCTCCATGTGCATTCTAAATGGAATACAAATATCAGAAGGTTCAAAGTTAGCATCCACAAATGAGAGAAAAGTGATATTTGTCCATCTACATCTGGGCAACTCACTCAGAATCGATATTTCCAGCTCCATCTATTTATCTGTGAATTCATTTTTCTTAACAGATGAATTAGGCATTCATCCGTTTATAGACATTTAATCCTTTCAACTAATCATAATATTGATGGATAGTCCCATGCATTTGTAGTACCACTGCATCACATCAAAGAATTCTGAGATAGATAAGATTGACAATTGCTTTTTTTTCTCTAGTTGAGTGAATGGTGTCTTCCAGTACTGTGAAAGCTAGCCAGTAAGGATGAAGCTTCCAAGTGAATGCCAGATTGAGTTCTTTGTGTCCTGTTACTTGGATATGTGGTGTCTTTAGCAATAGGGTCTAGGTGTTCTCATTAGTCTATCCATGATATTCTTGGACATATACCAAAAGAACTCTGTGTATTACCATAGAGATGTCTGTTTATTCATATCCACTATTGCTCTGTTAACAGGAACTAGAAAATGGAGACAATCTAGACATCCATAAACTGATGAATTATTCAGCTGATAAGAAACCTTTTAGTATCTATGAACTTATCATACCACTATTTTCTACCAACACAAAAGCATGTCATCATAAAGCACCTTAAGCCTATAGAAAATCTTCCTAAATCTCACTGTACTTGCCTCTCTGGTGTATTCACCAATGTATTTTAAATTTGCCTTGATTTATAAAATTCTTTGTTCTGTAAAACTACAAAAACTTCATGAAACTGCTTCCACATCAGAACACAAAATTTCAAAAAACCTAAATCTATTTTCTGAGGCCATGAGAGCTAAAAGTGCCTACAGAATAAGCTACCTCATATTTCCTATAAGATGTCATCTGTCATGTTTGTTTGTTTTGTTTGTCAGCTCTTACTTTCTTTTGGCTTTCTTTCTTTTCTTTATTTATGTTATCTATCTATCACCAATCTGTCTACCTAACTATCTATCTCTGACTTTCTCTTTCCCCTCCTATATGTTATAAAATGTATTGACCTCTCATTTATAAGTTAAAAGTAAAATAATATATCTGACAATTGATCTAATATCCAAAATATATAAAGAACTCAAGAAATTAAACACCACGAAACCAAATAACCCAATTGAGAAGTGGGGCTCAGAATTAAACAGAGAATTCTCAACAGAGGAATATCATATAGCTGAGGAACACTTAAAGAAATGCTCAACCTCCTTAGTCATCACGGAAATGCAAATCAAAACAACTCTGAGATTCCATCTTATACCCATCAGAATGGCTAAGATAAAAAATTCAAGTGACACCACATGCTGGTGAGAATGTGTAGAAAGATGAACAACTCTTCATTGATGGTGGGATTGCCAACTGGTACAACCACTTTGGAAACCTATCTGGCACTATCTCAGAAAACTGGGAATAAGACTTCTTCAAGACCCAGCTATTCCACTCCTTGGAATATACACAGAAGATGCTCCAGCACACAACAAGAAAATTTGCTCAACCATGTTCATAGCAGCCTTATTCATAATAGCCAGATCATGGAAACAGCCTAAATGTCCCTCAGTAGAAGAATGGATAAAGAAACTGTGGTACATATACACTATGGAATACTACTCAGCTATTAAAAACAAGAAATTCCCAAAATTTGTGAACAAATGGATTGAACTAGAAATGATCATAATGACTGAGTTACCTCAGAAGCAGAAGGAGTCAAATGGTATATACTCACTTATAATTGGGCACTAGCCTAAGGAGCATGTCCCATGAAAGTCTTCACTTACCAGAAAATTGGGAGAGGGGGAAGACATCCTATTGAGACTCTAGGTGAGAGAATCACGGGAGAATGGAGAAATAGAAGGATCCAGAGGGTCCCAGAAACCTACAAGAAGAACATTATGATGGGCAGATCTGGACCCAGGGGTTCTGCTCAAACTATGGCACCAGCCAAGGACAATACGCGTAGTAAACTTCAAATCCCTACCCAGATCTAGCCAATGGACAGGACATTCTTCACAGTTGAGTGGAGAGTTGGGACTGACTTTCACATGAACTCTGGTGCCTCATATTTGACCATGTCCCCTTGATGGGGAGGCCTGGTGCCACTCAGATCAAGGATAGCAGGCTACTAATAAGAGACTTGATACCATCAAAGCATATACAGGGGGAGGAGGCCCGCTTAGTCACAGTAATAGAGGAGAGGAGTAGGCGGGAAATGGGAGGGAGGGAGGAGTGAGAGGATACAAGGGAGGGGATATCCATTGAGATGTAATATGAATAAATTAATAAAATATATATATAAATAAATAAAAACTGGAAACAAAATAACCCATTCCCTATCACCTACTTGAAATACAAATGCATTATACTGACAAGTTAGTAAAAATATCAATACAGAAGTAATAAAATCAGCAGCCTGAATGCAGGCTGGACAAAACAAAGCAACTGTTCTCTTTTGATGCATTGTTTATAAAGATGCTGTTTGTGTTAATAGAACATCACACCAGTTCCTGATGATGACAGTGTCACATTTTGATAGTGTAGAACAAACAGTATTTTTGGTAGCTATAAACATTTAGTCTGGGACATGAGTTTAAAAAATCACCATGACATTATTATATGATGAGGAGACTGAAGACATGTAAAAAAGAATTATAAAACACAAAATACTTAATAAAGTTCTGAAACAAGTATTCTTGAAAAAGTACAACTTTCTTTAAATAAAAAATTAAAAGGATTTTTTCATTTTAATTTATTATAATTTATTCAAATTATATCCTGAAGGTTATCCCCTCTCTTGTGTATCCCCATTCACATCCTTCTTCCCTCCTCTACCTATTCCCCTCACCTAGACCTCTGACAGAAGGAGAGAGACCTCTTGCCCAGCATATGCTCACAGCCTATTAGGTCTCATCCAGATAGCCTGCTTCCCCTTCCTCTGTGTGCTACTGGGCCTCCCCACAAAGTGGAATTGAGCAAATCAGGAGCACCAGAGTTCATGGCAGAGGCAGTCCCTGTTCTTCCCATAGCAGTGGAGAATAAACTGTTCATTTGCTAGACATGGATAGGGGTCTAGGTTTACTGCATGAATTACCCTTGGTTGATGCAATAGTTTGTGCAGGCCACCTGCGTCCAGATCTGCCAACCTTGACAATCTCCTTGTGTGGCTCCTGAAAATTCTGGGTCCTTCCATCCACCTACTCTTCCATAACATTCTCAGCAATCCACCAGGGGTCCCAGCAACTGTCCCAATCCCCTGCTGGATGGAGTCTTTCAGAGGACATCTATGTTGGACAATATCCATTTATAAGTGAGTATATACCATGCATGTCTTCCTGGGTCTGGGTTACCTCACTCAGGATTATCCTTTCTAATTCCATCCATCTAATTTCCATCCAAAATTTCAAGATTTTCTTATTTTTAATAGCTGAGTAGTATTCCATTGTGTAAATGTACCAGGGTTTCTTTATTCATGCTTCCATTGAGGGACATCTACATTGTTTCCAGATTCTGGCTATTACAAATAAGGCTGCTATGAACTAGTTGAGCAAATGTCCTTGTTGTATGGTGGAGCATCTTTTTTGTATATGCCCAGGATTTGTACAGCTGGGTCTTGAGGTAGCACTATTCCTAATTTTCTGAGAAATGCTAGATTGATTTCCAAAGTGGTTGTACAAGTTCGCACTCCCACCAGCAATGGAGGAGAGTTCTGTTTTCTTTCTCCACATCCTCTCCAGCATGTGTGGCCTGTCAATTCAGTTTTTGATCTTAGCCATTCTGATGGATATAAGATGGAATCTCAGAGTCATTTTGATTTGCATTTCCTGATGACTAAGATCCTTGAGCATTTCTTTTAGTGTTTCTCAGACATTCAATATCCTTCTGCAAGGGAGGGGATAACCATTGAGATGTAATATGAATAAATTAATAAAATAAAATTTTAAAAAAGAATTCTCTTTTTAGCTCTGTACCCCATTTTTAATTGTGTTATTTGGTTTGGTAGTGTTTTCTTTCTTTTTTCATTACATATTTTTTTCATTTTTTACATATATATTTATGTTATTACACATATATACAATAAATTTCCTACTGCAAGCAGAACCATGGAACTATCAGAAATTATATAAATGTCACATTCATAGTGTTTTGGCTATTCGTATTTGGAAGCCTTGAAGAAAACATCTTTCTCATCTTGATATGTTTGAATGATAATATCTATCATATCTCATCATTATCAACTTAAAACATCTATCTAGACCTAAAAACATCTTAACCCCTAAACAACTAAGCATTTTTATTAAATATTTTTTACATATACTTTTGTTATTACACATATACACAATAAAGGTTTTGTGGTGTTTAATTTATTGAGTTCTTTACATATTTTGGATATCAGTTCTTTGTCAGATATAGAGTTGTTGAAGATCTTTTCCCAGACTATAGACTGCCTTTTTGTTCTGTTGACAGTGCCCTTTGCCTTACAAAAGCTGTTCAAATTCATGAGGTCCAATGCATTAATTATTGATCTTAGAGTTTCAATGAGAAAGCCTATGAGACTGTCAAGGTGAACTGCTTCACATTCGGTCTGTTTATGATGTGGAGTACTGCCTTAGTTAGGGCTTCTCAATTAAACACCATGATGAATACAAGTTGGGAAGGAAAGGGTTTGTTTGATTTATACTTTCATATTACTGTTCATCATCAGATGAAATCAGGAAAGAAATTCAAGCAGGGCTGGAACTTTGATATAGGAGCTGATGCAAAGATTATGAGAAACGCTGCTTACTTGCTTGCTCAACATGGTTTTCTCAGCATGATTTCTTATAGAACCCAGGACCACCAGCCTAAGCATGGTCCCACTCAAAATAGGCTGTGCCCTCCCACATTAGTCACTAATTGAGAAAATGCCCCATAAGATTGCCTATAGCCCAATCTTACAGAGACATTTTTTAATTGAAGTTCTCTCCTCTCAGATGACTATAACTTGTGTCAAGTTGACACAAAATCTATCCAGCACATGTACCTTCTAAGCATATTACAGTATCTACAAATGCAGATATCTTCAGTTAATAGAGGTCAAAGATTAATTCTTTTTTTAAACGATTAAATGAGAACATACTATTTGGATATATCTCAAGGTACACTATGAATTTAACCTGTCATTGAAATTTATCCCATGAGACATTGCAGGGAAAGGTGTCTGTATTAGTCAGCATTTTCTAGAGTAAGAGAAATTATAGAATGAACATATCTACACTTATTATTTACTTATATATTTGTTATTTTCATATTTATTCACAAGAATTATGTGTGTATGTATGTATGTGAGCTATAAGGATGAATTAGAGTGAATTACAGGCTACAGTACTGCTAACTTGACAATGCCTGCTGCATATGAGTGAAAAACTCAAGGATCCAGTAGTTTCTCAGTCCCTGAGGCTGGATGTCTCAGTGGGTTTTCAGTTTATACTGCAGTACTGAATAAATAGGCTCTAATGCCAATGAAGGAATGGACTTGTTTTGTGAGCACAGAGGAGATTGGACTTGGGATTTCCCTTTGTCAGGGCACTTGCTTTCCACATAGACACAGAAAATCTGGATGCTGAGAAAGTGGTTGGCCAAATTTACCTACATTTGCCCTCCTGATCCACTCTCCATTGTGTGCTGCTAAAATCTGGACAGGCTATTGTAAATAATTTCCAGAAGTCTGATGTTTTTACAACAATGTAAACATCAGCTTTTACACTGCATCCATATCAGTCTCCAATGAGGGCAGTAGATACTTGCCAACACTGTTCTTGCCTCCCTGTGGAGAATTCCTGCCTCTCTCTGTATGTACCCTTCCAGGTCTCTGTTGGTTTCACCCTCCACTACTTGATAGCCTTGAAATGCCTCACTGTTCTTTGCTGTTTTCCACTACCTTATCCAAGTTATCACAAATAATTGTTCCATTAAAACCTTCCATAATATGCCAACTGTTTCCTCTGAGAAGACAGATTGAAAGCATTACAGCATCATAAATGTCAGAAATGCAAAGGACCACAAAAACAGGAAGGAATACCCACTTCCCACAGCCGGAGCTTTTTTCTAAGCTCTTTTATTGGAAGCTTTTGTTAAGGTTGGCTGAAATAACTTGAAGATATAAATAGAGTGCAGAACTGAACAAATTCACCAAGTTCAGTGTTTACCCCTAAGGGCTCTACAGAGAAGTTAAGACATCAGGTAATCACTGAGCCAAATGAGCCTGACCATCTTTCCAACCATACTATAGACTATTTATAGTTATCATATGATGCGAAGAATGAATTTTGTTTTATTTACCAGACATACATAATGGAATTTCTTGCAAAGATCTGTTTATGCTTGGGAAAGCCTCTGCTATCTTTATAGAGCTGGTAAAATGATCACCATAGAGATGGTGATCATTCAGTCCCCCAAAAGAATATCAACACGTATGCAGCTTCTCAAGACATTTGTGTAAAAATGTCATTGTTTTAGCATAGAAACTCTGTATATCTTCCTTTATGCTATAATTTGCTTATACTATATAATGCACATAGTTGTTGCACATAATTTTTCACACATTGTGAGAAAATTGCATCCATGATATTCTATCTGATGTTGGCTATTGGGGGGATCAGCTGCAATATTAGCCATGCTGTGCATTCCAAGTGAGGGGAAAGAGGACACACACACACACACACACACACACACACGTGTATGTATGTATGTATGTATGTATGTATATATGTATGTATGTATGTATATATGTATATATGTGCGTATTTGTATTTAGAATTGCATATTTGATCTTAATAATTCCCAAGGAATCAGCAAGGGTTTACAATCTTGTGATATAGCTTGCTCTTCCATTCATTTCCTGGAATACAAACTTGAACATTTTTGTAATCATCAATGGATTGTATCTTTTGTGTGTTAATAAACTAACAGGTCCATGGAAGCCTGAGAATCTGGGATAGAAAGACCTTGGCAACAGACCAGACTGAGACTGCCAGTTCCACACTCAACTCCGAAGACTTAATCAATCACACTTGTGTATTGAAGCCTCAAAAAAAAAAAAAAACCCCAATAGCCAAGGAGGGGAGCTTATGAAAACTGAGCTCACAGTGAGTAGCAAGAGAGGACTCCAAAGCTCCACAAATCTCCCCTTCACCTTGACATTCAAAATTCTTCATCTTAATCTTTTATAATATACTCTTGATAACACACAAAAAATCAGCTTCCTTGTGGTCTGTGAGTAGGTCTAGAAAGTTAATCAAATCATAAATGGGATATGGGAATCCTTGTTTACAGCTTGAAGGCATGAGGCACCCCTGGGGTTTATGATTGGCATCTAAAGTGTTGGGGTGTTATTCTTGGCAACCAATATCTCAACTTGCAAGAGCTAACTAACCCTGTCTCCAGGTATGTAGTGTCAGAATTGAATTATATTGAAGGATTCCCACCAGATGTTAACTGAAGAATTACTTTCTTGCTTGCTGTATTGAGAACTTGCCCCCTAAGCTGGCATCAGTGAGTTTGAATTTTTCACTTATTTTCAGACAAGGCTTTTTTTTTTTCATAAATCCCAGAGACATGTAAAGGAGTTAGATTCTGTTAATTGCAGTAGAGTGCTAGAAAGGACTACTCCCTCTCACATGTAGTCAGAGTACGCTGAGACAATATGTCAGTGTCTACTTCTATACCAGGTACATGAATAGGAATGGCAGCAAGATGAAGAGATGTGAGAATTGAATTGTTAGGTCTCAATCTTGCCAAAATGGCAGGGCCACTGACCCTTTCATAGATGATGTATGGGCTCAGCTCGTGCTAGGCCTGACCAGGGAAACAGAAAGATTACTATTTAAAGCTACCATCATATATAATAATATAATATAATATAATATAATATAATATAATATAACATAATATAATATATATACATATATATATATAATATGATTAACATTTCAGTGTTATCAGAAAGGTTCCATTTTACTTACCAATTTCTTTGAAATGACTCTCTCAACTCAAGCTAATTTCTTAGTAGCTAAGAGAGTGTACTTCCCTATGAATCTCAGAAAATGGCAGGCTGATTGTGTCTTCAGGCACAGAGTGAGCATTATCCTTGATCTGAAGCAAGCTTACTCAAGAAGAAGTCACCTTTCACTGATAAAGCAGTTGATTCACAACCTCATGTTCAGTGTTGATAATTATGGCAGTCCCAATTGTTACAGGATGTTATTTCTGTGATAGTGTATAAGATTCTTTAAATATAACAGTGCATGAGGCATAATGTTGTACAATAAAAAGTGCCACTGTAACTACTTAAAATTCATTAATAAATGCTCATATTTTGTTAACAGTCAGCAGCTATTCTTTCACTGTTTACAGCCTTCAGTGATTTTAGACTGTCACAAGAGCAGGATTTCCTGGGGGAGCTTTTGTTTATGGGTGAATCTGGGATTCCAGAGCCTTGGGCATGGTAGGCAAGTGCTATAAAAATGCTAAAGGCTAGTCCCTGCTGTGTCAGAGTACCTGAATGTTACCTAGTATACTTTCTCAAAGTTCCCCAGATGACTCCACATTTAGCTTCCAGGCAACAGAATGCATTTAAAGATTAAGTTTTAACATCCAAAAGCCCTTAGCCCTGTCTCATGAGATACCATGTTCACAGTCTCTTCTAGAAAGTATCAGGTGACAAATAACTGAGTGGACTTTGTCTGACAAGTAATTACCTTCCATAGAGAAGATAAAGATGTCAGTGGTTGGAAAGAAATGCAGGTAGGAAGGGTACTGTGCCATACAGAGGCAGCCCTTGTGTCTGGCCTCATCTGGGTTTGTCTGCAGTAAGCAGAGTATCTTTCTTAAAATAGCACCATCAAATAAGCTACCTTGAGCAAAAACAGAGGCAGAACTGCCTCCTCAGCACAACTCTTTTCCTGGGCATTATTGGTCTCTAATATCAACTGAAATCACATTTGATTTTGAACTACATTCTGCTTGAATCAGGACTTTTCAGTTATTCTATTCGGAATTCTTTGATAAGATTTTATTCTTTAAAAGAAATATGAAATGTCCAGAAAAAGTATCTCTGGGAAATTACAGTAGTTATTCTTACATGTTTTATCTATATGTTTATGTGTATACAGAAAACACATTTTCCCAATTTGAAAATCTGTAGAGTTGCCTGAAATTAGCCACTGAAGTATCAATGATCTAATTTGACCAAACTGTCAGTGAAAATCTGGTCTCTGCAACAAAAAAAAAATCTTTCAAATGTTTCATAAAAGTTCAATATCTTTTATACTAGAGAATTCTGCACACAGCACATCAAAGACAGATTTGTATACTTTAAATAGCAGCCTTGCCAAGTGATGGTCTAAGATTGGTTATGATCCACCCAGAGGAGCAGAGGGATGCCACCATTCACTGAAGGGAAAAGCAGAGCCTGCTCATCATCTCCTCCTGGTGTGTGTGTGTGTGTGTATGTGTGTGTGTGTGTGTGTGTGTGTGTGTGTGTGTTTCTTGATGTCCATATGGTGGAGAATTCACTAAGAAGCTGTTGAGTGGATGGCTTTGGCTAAACAGGAATCCCCACCCCACTTCCAAATGGACTAGCCCCTGAGACAGAATTACCTGGCCTTGAAATGAGAAACTAGGTTATACCCAATGGCCACTTAAATGTTTCATATTCTCACTTGATTCCTCCTCCTCTTCATTTTACTCTCCCTTTTTTCCTCTTGCTTCTCTTCTTCCTCTTCCTCATTTTTATTCCTCCTCTTATTCTTTTTGATAAGATCTCCTTACAAGGCTCAGGCTGGTTCAGAAGGCACAGATCTGTACATTCTTGCTTCAATCTCCTGGGAGCTTGTATCAAAGGTATATGCATTATTATGACCAGATATCACTTTTCCCATCAGTACTTTCAAGATAGGAAAGAGGGCTGTGCATCTACATCTGGGCATAGACTATGGTGTGTAGCAGAAAGCTGTCAGTGACTAGGGCAACATTCAATGGGAATATCCACAACCAAAATAAGGTTTGTTTACAGACAAAAATGTTCACCTTAGAGAGTGTAACCATTAAGCATAAGAATGGAAGAAATTCACAAAAGCAATTTCTATAAGTACTAGACAGTTGTCTAAGTTATAGAATATAGGGAACAATACTTGAATTAAAAATAAAGGAAAATTTTCATTTTGTTATTGTGTGTTGATGGGAAACATATAGCAGCAGATTACAACCTTGAAACTCTGTGAAGGTCAATTACTATAAACAGACTTTCACCAAGGAGCCAAGTGTGCCTGTTTTATATTCCAAACTTTCAGGGCTGATTGTGTTGTAAAAGTAATAAAGAGTATGCTGATGACAATCACTAATAGTTATCACATGCAGTACTGATGGGCTTATTGTCCAGTGTCATGGTTTAAATGAGAAATGTTCTCCCATACGCTAAGGTATTTGAACAATTGGTCCCAAGTTGGTGGTACTATTTGCAGATGTTATGGAACACTTATGAAATTCAGCCTTGTTTGATGAAATACATCACTGGACCAGGTTTTGAGAATTTGTAGCCTCATCCCATATACTGGTTTGAGTAAGAATGGCCTCCATACATCATATATTTGATTTCTTAGTCATCAGAGAGTGGCACTATTTGAGAAAGATTAGGAGGTTTAGCCTTGCAGTAGATGTAGGCTTGTTGGAGGGAGTTTACTGCTGGAGATGAGCTTTGAATTTTCAGAAGCGCAAGCCAGGCACAATAATACTCACTTCCTGATGCTTGAACTTTCAGGTACTTCACTAGCACCATGACTCCCTGTGTGCTGCCATGCTTCCCACTTTGATGATCATGGACTAAACCGCTGAAACTGTAAGCAAGCCCCAGTTAAATGCTTCCTTTTTTAAGAGTTGCCTCAGTCATGGTATCTCTTCACAGCAATATAATACTAAGAAATCCCACTTTCAATTCAGTCTGTCTTCTTGCTGTGTATGAATAAAGATGTGACCTATCATCCTGCTGCCGTGCCTCCCACATCATTATGAACTCTCCTTTTGGAACCATAGGCAAAAACAAACTTTTCTCAAAAGTTGCTTTTTGTTGTAGTGTTTTATCATAGCAACAGATAGTAACTAATATACTTGGCTTATGTTCAACTCTGAAGGTCAGAAAAAATGCATATATATGTAAGTATGTATGCATGTATGTATGTATCTATGGTGTGTGTGTGTGTGTGTGTGTGTGTGTGTGCAGAATATGCATTGACAGGTGCAATAGACTCACCAAGGGGGCATACATTTTGGTATGTCTGTAAGAGTCTTTACAGAGAGGATTATCTGTGAGGAAGACAATCTCTGGATATAAGCTGTACCACCACAGGGATGGAGAATTACTTAATTAAAATGGAAAAAAAGAAATTGCATTTCATTCATGCATTTCAGCTTTCCGGTCTGTTGAAGTGTAAGTATATAACACACTCCTATCCACACAGTCACTCACCACTACTCCTTTTCTGCATTAAAATATTAACTATATCTCTCATGTGTTGCTTCAAACTCATAGACTACCACAAACTTGTGGACTACCATAGGGCCATGTATTACCACTGGTTCATAAACTACAACAGGCTCATAGACTACTATAACCTCATGTAGGGTCAGGTATTACCATTAGTTCATAGACTACCTCAGGGTCATGGACTAGGGTAGGCTTGCATTTAATCACATGCTCATAAACTACTACAGGCTCATAGAGTATGATAGCCTCATGGCCCACCACTTGCTTGTGAACCTTTAAGTATCTTCTTGAGCTGACTAGTTCCTGCCATATGCCATTCTTCATCAGGGTGCCACTTCAACTCAAATGTAGGCTTTATTTTTTATTTTATCCAGTTTATTGAAATTCATTTTATTTGCCCCCAAATCTTACAAGTGGAAGCCTAAACTGTTGCTTTGCTAGATGACAGCACTTACTCTTTATTTATCAAGACTTTCACCTTTTCATTCCTTTCAATTTTATAGTATACAAGTGCATGTGGGTGTGGGTGTGTTCACTGACTTGATTATTCATTGTTTTAATTTTGGGTTTGACAAGAGACATGGCTGATTATACCTATCATAGTGTCTTCTATTTTTTCAAAGTTTCTTTCCTTCTCTATACACAGAAAACATTTTTAGATTACGAAGTTAGAAGAATTAAAAACAAAACTGATTGAAAGAATACAATACCTAAAATCAAATGCTGTATCTATTCATAATGCTTATACTTTGTACCCCCCTGCCTTTTCCTCTGTAGAGATATGTACATACTGATAGGATAAATACAATAAACTTTTTATTTTAAAGATTCATATCTAAAGATACTATTTTCTTTTTTTGTTTTTTTAAAGATATTATTTTCTAAACAGACTGCTTTCATAAGACATATTTACCCAAATTATCCCAGTAAGTGGTTACTGTATAAAAACAAAGTAGACATACACTTTTAATTGGCTATTTAAGTTTGGACTAATTTTTCTCAACATTTGTAAAGGAAAACTACAGCTTCTCAAAGAGTTCCTATGTTCTCATAATCTATTGTCTTACCTCTCTACAAAAATGATAATTCAGTCAACATTTCATCTAGAAATTGCTAACTGGCTATTAATACACTTTCTTTCCATATGACCTGGGTAAGATAAGAATGCAGGTAATTAATTACTACTGCATGGGACAATGAGTAGCAGTTCCCATCTGCTTGCTCTGTAGTCTTTTCCATAGACTTCAGCACCCATTCAGGAGAAAATTGGAAAAATAAAAGGATTACCTTTTAGATTGCTTAAATTTCAAATGCAGTGATTTTAACAGGACTCAGGCAAAGTTGAGCCTTTACCTGTGAGAGGATCTATGTCTAGTTCACTCCGGGTCCTGTGAGAAGCATTTCAACATGTATAAATCTGATTCAAAACAGATTCTGAGTTTTCTTTTAAGATAGTAGAATGACTGCTTGTGTGTGATAGTCTTACCATTGCTGGGTACTGTTTTCATAAAATTAAAAAAAAAGCATTATGTGAAAGAATAGCAATATGCATAAAATAGAATACTTCAGTATTAAAAGAAATTAAATTAAAGCAACTTTAGCTTGTTGCTGCTGTTATTTTTCCTAAATATTTGCTTAATTTCAAGTTATAAGCTGAACACTGCAATTCTCTTTCTTTCTTTTGCTGCCTTTTCATTAGTAACAAATATATTTGAACCAAAGAAACAGCAAGCCAATGTGTGTATCCTCCCAAACTTTGGTCTTTTGCTGTGTCTCCTCATGAATCTACATAGCTGCTTTCTGTTTTAATCATAAATCTTCTTGAAAATGTTACATTATAAAACTGAAACAAAAAGCATTATGTAAAAATATATTTCTTTGGTGTTGCTGTTAATTTGTATATATCCCGTTTTACTCTCTTTTTCTCTTCCTTACTGAAATAGTACTATTGTCTATCTGGGGCCTCAACTGGCTTCCATCCCTGCTGTTGACAAGACCTGCTCAATTGGCATTTGTTTGTTCTCTATCTTTTCCTCCATTTTCATCACATAGACTGGGCTCTGTTCTTTTGCCTCTACAGCTGGACTCTACTCTAAGACTTCACTTTTAAACCCATGAGACACTATAGATTGACAGTAGTGTCTTCCCTGAAGCTGGTTTATCTTATCAATATAAACTCTATTTACATTTATTTAACCATACTCTGAAACCTTGTGAAACTCTGCTGCAGCCTTCATTAATCTTTTGTATCCGTTGTTTAACCTGTATTTAAATAGATATAGCCCCTGTCTGATATGATGTTGTATAAATTAATGAATGTTGGTAATTAAGATTGAAATAATAGAAGTTGTGTTTAACTTGGTCTGGTTACCAAGAATGCAGGATCATCTAGGAAGTTGCTGTCATTAAAACTTCTTTCTTATATGATAGACAGTAAATTCTAACATTATGGGAAGGCAAAATCATGTTAACCTATGTTTCTATCATAATATACTCACAAAATTAGTATCTACCCCAAGGATGTGGAAGGATGTATATGGTATGCAATGAGAAAAAATGAGGTCCTATTACAACACACATTAACAGTGAATATCTGAAAATTAAATTAGAATTACAGTATAATTTAAGATATTTCAAATTAAGTGATGTTCTTAGGTATGAACTTGATAAAGCATAAAAACTTTTTTAAAACATTATGAAAATCACCCAAAGATTTTAAGCCAAAATAGAAATGAACCATGATTGGACTGAAAGACTCATTATAGTAAGAGATTACCCTTCTTGGACCTGAGTATCTCAATGGAATGGCATTTTTCTAGCATGTGCAGGGTCCTGGGTTCTATACTAATGACTGATATAATAAAAAGCAGTTAGTTCTCACTAAATTGATGAATAGGATTCACCTGATTGATCAAAATGCCATCAAAGTCTTTTGTCAGTATAGATAAGCTTATTTTTATATCTTGGTATAGGATATAGAATAACTAAAATAATACTGACAAAAATAAAGTCAATGCTTTCCTAGCCTGCAAAGGGCCCTCAGGTCAACTTCTAGCAATATCAATATTAATCAAATAAACAGGGTCAGAATAGCTGTCCTTTAGTTTAATACATAGACAATACTATGAAATTTCAGGGCAGATACACACATAGAATAATTTAAAAAATTATCCAGCCAGGAAATAAATTAAGTCTTATCAATTACATTTTCTCAAAAATAAAAATGTTTGGACATATTTAACTTGTGAAATCAGGCTATAACTTATTGTGAGTTTCTCTACACTGTGTATAGCATTAGTCTTTCAGATGACATTTCCTTAACACTATCTATTTTATTACTATTGCTTTGCAGTACAACTTGAAGTCAGGGAGGGAGATACATCCAGAAGTTCTTTTATTGTACAAGATTGCTTTAGCTATTCTGGGTGTTTTGTTTTTCTATATAAAATTGATAATTGTTCTTTCAAGATCTATAAAGAAATTTTATTGGTATTTTGATGGGAATTACATTGAATCTATAAATTGCTTTTGGTAAGATGGCCAGTTTTACCATGTTAATCTTGCCTATGAATGAGCATGGGAGATCATCTCATCTTCTGATATCTTCCTCAATTTCTTTCTTTAGAGACATGAAGTTATTGTTATACAGGTCTTTCACTTTCTTGGTTAGAGTTACACCAAGATATTTTATATTATTTGTGGTTATTGTGAAGGGTGTGGTTTCCCTAATTTCTTTATCAGCCCATTTGTCATGTGTATACAGGAGGGCTACTGATTATTTTAGTTTTTTACCCAGTCACTTTGTTGAAAGTGTTTATCAGCTGTAGTTCTCTGGTAGAATTTTGGCAGTCACTTATGTATATTATTATATCATCTGTGAATATGGATTCTTGAACTTCTTCTCTTTGAATTTGTATCCCTTTGATTTGATCTCCTTTAATTGCCTTATTGCTCTAGTTAGAACTTCAAGTACTATACTGGGACAGAAACTCCACAAGAAGACCAACAAAGATATCTAACCCTAGGCCCAGGGTGTCTGGTGGAGACTGAATCACCAACCATAGACAGTGCTTGGACAGGTCCTAGGCCCCCTACACATCTGTAATGATGGGCAGCTTTATCTTCTTCTGGGTCCCCGAGTAAGGGGAGTGAGAGATGTCTCTGACAATGACTCTGTTGCCTGCTTTTTGATCACTTTCTCCTGGTGGGGCTGCCTTGGCAGGCCACCAAGGAAAAGGATCCACTTAGTCCTGATGTGACTTGATGTTCTGGAGTGAGTTGGTGAGGGGTTTGTTTCCCTTTTCTGAGGGGTAGGAGAGGTGAGATTGGGTAAGACTGAGGGAGAGTGGGACCAGAAGGAGAGGAGAGATGTAAAGTGAATAAATAAATTAACTAATTTAAAAAAGAATATCTATTTTGCAAGCAGCTTTTGACTCTATTTTGAATGTGGAGGAAAATTGTTGTAAGTGGATACACAAATAACACCTTATATCTGGAGGCATCAACATAGTACAAACTAATAAATGAATTAATCCTTGCAACTACAAAAATATGACAAACTATAAAATTGTCAAGGATAACTGGGTCTGTATGAGCATGTTGACTTATTAAAACCATATTTTAAAAACCAGACACAAGAAATTACCGGAGACATCAGATTAAAGAGAAGATTAAACCTCTTCATCTGGACCCCATAAAGAGGACACCAAACATAGAAATAGCAATAACTGTACAGACTGGCTACTTGACTAACCACAGTATAAATGTAAGGACATATCTGAAGAGAAGTCCCTACTACCTCAGGGGATTCAGTTTAGTCCTACCTGTTGACACAATCAAGTCAACTTGCTTTCTGTTCTTCATTACCCCTACCTGAAAACACACACACACACACACACACACACACACACACACACACACACACATACACATACAGGAAAAAGTATATAGGAAATGTAGAACACAATGAAAAGAGTAATTCTAATAGTTAAAGCAATAATTAAATAACTAAAAGAACAATAATTCTAAGAATTAAAGCAATGGCTAAGGGAAAAGCTCTGTAATCCAGAACCTAGCCAAACCCAGGCTATAGCTCTATACCAGCACTATGTCTGTCTGAACCAAGCCTCCAGAGCCTGGATGGTCAGAGGTATATTCTTGAAACCCAGCGAAATACAGGTTATTGCACTGTAACCTCACTCTCTCGCAGACTGAACCAAGGCCCCAGGGCCCAGGAAGGCATGGGTAAGGTCTCCAAAGATCAGCCAAGTTCAAGCTAATAGGATATACAGGCACTTTCTCTTGAACTGAACCTTGGGCTGCAAGGCACCAGCATCTGAGTCAGCTGGCACCAGGTCAGCGGTTGGGGGCCAGGTGGGGGGGGCGCATCAGGGTCTGGAGTAAAGTCCTCAGGGCTGAACCCAGGTCACTTGCCTCATCCAGGGAAGGGTTCCCTAATCCCCACAGGGGGTATCAATCTATAGCCACTCACCTAAGATCTGCTCTCAATGGCCAGTGAAGGACACCAGAAATGACCAGTCAATGTCAGAAACAGCAAGTTGACTAAAGGCCAGCATAAAAAATCACAAACAAAAGCCCAAATAGTGTGGCATCTCCAGAACCCAGTTAACCCAAAGCAATCAGCCCTGGAAACTCAAATACAAATGAAACACAATAAAATTACCTCAGAGATGAAATCAATAAATTAGGAAGAAAGAGAACAATTCAAAGAATTAACAAAACCAGGAACTGGGTCGTTGAGAAAATCAATAAGAGAGACAAACCCTGAGACAAACTAAAAGACAAAGACACTATTTAATTCAACAAAATCAGAAATGAAAAGGGAGACATAACAATGAACACTGAAGAAATATAAGGAATCATTAGGTTTTACTTCAAAAGCCTATATGCCACAAAATATGAAAATCTAAAGGAAAAGTACAATTTTCTTGATAGATTCCACTTGCCAAAGGTGAATCAGATAAACAAATTAAATTGTACTATTTCTCCTACAGAAAAAGAAGCAGTCATCAAAATTCTCCCCCACCCCCCACAAAGCCCACAGCCAGATGGTTTCAGCCCAGAATTCTACCAGACCTTCAGAGAAGAGCTAATACCAATACTCTTCAAACTACTAAACAAAGTAGAAATAGATGGAACATTACCAAACTCATTCTATGAGGCCACTGTCACCTTGATACTTAAACCCCAAAAGACCCAACAAAGAAAGAAATTCAGATCAATTTCTCTTATGGACATCAATGCAAAAATACTCAATAAATTTAACCAAATCCAAGATAGCATTCACTATGACCAAGTAGGCTTCATCCTAGGCATCCAGGGATGGTTCAATATACAGAAATCCATCAATGTAATCCTCAATATAAGCAAACTAAAAGAAAAAACCACGTGATCATCTCCTTAGACACTGAAAAAGCATTTGACAAACTCCAACATGCATTCATGTGTAAAGTCCTGGAGATATCAGGGATAGAAGGCACATACCTAAACATAATAAAGGCTATATATAGTAAGCCAATAGTCAACATCAAATTAAAAGGGGAGGTACTCAAAAGAAATTCCACTAAAATCAGTGACTAGGCAAGGCTGCCCACTCTCTCCATATCTCTTCAATACAGTACTTGAAGTTTTAGCTAGAACAATAAGACAACAAAAGGAGATAAAGGCGATCGACATCAGATAGGAAGAAGTAAAATTATTTCTATTCACAAATGATATGATACTGTACATAAGTGACTCCCAAAATTCCACCAAAGAACTCCTACATATGATAAACCCCTTCAGCAATGTGGCTGGATACAAAATCAACTCAAAAAAGTCAGTCGCCTTCCTGTATACAAATGAAAATAGTGTTGAGAAAGAAATTACGGAAACTACACCCTTCACAATAGCCACAAGTAATATAAAGTATCTAGATGTAACTCTAACCAAGCAAATGAAAGATTTGTTTGAAAAAAAACTTCAGGTCTCTGGTGAAGGAAATTGAAGATGATATCAAAGGATGGAAATATCTCCCTTGTTCATGGATCAGGAGAATTAACATGTTAGTTTACATTATGATTCGTAACAATAGCAAAATTACAGTTATGAAGTAGCAATGAAAATAATTTTATGGTTGGGAGTCACCACGCCATGAGAAACTATACTATAGGGTCACATTATTAGGAAAGTTTAAAAGCACTGGTCTAGAGTAATGTATTCAGTGACTTTAAGTACAATGAGTGCAAGCCTAGACTTAATGTACCCAGCAAAACTATGTGCTACATTGAAAGAAAAAGAAATATGTACAAGCAACCTAATGCAAATTATACACAACAGACTAAACCTACACAAAATACATGAAGCAATATTTATGAATGAAAAGAGTAATAAGCATATTGAAGAGATTGTATAAGCAAAACAAAGAAATCTGTAATTACTAAAACATAAATCACCACTGAAACACAAGCTACAACTGAAATACAATACAATGACTGAAATCAACACATAACTTTTTGTATCAATGGCTTCAAATCTCCAGTCATAATACAGAGCCTCACTGAATGGATAAAGCACAAGATCATCTAAAAAAAATCTATCAATTGTCTACAAAAATTCATCTTACCTTTAAAAATAGGTACTGCTTTGGACTGTAAGGATAGACAGAAAAATTCAGTCAAATGGGACCGGGAAGCAAGCATGCATTGTAAGCCTAACTTGTGACAAAATAGACTTGACAGTAAAACCAATCAGGAGAATAAAGACACTTCATTGTAAAAAAGGAAACAATTAATACACTTTTACTATTTTAACATATATAGTCCAAACTCTTGTGCAATCAATTTCATAAAAAATTGTACTACTGGAATTAAAAACACAAATTAGTATCAATCCATTAATTGTCTATAATTTCCACACATCACTTTCTCCAATAAATAGGTCATTTGGACAAAACATTAAGCAGCGAAAATTCAAAATTAAATTAAATAGTATATTAAATGGCAACAGATATTTATAGAATATTGCACCAAAATAGCAGAGAATATATATTCTACTCAGCATCCCATAGAAACAGCTCTAAACAGAACACATCTCAGGACACATGCACGCGTGCACACGTGCACCCACCCACACACAGACATACACAGACATACACAGACACACACAGACACACACACACACACACACACACACACACACACACTTTAGCAAATTCAGTAAGACTGAAAAAACTCTGGGAACCTTATCTGAACATAATGTGGTAAAATGTTAAATCGATATCATACAACCTTATAGTAAATATGAAAACCCAAGCAAATTAAACAATCCAACAATGGCCATGCCTTTTATCTAAAATTACACTGTTTCTGTGAATCTCTTCTCATTACTAAAAAGTTAAACATCCCCTAAAGGCCCCAATCACCAGGTAACTTGGAAAGAAAATTAATGACTCAAACACAAGCTAACTGGAATAATTTTCTCTCACAGTTTTCATGAGAATCTGCTCACTACCTCAGGCTTCGAGTGACCTAGATCCTTTAGAACCGAAGCATGGAAAGTCTTTTGTATTAAGAATTTGCTCTTATCCTCCACAGCTGTTGATGCCTATGTCCTGCCTCTCTCCCATACCTGAGGGTTCATAAGAAGCATAGCTCATAAGCTTCTATCACAGATTTTTCCTGATTTGCTATCTTTCCCAATACACCCAGGAGACTAGGTTTGCCTCAAAACCCTAAGCCTTGAATCTCTCTAACCTCTGTTTTCTAGACTTCATCTGGTACCCTTCACCACTTCCACTGCCATTAAGCAATCAGTTCTTAGCTCTTGGATTCACTTGTCCAGGTTAAAGGTGGTTCTCAGACGTCAAAGACAACACTTCTTACCTCCACTCCACTCACACACACTTAAAATAGGTATAGTGCCACAGTTGATCTTAATCCCAAGGAGTAATTCTCAGAGAGTAGCCCATTGGCTAAGTCTAGCCTACTACTGTGAACTCCTGAAACATTTTAAACATGTATTTATTTTTTCTTGTTTTTAAATTTTATTAATTTATTAAACACTAATTTTAAAACATCTGAATTCAAGCGACACCACATGCTGGTGAGGATGTGGAGAGAGAGGAACACTCCTTCATTGCTGGTGGGAATGCAAACTAGTACAGCCACTTTGGAAATCTATCTGGTGCTATCTCAGAAAACTGGGAGTAGGGCTTCCTCAAGACACAGCTACTCCACTCCTTGGAATATACTCAGAAGATGCTCCAGCACACAACAAGAAAATTTGCTCAACCATGTTCACAGCAGCCTTATTCATAATAGCCAGATCATGGAAAAAGCCTAAGTGTCCCTCAGTAGAAGAATGGATAAAGAAACTGTGGTACATTTACACTATGGAATACTACTCAGCTATTAAAAACAAGGAATTCCCGAAATTTGTGGATAAATGGATTGAGCTAGAAATGATCATAATGAGTGAGTGAACCCAGAAGCAGAAAGACTGAAATGGTATATACTCACTTATAATTGGGCACTAGCCTAAGGAGCATGTCCCATGAAAGTCTTCTCGCACCAGGAAAGTGGGACAGAGGGGAGGACATCCTATTGAGACTCTAGATGAGAGAAGCATGGGAGAATAGCAAAGTAGAAGGATCCAGAGGATCCTAGAAACCTACAAGAAGAACATTATGAAAGGCAGATTTGGGCCCAGGGGTCCCGCTCAAACTGAGGCACCATCCAAGGACAATACAGGTGGTAAACTTTCAACCCTTACCCAGATCTAGCCAATGGTCAGAACAGTCTCCACACTTGAGTGGAGAGTGGGGTATGACTTTCACGTGAACTCTGGTGCCTCACATTTGATCATGTCCCCTGGAGGGGGAGACCTGGTGGCACTCAGAGGAAGGATAGCAGGATACTTATTTTTTTCCTTCCTTGAAACTTTCTGGTACATCAGGACATGAATTCTTTCAAATTCATAGACATGCCCTTTTTAATAATTGTAATTATGTGCATATTGTATATGAATGTATATGCACATTCTTAAATATATCCTGTTCAATACATCTATTGCTACCTGCATGTATAATTTCAAAACTGACTCTTTTGTCCTAGACAGTCATATATTATGTAGACCAGAAAACAATGTGTCATAAAATTGGGCATACTCTTACCATACAGTACACACATTCCCTAGTAATGTCATGGTTCAGGTGAAAGAATGTGATATCATGAAAATGTATATGCAAATGTTTATAGAAGCTCTTGCCCAAATGCCCAAGCTCTGAGTAAGAAGGGAGGTTGTCAATATGGAACAAATAGTGATTTATGGAAAATTCAAAACATGCAAAGTAAATAAATAAGAATGGGTGGTTGATTCACATGTGTAAGCATCTGTGGATATTCAGTGAACTTTCTAAATGAGTACAGACAGACCTCAAAGGCTCCCATCATGCTCAAGTGGCCTGTTCTAAAGCTTGGGAATCCCTGTTTCCTTAAGAAGGCCTCTTCACCAGCCAACGACAATACAGGCGGTACACTTTAAACCCCTACTCAGATCTAGCCAATGGACAGAACATTCTCCACAGTTGAGTGGAAAGTGGGGTACGACTTTCACACGAACTCTGGTGCCTCATATTTGACCATGTCCCCTGGAGGGGGAGACCTAGTGGCACTCAGAGGAAGGATAGCAGGTTACCAAGAAGAGACTTGATACCCTATGAGCATATACAGGGGGAGGAACTCCCCCTCAGGAACAGTCTTAGGGGAGGGGAATAAGGAGAAAATGAGAGGGAGGGAAGAATGGGAGGATACAAGGGATGGGATAACCATTGAGATGTAACAAGAATAAATTAATAAAAAATTTATTTTTATTTTTTATTTTTTGATAGTTGGGGTTTTAATGGTACAGTGAGTAACTGGGCAGCATACAAACAGAGGGGTGGGCGGCCGTGGTGGTGGTGGTGGTGGTGGTGGGAGACAGGAGATATTTCAGTTCCTCTCAAGAAGTCCATCCAAGGCTTTGCTGAAACTATTACATTCTCACCCCTCCCTCAGGCAATTCTGTTTTCATTCTTGCTGACAGTTGTTCATCAGGGTGGCGCTCTTTTTTTTTTTTAATTTTTTTAATTAATTTATTCTTGTTACATCTCTATGGTTATCCCATCCCTTGTATCCTCCCATTCTCCCCTCCCTCCAATTTTCCCCTTATTCTTCTCCCCTATGACTGTTCCTCAGAGGGGTTACCTCCCCCTGTATATGCTCATAGGGTATCAAGTCTCTTCTCAGTGACCTGCTGTCCTTCCTCTGAGTGCCACTAGGTCTCCGCCGCCCGGGGACATAGTCAGATGTGAGGCACCAGAGTACTTGAGAAAGTCAAATCCCTCTCTCCACTCAAGTGTGGAGACTGTCTTGTCCATGGGCTAGATCAGGGTAGGGGTTTAAATTTTTCCGCCTGTATTGTCCTTGGCTAGGGCCTAAAAAAATCTGGGTGACACAATTTTCTCCCATACCCAGAGTCCCTACTTCTAGTATCTCTGTATCACTTGGTAGAGGACTTCCCATAGCCATTCCTTCTCTGGAATTGAAATGGGAGCGTTTTGAAGGATTCACATTTCTGAAGTACTGTATTTTATAACTCTTGGCTACAGGGGAATCTCAGAGATCTCATCGCCTCCTGAATCAAGTTCCTGGCTTTTGTGCTTTTCATTTTAGTTTACTTTGATTTATAACATTCATTCTTTTCCTGTTTTATTCATTCTCTGTACTTCACTTTACCTGTTTGCATCCAGTGTTTCCCATTTCTTCTTTTTTAAAAGATTTATTTAGTTATTATTATGTATACAGTGCTCTGCTTGCATGTACTCCTGCAAGCCAGAAGAGGGCACCATCACATTACAGATGGTTATGAGCCACCATGTGGTTGCTGGGAATTGAACTCAGGACCTTTGGAAAAGCAGGCAGTCCTCGTAACCACTGAGCCATCTCTCCATCCCCATGTGTTTCCCATTTCTAAACTTCCACAAGCTTCACTTTATCTAGCTTGTTACTTGCTCAGTTACTCCAACACTGTTCCAGGCAATGACTAAGTTTATTCCTTTCCTCAGCTACACACACAACTATCCTTGTTCATTAGATGGTTTGGATAAATTCAAGGGCACTGTTATAGATCTAAAAGTAAAATGAGCCTATTTTTTTCTGACTGGATAAATAACACAACTCTAATAGACATCTAGATTATGCAACACATATGTGTAAAATATTGTGAAACTTTCTGACATTATAACCAACAGGATTAGTATCACCTATCTCCTCATTATGTACACTTGTTTTGTGCCTCAATCACACCTATATTTCACAAGGCAGCTTAAGTCTAGAGGCATTCCAGTAGGACAACTTTTCTGTGCAGTGCCACCATTACTATGACACTTGTCTCTAATCACCTCTCTTACTGAATACAACAACAAACTTCACTTATTCCAAATACAAAAGTCTCCCTACAAGTTTCTCTCTCATACTGTCAAGGATGTCCCAATTTACTCCCTGGCCCATTGCTGTGGTTACCAGTAGATGGAGAAGCCACATACCAGCTGTGATAAAATGACTTCTCATCACCATCTCATCAAATCTGGACATACAGACTTGGTTATAGTTCCTGTTGCTATGATCTAGTAGCCTAGGACAGCAATTTAAGGAGGAAAGCTCACAGCTCCCCATTACAGTTTATCAAGGCAGAGAATGCAAAACAGCAGGAAGTTGATGCACTTGTCCCTTTGTATATGCAGTCAAGAGCTGAGAACAATGAATTAATGCATTCGTGCTGGTTCATAGCTTGCTCTTTTTCATTTGGTCCACCCATATTTGGGTTGGGTCTTCTCACCTTAACTAACCCAATTAAGAAAATCACATTCTTACATACCCACAGGCCAACAAATCCAATCTAGACAATCCTTCATGGAAACTTCAAATGCAGCTTCAGATTGTGTCAAGCTGACAGTTAACATCAACCATTAGGAACATATCTTACTCCAAAATATCTTACTCCAAGTTCTGTTACACATCAATACTTCCTATGGGAAGCTTTAGCCAGCTTTTAGTCTGGAAAAGTGAATCTATCACTGAAATATTAGATACCAACTTTTCCATTGCTTTCTCATCTACCTGAGGTAGAGGTGGTCCTTTCAACCTCAACAAGGTATCTGTGCAACCTTGGCCTATTTCTGTCTTCCCATCAATTTCACTAGATGGATGGATCCCTAAAAAGCAGAGATTTATAGTCCCCATTATTAGCTATGCAAAAGAAGAATTCCTGTGTGTGTGTGTGTGTGTGTGTGTGTGTGTATTCCCCTCCCTCCATTCTTCCCAGCACTGCCCCCACACTTTCCCTCAGATCCAGTCTCCCTCCATTTCTCTTCAGAAAAGAGTAGGCCTCTATGAGTCAACAGCCAAATACAACAAAGCAAGATAAAATAAGACCAGGTAAAAACCCTTATATAGGTTGAGCAAGACAATCTAATAGGAAGAAAAGAGTCCAAGCGTAGTCAAAAGACACACATGCTCCCATTGTTAGGGGTCCTACAAAAATACCAAGCTAACAGCCATTACATATATGCAGAGGACCTGCAGGGTGAAGATGCACTCAGGCTCTGTGCTTGCTGTTTCAGTCTCTGTGAGCCCATATGAATTCTTAGTTGACTCAGTGGGCCATGTTCTCCTGGTGTCCTCCACCTGCTCTGACTTCAACAATCCTTCGTTCTACTCATCTGAAGTTCCCTGAGCTCTAAGGAGAGGGGCGTGAGGGAGACCTGACTCTCTCTCTCTCTCTCTCTCTCTCTCTCTCTCTCTCTCTCTCTCTCTCTCTCACATATCTTGCCAGGGGACTCTGCCTGTTTGCATCTGCTGCCAGAGGAAGCCTCTCTTATGAGCCCAGCCATAGATCCTAGATCTCTGGGCTATCCACTATCTGGTTCCTGGCAACCCAGGAACTATCTGGCATGGGCTCCCTCTCCTGTCATTAGCCTCAAGTTAAACCATACGTTAGTTGAGTACTTCTACATATTCTGTGCCATTACTGCCACAGCACATCTTGAATTCAGGGAAAATTATAGACTGAAGGTTTTCTTGCTGAATTGGCATCTAGGTTTCTCTTTTGTTAGGCTGCAGAGCACCCTCTCAGAGCGAAGATATAGAAATGAAGGTTTCAAAAGTTTGACATCTCTATTCAGTGAGTTGTGTGGATATTGTCCTGGGCAATGGGGTCTCACTGTCAATTTTCTGAGAGTAACCACTCCTGTGGTCTTTTGGGGAAAGGCAGTTCTGGGTACAGGAAGGGGGCTCTGCCATGCCAGTGATATACTGTAACATCCCTTATTTCAAGACATACAAGAAAACCTTGCACAAATTGTTCAATGCCTAGCAAGAATCCAGCATCTTGTACATTCCTTAGCAATGATTCTACTACAAAATAGGAGAGGGCATGATCTCCTGGTGGCAGAAAAAGGAAAACCTTGATTAGAGGAAAATCTTGCTTTTATGTAAATCAGTCTGGTTTGGCCAAAGATATAGAAAAATATTAGTTGGTAATGCTTCAAAAATCCAACAATGGGAGTCAGTATTATTAAAAAGTGGTTTCAGAACTCAACTTGGACCTCCTGACTTATTTTATATCCATTTATATTTTTACACCCATGGGGTCTTTCTCTAATCTCTGTGCTGGCCTGATTTACCCAGACCAACATCCGATGTATAACACAGAAACATGTGGACAACATATGTAAGCATTAAGAATACATATACCATCTCTAACCCAAAGACAACTTTGTTATTTTACATCTTTCCTTAAGTTTTATATTCATTTTTGATTCAGTTTTACGAATTCATCTCTAGCAATTGACAAATCTACATAAGTTATCTCATTTTGTTGGAATATCACCATGTATAAGATTTTATTTCTACTCCATTGTTTCTCCTTGTTGTCCAGCATGGTAATTCTTAATTCATGGTCTAGTAAATAATGGGTGTTCACCTACTATAAGTTGTTTTGTTAGATTTGTTGCCACTTCCAAAAAATAGTATTTTTGTTTTGTTCCATACAGGCTTTTTGTTGTCTGTGAGAGTGACTTCTACTTCCCTGCAGTGAAGTCTCTGGAATTGCTCTTCCCAGGGTCCAGCCTTGGGTAGACACAATGCTCCTGCTCACCAGGACTGAGTAATTTTGGTGTGCTCTTTTGATGCTTTCATCCTCATCTCATTGAACATCTGCTGATCTGCGTCTATTCTTATCACACCCAACTATTACCTTCCAGTAATTGCTGGCTAAATAATGTATTATTTTAAACAATGCCTTTGAGCATACATTGTTCTAGAGTCTTATTCAGTTGAACCCAGGTCCCCTGGCAACAATAGTGAATTAGGCTCTCTCTGTACCCTGGTATATAAACTGGGATGCAGAGGAGGATGGTTTGCTTCCTGCTGGTTACCGCCTGTGGATGCTTTCTGTGTGTCAGCATTGCATGTGGTAAAGGGACTGGTGCCCAGCTACCCACATCAACAACTCTGAATCTTTCACAAGCTGGTCACAAAAGATGGAATGTGTCATGATCACTGTTACAAAACCTACCTGGAACAGATCGGAAAGCCAAGAGCAATGAGAGTTGCCTCTCAGTAGCAAAGGTCATTGGGGAAGAACCTCTCTACACAAAACTATCGGAGAGAAGACATTGTTCCCATCCCCAGTTGTCCTCCCCAATCCTCCCACACAGCAGATGGGAAAACTGATGGGCCCACTACACTGCTGGTCTCTTAGAGAAGATAGATAAGCCTTGCTGTGCATGGACATGTGGAAATTAGACTCTTCTAATGTCACAGGAGTATGTGGGTACACAGAGGAATTCTTCCTATTGGCAAGCTGAGGGAATTAGAATCCCAGATGAGCTAAAGAGGCCATAAAAAAAATCAGTATACAAGGAAGAGTGTAAGGGTCTGGATGTTTGTCCTGCCCACATGGAACAGCCTCCCTCTCTTCTTTCAGAATTGGCATCACTTACAAAGAATAGCTGGCTCCAGATTCATTATAAATGATTTTCAATTAGTTGCAATGCCTTTGCTTAAACTCAAAAGATGTTGGATGGCTGCCATAACTGCTTAGCTGTAGTAATATACATCTATTCAGGAGAGAGGATTCCCTGGGAGCCTTACACTATTAAGGACTATATTTTGTCTTTATTCTGATTTTTCTCATGTCATCTTTTAATAGAAGAAGATTAATAAAGGCCAGAA
>OU015752.1:80553924-80576749 GCA_907169655.1 Acomys percivali | reverse complement strand
TTCTCCTTGTTTACTACACTAGGAAAATCCATCTAGTTATAAATTATCATGTGAGTTTCACGGAAAATGTATCAAATAAAGATGAAGTGTCATTTCTTCAGGATTTTAGCTTTGCGTGTGTAAAATATAGCATTAAAATATATGGCCCAGGCTCTGGAGAAGAGAAAAAAAACCACAATTCCTTTCATTTCCTAACAACTCAAAGGCAAAACTTGGAGGGAATGCAAGGACAGCTACTAAAAAAATCTCTGAAACATAGACAAAAGCAGAATGTGTGGAAGAAAGCAGGACTAGGAAATGCCACGGTGCACAGTGAGCTGGACCTCTTAGTGGTCCTAGCCTAAACACCAAAGAGGTCCAGATGTGGAAGTGCACATGGTGAAATGAGCACAGGAAGATTCAAGATATCTATCTGGGGACAGAGTGAAAATGAAGGAACATCTAAGGACCACAGTGTTTCATTTCTCGTTCTCCATTCTCTCAACAATTCAATATAAAAGTGGTTGCTCCCCTGCTCAGAACTAAAGTACAATTACTGCACTAATGCAGGACCCTCAGATCTAGAAATGTTTCTAATAAATCTGGATCTTAACAAAAATGGGGACTGAAATGTGTTGTCAGAGATCTGCTCTCAGTGTCTGTGGAAAATGCCAAGGTAATGAGTTATATCAAGTTAAGACAATCCCTGCAAAGAAAGCCTGTTGAAGCCTCTCCTCAGGTAGATGATGGCAGTCTTAGAGAAGTTGTTTCTTGGTGAGCTCCAAGTTCTATCATTTAGGTTGCTGTCTCCTTAAGTTATGGTAATGGTGGATGTCAATGCTTCTGTGAAGCTAGAGATAACATAGTTTATGAGAACAGAATTTAAAGGCCTTATTTCTCTATTTTGGATTTATATTTGAGATTACACCACAAAAATTTAAGTTTAAGTAAGAGCTGGAGCGATGGCTTCGTGGTTAAAAGCACACATTTTTGCACAGTACCTAGCATTGGTTCCACATGGTAGTTCATAAACATTTGTGACTCAGTTCCACACTAGACATCTGAGAAAATCTTTGGGCTTCCACAGGCACACACACAAACATACAGAGAAGATCCTCCTATGCATAAAATACAAATTAAATAGTTTTTTTTAAAGAAAAGACTAGGGTAAAATGTAAGCATTATTTTCCTCTCTACAAACATTTTGAAAATTTTAAAAGCTAGTCACAATATTACCAGTGCCCATCACTGACTTTCTGATGGTAGATAATTTATGGGGTGAGGGTGACCAAAGGTATTAACTACTATCTTTGCTTTTGTTGCATTCTGACATAGCTACATAGGAGTACACATGTATTTTTCTCAATCATCACTTTTTCACGTGTACACTTTAATTCTTCAGACATTTATCTCAGTCTTCACCAAATTATTGAAACATTTATTATGGAACATCTCTTGAAGACAGACTTTTAGTTTATCATCTTTTTTTTTGTAAAATCTTCTCTAACAATCATGAATACTCATCTTATCATATGGAGAATTAACCTGGATTTGTAAATGAATATATTTATATCAATGATGCTTTAGATCCAAGATATAAACAGGTAGATCTGTGACATAGCCATATATTAATGCTTCAAATCTATGATATAAGCAAGTAGATTTGTAAACTAGTCACATATCCCATCATGTTTTGGGTTTCCAAATGTATTCTCACAATGTTTAGTTAAAAAAGAAAAGCAGAAAATTTGTACAAGTGGAGGAAAATGTAGCTGCAAAAAATATGACAGTAAACAGAAGACATGAAAAGTGGGTGGGGAAAGGTACCAGAGAGAAAGGTAGCCTTGAGACAACCAGATAATGGAAGCTGTCTTCCCAACAGAATCATCCATTTTGTAGTATTGACAGCAGTTAGAAATAAGCTAGCTTTACATTTAAGCCATTATAATTCAGTACTCATTAGTATAATGAAGCACTACTTAATCATTTTAAAAGTTAATGTGAAGATATATAGACTGGCACATGGAACATTTTTCTCATGGGCCATTCCGGAAGTCTCAAGATTAGTCGATATTCTGATGACATTTTCTCTTGTAATTTTTGTTTTATTAACTGAACAAAATAATGTGGGATAGAGATGTGTGTCTCAAAAAACACACATAAAATTAATTTGAAATCATTGTACAGACTTAGTTTTGTCATAGAGGCTTAATACTGTGTGCTAAATTCTCTTTTAAGTTAATTAATTATTTATTTTGTGCATATACAAGCCTGTAAGTATGTATGTGTACTTTATTTATGTACATATGAGAGTGTGAGTCAGGTGGTAGCTTTCAGAAATGGATTCTCTCTATTCACTATGAGACCCATCATTGAACTCAGGTCCTTAGTTTTTCTTGGAAAATGATTTTCTCCACTGAACCATCTTGCTGGCTTGTACTAAAATATTAATCTTCCTTATGTGAGGCAGTAAGAGCTCTGTAAATATGAACACTTTTCTTGAGACTGGGGATTTTGTGTTTATCCTGGAGCTTATGATTTCTGTTATCACAAGCACTCTTGTTGTGGGAGACTTGCATTCCTGTTCTATTGATAGGCATGATTCATCTCCCCAATAGGCCTAATTAAAGCTCTAAATGGCTGTAATGTATATATAAATGTCCTGGCTACCAGCACAGATCATTTTTACTCCTTTTGGGCAATTGCTAGGTATAAGAAAAGATTAAATAATTTCTGAGAACTTGATTTTTAACAATTTAACACATTCACTAATTTCTATTTTCATAAGAAAATTAGCATTGGCAGTGTGTCCCTTACAGTAAATATCATAGTATCATCTTTACCTCCTTTATGTGTGTATGTTGGCCTATTAATTGCATATTAATCCATTCAAAAAAAAGCTTCATTGGTAATTTTTGGTAGTTAGAGGATGGCTTTTTCCATGGTTATATACTTTGGTTTGGTTTTCAGCTTTCAGTTTGAGAACCAAATTTTCTACTTTCCCTAATGGTTTTGATGATGCTGATCATTGTTTTGCTAATGGGACCTCTTTACTTCACTTTGCAATGCAACACTAAAATCACCACAGAAGAGAAAATGTGGCTATGTGAAAGGCATAGGCACAACCTTGGAACTCTTAGGCTGCCTCACAGCTGTGAACTCTAGCCTTGAGTTCAGTTCAAACACTGAGAGTAAAGTTCTCTGCAGTATAATTCATCCCTCATTATGTACATCTTCTCAGATCAGATAAATGCTCTTAAATTACTCCCTGTGCCAACAATAGTGACCGGTGGCTTTTTAAGTGACCAAGCACTTTAGTAGGTACCTTCTGACTTTACTTGTGGAAGCGTACTTTCAGCTCTTATTATTTCTTTCTCTGGCTTATACACTACTGATGGTGGTTGCCAGTGTTCTTTCACAGTAACAAAATGCCTGAGAACATCAACTTAAATTGGAAGGATTTTGTTTGACTCACAGTCCCTGAGACTGCCATCTATGGACACTTGAGAATATTATTTCTATACCATGATAAAGCAGAACATCAAAGTAGTGAGTTCACTGTAAAGCATAACTGCTTGCCCAGAGCTGACTGGAAATGAGAGAAAGAGGGAATAAGAAGAGGAGAGTCAGGCAAGAGTCAGAAGGAACTTAGTCCACGAGGACAAAGCAACAAAGACCCATTCCCTTCCCCCAGTTCCCTCTCTTCCTCGGGTTAGGATTTTATTTTGTATCATTTCATTTCATTATTAGTGAAAACTAATGGAGAGTTAAACTATAAATTAAGTAGATGATTTTAGCAATGAATAAATCTATTTATAAATTATTCAATTAGTTACCAGACAACAAATAAATACAAAGACATTATTGATTGAACAATTTGTGCTTCTAACACAGAGCTTGAGGTGACCCCCTGTTCTCACTTCTCATCCTATCCACTGACTGGAAATGCTAAGTTATAACTCCTCCTGCCACTGCTGGGGTGGGGAAAGTTGACAACTACGGGACGTGATGGATCTTTTCCTGAAAATCCACATCAGACAGCTCTATTTCTTTATAAGGGCACGCCTGACACAAGATATTAATGAAGAAGAGGTTCAGTGAGCTCAGTATCTGAAACTACAGGAATGAAAGGTTTAGCTCAGGTTCCTGCAAGCGAAGCATAATGCCTACATCAATCATGGTATATGTGGAGAGCAATGGTGATGACAGGTGCAGGAGCAAACGAGTTCCAAACTTCCCTCCAGAATAGCAAAGATGGGAGGACACTAGCCTATTCCTTTTATAATAACCATTTTCTGAGAAGGGGTTGGTCATGAACTGCCTCAAAGAAGCTCCCTCCACTCCAGATCATTCCCTGCTGGTCCTTAATGTGTCTAACCCTTCCTAACAGTGCCACCCCAGGGAATAAGCACTTAACACATGGCCTCGGGGGACACAGTAAAATCATGTCTAAAACATATAAATATGCCTTATAACATGATATTATGACTTTACATAAAAAGCAAAAATGTTTTCAGTTAAAGTTTTACAAGGGTCGGTGATTTCAGTCTGTAAGAGTCTTGGGCCGGAGAACTGGAAGTTCAAGGCCATCCTGGGCCATTTCTAAACTTTGTCTAAAATAAAAATAGAGCTGGGCATATAAGTAGCACAGAGGCACAGCACTTGCCGTGGTGATCTGAAGCTGTAATATGAATCCTCAATGCCACAGTCGAGGAAATAATAAGAATAAGCTTCTAATAGTTTCTAGAATGGATGTGAGCTATGCCCTTGCAGACATATCATGTACATCTCTGGAGAACATGTCCTACCTGCACATTACTCTGGCAATTTCTCTTCTCCTCAATGTGCTTGTTCTAAGAGGGATTTCAGGGTACCTTTGCAAGACAAGTTCCTTGTACTATCCTATTGTATGGACTGGCAGGCTTTTATTATATGCAGATAAAGTAACTGAGAATAAAGAGTAGGGAAGGGTGGCACTAAGAAAAACCTGATGCTTTTCCAAAAGCAACTCAACTTCTTCCTCACACTAAATCTTAGACAGAGGCTATAGATGTATTTGGAAATCAATTTTGGGACTGAAACGAAGTTCAGTAGACCTTTTTTGCTACTGGAGCTTCCTAGGAGGGATGTTCTGGCACATGTGCAATGCTACAAAAATGAATGTCATTGGCACACACATGAGCATGCATGCGTGTATGTGTGTGTGTGTGTGTTTATGTTACCATAACTGACAGGTTATTATGTTTGGCAGCAAGCATCCTTACCCAGCATGCTCAGTCTCCAGCACTTTTATGAGGGGGTCTCTTCTACATTCATGGAACACACTGTTGCATTTGTATAAATTCTTAACCAGTTTTTGCATGTTTTGTCTATTTCCTGTGTTCTTACAGCAGTTAATTCAGTGAGATAAGTAGTGGCATGGCTCAGAAGCATATTCTTCCAATGGAGATGGGTCTGTTTAAGTCACGAGGATAACTCTTAACAACAAGCACAGCACTTTATTCTTTTGGTGATTGTATATATATATATATATATATATATATATATATATATATATATATGTGTGTGTGTGTGTGTGTGTGTTACATTAACATTTTTATTATTACATATTCACTGCAAAGCACTGATGTTGATATTTAGTTTTGATTAGATGTATACATTATAATACTGCACTTAGTTAATCAAATGAGAACATCATGGGATATTCCTCTTAAAACACTCATGATTTTATTTCTCTTGACTTACATGGGCTGAATGCTACCTGTTGAAGTAGTAGCCTAAAATTTACTTCCCCATGTGTATATTTACAGCCACATACATTTTTCCTATTCATTAAGGTTATTTTTTATTTTAACATTGAAGTTTAATTATTTGTACACATTGTTGAGACAAACAGAAATAATAATTAACATTATATTTAAAATAGTCTGCAATAAAAATGTACTATTTATAAGGAGCCTTGTGTGAGGAGCATTTTATCAACCATCTCTTCCTTTCTCCAACTCTATGAATATCTTTTGGCATTTGCATATTGGTCAACTCATTGAGGGTAAGAGTAAACATACTCTCACTTAATTCCCTAAGCACACATGTCTGAAGGCATTGAATTTCGAATCTCTGTGTATGATTTGCCTTACCTATCTGCTATCTTCAGTTTCTTTACCTTTGAATATGTACTTTTTTACTTTTAGATGCATATTCTAATTAAAACACAAGGAAGAAATGTTATCCATAGTAATATCTGAATATACATATACATACTCAGTAAACAAGCAACAGTAGTGTTGGAGAGCTGAGGTTTTTGTGATCAGGAGTAAACTGTAAACCTATAGAAAGACAATACTGAGTACGTTGAGAACTGAGAATACTGCCAAAATGCTACATTAAATATTCCCACTGACATCCCTCTGCCTGTCAAGTAGTTCACACAACCAACTGGCTTAAAGTATTTTTCCCAAAGTAGTCAAGATATCATCTAGATATGACTTAAAATACCAACATCAATATTTAATTTTTCTGAAATAACAAATAACATAAGACATATGATGGATGAAATTATCCAATGAAAGGGGTTTATGTAATTTTAAGATGCAATTTTTGCCTACACACTCTTTTTATGCAAGCAAACATGTACATGCCATATTAATTGTGGGGATCAGAAAATGGGGACCTAGAGTGGGATTTTTAACTTGCTGATGACTTTGCCCTTGGTTGGGTGTGAGGACACTAAGAGGTCCTCAAAAGTAATAGTGTCTTTCTGACCTCCTGTCCTTGGACTTTTCTTTCACAAAATAGAAAATAAAATTCATTTACCCAGAATCATTTGTAGTTGCTTGAATCCTCCCCAAACACACCAATAGAATCAGGAGTTGCTACTGTCACTCACTCCACATGCTTCTGTGAGCAGGACATGAAGAAATTTTCTGACTTACTGTGTTTGATATGGGTGTATATTGTATTGCACAGGGCTCTGCTTTACTCATCAGAAAGGAATGAAGAAGAACCCACAGACCCAGTTGAGATTCTTCTATTTTCATCTTATATCATAAAGTTAGACCTGCTTTTTTCAACAACAGACCTACTCAACAATCTATTATTCATAAAATCTAAGTATAGAGATAGACAAGGCCATGCCCCCACTGTCTTTCAGCATTGAACTTGAAGTATTAGCTGGAGCAATAATGCAAGAGGAAGTTAAAGTAATACAAATAGGGAAAGAAGTCAAATCATCCCTATTTATATATGATGTAATTCTACTCAATACAGATTCCCAAAATTATTTCAGAAAGTTTCTAGAAACAATAAAAAGCTTAGCAATGTAGAAAAATACAGAATCAACTAACACAAATCAGTATATTTCCTATACATCAACAAACATTATCAGAGAGGTAGATCATGGACATGTCTATATTCACAATATCCTCAAAATAAAATAAAATAAAATAAAATATCTAGGAATAAACTTAATCAAGGAAGTGAAGGACTTCTACAATGAGAACTTTAAATCTTTGAAGAAAAAGATAGACTCTAGAGAATGAAAATGACACTTTATGCCCATTTGTATAATTAATGTTGTAAAAATTGATCATTCTACCAAAATGGAATCATAGATTAAATGCAATACCAATCCAAAATAGCCATCTCAATCTTTGTACAACTGAAAAAAACTATCCAACAATCCATATGTAATGAAAAGTAACCCCAGAGAACCAAAAATATCTTAGACAAAACTCCAATACTAGAGAATATCCTAAGATATATTACAAAGCCATGGTAACAAAAACAGTACAGTACTGGCAAAACAAAACAGACATGTATATAAAAATCAAAGGTCCAAACATGAGCACATTTACCTTCAGTTACTGAATATTTGACAGAGACACAACAAACAGATGCCAGAGAAATGAGAGCATCTTCAACAAATGGTACAGGAAAAACTAGATGTCTACATGCACAGGAATGATATTAGACTCCGTCTTGCCCACAAACTAACTCAAAGTAAAACAAAGGCCTAAAATGAAACATGAAATATTGAAACTGCTAGAAGAAAACATAAGCAGTATTGTATATTACATAATTGAAATAACTATTTCCCTAAATAGAACTTCATTTGATCAAGAATTAAGGCCAACAATTGACAAGTGGGACCTTATGAAAATGAAAGCTTTGGATACCTAATGAAACAATCAACTGCAGGTGAAGATGGAGCTCATAGAATGGGAGAGAATCTTTGCCAGCAATACACCTGACAAAGAATTAATACCCAGAATATACAAAAAAAAAAAACCTCAAAGGATAATGAGCAATTTGAAGAATTTGACTGTGATTTTTCATAAGAAGAAAAAAATAATGGTTAAGAAACAGCTCAAAAAATACTCATCACCTCTAGGAATTAATGAAATCCAAATAAATATAACTATGAGATTTCAGCATACACCATTATCAATATCAATCAGCGAAGTAACTTATAACAAATGGGGAAAGGGAACTCCCACTCACTATTTGTGAGAGTGCATACTGGTGCCACGGGTGTGGGGAACTCTCAAAAAACTACCACATGAACCAGCTATACCACTCCTTGACATATACCCAAAGAACTTGACAACCTATTCCACAGATACTTGATCAGCAATGTTTATTGTTATCCTATTTAATTTTGTTGATGATTTGGAGATATGAGCTTGCAATAAGAAAGAATATGCTACATTTTTCCTTCAGGCTCTGGGTTACTTCACACAATAAATTCTTTTCTGGTTCCATCTGTTTATCTGAAAAGTTCATAATTTTACATTTAGTTGTAGTTGAATAGTATTCCATAGTGTATATGTACCACATATTCATTACTCATTGTTTTAGTTACTTTCTATAGTTATGGAGACAACAATGACCAAACTGTTTACAAGAATCCTACAAAACACATAATTCTGTGTATAAATATGCATATATTGTTTTAATGAACTTTTCTCATCTAGTCTGATGGTGCTTTATCCAAGATCCAAAGGCCATCTAACAAAACCCCCAACACCATACACAAAAAGTCCTTCTTTGAGTTTTTGTCTAGGGCTATCCAAGAGACTCTCCAAACATACAGTCTATTGCTGTTGCTCTTGGTTGCCCCTGAGAGATAAAAGGTAATTATCTACTGATAAAGACACCATATAATTCAGAAACAGGTCACAGAATCTCCTGAGTAAGACTTTTTTTTGAGAACTAGCTTTTGTGGTACCAGAAGGCACCATGCAAAATTCCAGAGGGATACAGCCTACAGTCTTACTTACCTATGATGCTTATAAACCATGTTGATGATCAGGATGGCACAATAACCATACAAGTGCAGTAGTGGCACACTAAGTTTGGTTGTAAACAAAAACACCTGTAATTGGACTTACAAACTCAGTAAGCATTTAGCTGGGTTTTAAGGAAGTCATGGATTTTGGAGAAGAATCTATAACTTCTAATTCACTAAACCACCATAGTTTACTGCCTTCTCTGCAACAGATGAAGTACTGTTTCCATACTACAGAAAACTCCAACCAATCAAAGTGTAATGTTGTGATGCTTAGATCCAATGTATTCTTCTATAAAACACTCCCATACCTAAGGCCCTAATGCATAAGGAGCAGAAGAGGGGATCAGAAATATTGTAAGAGCTAGAGATTGGAAACTGCTATGAGATTGTGTTTTCTAGTAACATCAAAAGCAATACCTACAAATCTCACCAACAGGACTGTTCAAATGTGAGCTAAACAAGGATAAGACCAATGGACATGCCATATTTGATGGAAAAAAGTCCATGAGTCTTCAGCCCTTTGCAAAGAAATCATAGGGAACTAAGGAAATCTGCAAGCATTTCTCAAAGAAGAGCACATCAATTGGTGGTATAGTGGTAAATGGTCAGCTCTGAAAAAATATATAGCCAGGTAGCGTTATATGCATCAAACAGGTTAAAATTAGGCAAAAACAATGAGTTAACATGAGGGCCACAAATTGAAGACCCTCAGGGAAGAACATATGGGAGAGTTTGGACAGAGAATGGAAAAGGGAGAAACATGACACTTAACTATAATCTCAAAAAAAATAAAAATAAAATCTGCAAAGGAATAAATAAAATTAACTTTTTGGAATATATTTTGCTATTTGATGAATAGTGTCAGTTGTGGTAAAGTACATGAAGAATTTTGATAGTGTTCATTGTACATTTTCATACTTTGTCCTGTCTTAACATCTATTCCAACCCTAACTAACTGAATGAAATATGTAGATCCTTCTCTCTGTTAATGTACAGTTGTCATTTATTTCCTTTGAATGGTACTTTTATTACTCAAAATTTCCACAAAATGTTAGTCATTTAATATTTTCGATGCTAATTCTAAAATGAACTAGGGACAATCATAAATTCCATTTTAAATGATAAACAAAAGATAAGAGAGTTTTAATATTTTAAAAGTTTTATTTTTTCTCATATATTACATGGGAAACACACTTTCACCTCCCTGTTCCATAACATGAACTTTTACTTGTAGAAAAAATGATCTGTGTAGAAAATCCCAACAACAGTTTAAACAATTACTGAAGCTTTCAGTTCAGAAAGAATGGAGAATGAAAGATAAAACACAAATTTAACCATATTTCTATAGTCTAGGACTAGACATGTTTGTACTGCATTTAAAAGTAAAATATCATTTGCAATTTAATTGAGGAGAACTTAGAAAAGCAATGTGGACTGATACATTTTGACCAGTGAGAGTTGATGTTAGGTTAACTTTGCAGATGGAACACTTTGATTCATTAGTATTTTCTATTATTTATTAGTTGATTATAACAATTTGCATTTCTTTATGTGGTTCTTATTTGACACCAATATTAGATGTATTTATGTAAAACCATTTATTTAACAATGCATTAATATTTCCACTCTATTAATGTGTCTTTAGTATATTATTTTTTAATTTCTCTTATTTCCTTAGCCATTGGATGATTCACTGGGTACATCTCAGGCCATTATTAGTTAAGATTTTCAAATTTTACATTGCTAAAGTCTTGAAGCAAATAAATTGTGTCAGAAAAAAGTTATAAATTTAAATATTATACACATATGTAAATTTATTTTTATTAATGTCATTGGCTTACATTAATTGTACATAGTGATGGGTTTTATAAAGCTTATTTGTTAAATGTATCATGTACTTTGACTACATTCATTGCCATATTCACTCTTTTACATCCCTTTTATCCTCCCCGTTCTCTCTAGTTTTATCAGTATCATTTGCTGAAAGGGCTATCTTTCTTCCAATATGCAGTTTCATCACCTGGAATCCCAAAAAGAAGTAACAGCATGTATCCCAATCTCCTGCTTAGTGAAGACTTTCAGAGAAAATCCCTATTGGGCTAGTGTCCAATTATAAGTGAAAATATATAATGTGTATCTTTCTGAGTCTGGGTTAACTCACTCAAGATGATCATTTCTAGTCCCATCCATTTGCCCCCAAATTTCAGGATTTCCTTGTATTTAATAGCTGAGTAGTATTCCATAGTATAAATGTACCACAGTTTCTTTATCCATTCTTCAACTGAATGACATCTAGGTTGTTTCCAGATTCTGGCTATTACAAATAAGACTGCTATGAACATGGTTGAGCATATGTTCTTGTTTTGTGGTGGAGCATCTTTCAGGTATATGCCAAGGAGTGGAATAGCTGAGTCTTGAAGTAGCCATATTCCCAGTTTTCTGAGAAGACACCAGATTGAATTCTAATGTGGCTGTAAAAGTTTGCACTCCCACCAGCAATAAAGGAGTGTTCTCTTTTCTCGACATCTTTGCCAGCATGTGCCGTCACTTGAATTTTTGATCTTAGCCATTCTGATGGTTGTAAAATGGAATCTCAGAGTTGTTTTGATTTGCATTTCTCTGATGACTAAAGATGATGAACATTTCTTTAAGTGTTTCTCAGCCATTCGACATTCCTCTGTTGAGAATTCTCTGTTTAGTTCTGAGCCCCATTTCTTAATTGGGTTGCTTGGTTTGGTGGTGTTTAATTTCTTGAGTTCTTTTTATATTTTGGATATTAGACCTTTGTCAGATGTAGGCTTAGTGAAGATCTCTTCCAAGTCTGTAGGCTGTCATTTTGTTCTCTTGACACTGTCTTCTGCCTTAAAAATGCTTCTCAGCCTCATGAGGTCCCATTTATTAATTGTTGAATTTAAGGTCTGGGCTGTTGGTGTTCTGTTCATGAAGTTGTCTCCTGTGCCAGTGAGTTCCAGGATCTTCTCTACTTTTTCTTCTAACAAATTTAGTGCCTCTGGTTTTATGTTGAGGCCTTTAATCCACTTGAGCTTGAGTTTTGTGCATGGTGACAAATATGGATCTAAACTGCATTTTTCTACATGTAGACATCCAGTTAGACCAACACCATTTGTTGAGATGCTATCCTTTGTCCATTTATTGATTTGACTTCTTTGTCAAAAATCAATTGTTTAAAGTTGTTTAGATTTACTTCTGGGTCTTTGATTTGATTCCACTGAACAACCAGCCTATTGCTGTACTCGTACCATGCTGTTTTAATTACTGTTGCTCTATAGTACTGCTTGAAATCATGGAAATTCCTTCAGAGGATCTTTTATTGTACAGGATTATTTTAGCTATTCTGGGGTTTTGTTTTTCCATATGAAGTAGAGAATTGATCTTTTAATGTGTTTAAAAAATTGTGTAGGTATGTTGATAGGGATTGCATTGAACCTGTAAATTGCTTTTGGTAAGATGGTCATTTTTACATTGTTCATTAACCCAATCCATGAACAAGGGAGATCTTTCCATCTTCGGATGTCATCTTTAATCTCCTTCTTCAGAGATTTGAATTTTTTTCAAACAAGGCCTTTCTTGCTTGGTTAGAGTTACTCCTAGATATTTTATATTACTTCTGGCTGTCATGAAGGGTATAGTTTACCTAATTTCTTTCTCAGCACATTTGTCATTTGTATACAGGAAAGTTACTGACTTTTTTGAGTTAATTTTGTATCCAGCCACTTTGAAGGTGTTTATCAGCTGTAGAAGTTCTCTGGTGGAATTTTGGGGGTCACTTATGTACACTATCATATCACATGTGAATATAGATAGTGTGACTTCCTCCTTTTCCATTTGGATCCCCTTAATCTCTGTTGTCTTATTGTCTAGTTAGAACTTCAGGAACTATACTGAAGTCATATAGAAAAAGTGAGCAGCCTTGTCTGGTCCCTGATTTTAGAGGACTTTCCTTGAATATCTCTCCATTTAATTTGATGTTGGCTATTGTCTTTCTATATATAGCTGTTATTATGTTTAGGTTGTGCCTTGTATCTCTGATCTCTCCAAAACTTTAAACATGAATGTGTGTTGGATTTTGTCAAATACTTTTTTGGCATCTAAGGAGATGATCATGTGGGATTGTCTTTCAGTTTGTTTATATGGTGGATTATATTGATGGATTTCCATATATTGAACCATCCCTGCATGCCTGGAATGAAGGCTACTTGGTCATGTGAATGCTATCTTTGATATGTTCTGAGATTCAGTTTATGAATATTTTATTGAGTGTTTTTGCATCAATGTTCATAAAAGAAATTGATCTAAAATTCTCTCTCTTTGTTTGGTCTTTGTGAGGTTTAGGTATCAAAGTGACTGTGGCCTCATAAAATAAGTTTGGTAATGTTCCATCCATTTCTATTTTGTGGAGTAGCTTGAAGAGTATTGGTATTAGCTCTTCTTTGACAGTCTGATAGAATTATTTGCTGAAACCATCTGGCCCTGGGAGTTTTTTGCTTGGGAGATTTTTAATGACTGCTTCTATTTATATAGGAGAAACTGGACTATTTATTTTGTTTACCTGATCTTGACTCAACTTTGGCAAGTGAAATCAGTCTAGAATATTGAACATTTCCCTTAGAATTTACATTTTTTGGAATATAAATTTTTGAAGTAGGATCTAATGATTCTTTGTATTTCTTCAGTGTCTTTTGTTATGTCTCCCTTTTCATTTCTAATTTTGTTGATTTGGATAGTGTCCATCTACCTTTTCAATTGTTTGGCTACTGGTTTGTCTATCTTGTTGGTTTTCTCAAAGAACCAGCTCCTGCTTTTGTTGATTATTTGAATTGTTCTTTTTCCCCCTACTTTATTGATTTCAGTCATAAGTTTTATTATGCCTAGCCAACTATTTCTCTTTGGGGTTTCTGCTTCTTTTTTTCCTAGGGTGCCTAGAGGTGTCTTAAGCTGCATATATGGGATGTTTCCAAGCTCTTTATGAAGACACTTACTGCTATGAATTTTTGTCTTAGCACAGCTTTAAATATGTCCCATAATTTTGGGTATGTTGTTCCTTCATTTTCACTGAATTTTAGAAAGTCCTAAATTCTTTCTTTATTTCTTCCCTGATCCAGTTGTCATTAAGTAGAGAATTGTTTAGTTTCCCATGTGTGCGTAGGCTTTTTGTTCTTTCTGTTGTTGTAGAAGTCCAGCTTTAGACCATGATGATCTGATAGGATACAAAGTATTATTTCAATTTAATTGTATTTGTTGAGGCTTGCTTTGTGACCTACTATATGATCAATTTTGGAGAAGGTTCTATAAGGTGCTGAGAAGAAGGTATAATCTTTTGTGTTTGGATGAATGTTCTGTGCATATCTATTAGATCCATTTGATTCATGACATTGTTTAATGTCATTATTTGTCTGTTTATTTTCTGTTTCATTGACCTATCCTTTGGTGAAAGTGGGATGTTGAAATCTTCCACTATTAATGTGCAGAGATGGATGTGTGGTTTAAACTTTATTAATGTTTCTTTTACAAATGTGGGTGCCCTTGTATTGGGAGTATAGATGTTCAGAATTGTGATGTCATCTTTGTTGAGTTTCTTTTGATGTGTATGAAGTGTCCTTCTTCTTATAATTTGATTAATTTTGGTAGAAAGTCTATTTCATTAGATATTAGAATAACTACAACAGCTTGCTTCTTGTATCCATTTGCATGGATTACTTTTTTCCAGGCTTTTACCATGAGGTAATGTCTATCCTTGTGGCTGAGATGTTTTTCTTGAATGCAGAAGAATGTTGGGTCTTGTTTATGCATCCATTCAATTAGTCTGTGTCGTTTATTGGAGAATTGAGACCACTGATGCTGAGAGATATGCCCAGTGACAGTTAAGTCCATTGATTTTGATGTTTAGTTTCAGTAAAGTGTTTGTGTGGCTATGTTTTGCAACAGTGTAGTTGTCTATTTCCTGTGGTATTTTGGTTGTAGTTTGTCACTTTGGATTGGAGTTTTCCTTCTAGTATTTTCTGTAGTACCAGATTTGTGGATAGGTACTGTTTGAATTTGTTTTTGTCGTGGAATATCTTATTTTCTCCATCAGTAGTTATTGAAATTTTTTCAGGGTATAGTATTCTGGACTGGCATCTGTGGTCTCTTAGAGTTTGCAGGACCACTTCCCAGGCCCTCTGGCTTCTATGGTCTCTGCTGAGAAGTCAGGTGTAATTCTGATAGCTTTGCCATTATATGTTACCTGGCCTTTTTCTCTCAATGCTTTTAATACTTTTTCTTTGTTCTTTACATTTTATGTTTTGATTATTATATGGCAGGAGGATTTTCTTTTCTGGTCAATTTTACTTGGTGTTCTGTAGACTTCTTGTATGTTTATATGTATCTCCTTGTTTAAATTGGGGAATTTTTCTTCTATGTTTTTGTTGAAAATATTTTCTGGGCCTTTGAGCCTTTTATCCTCAGGTTGCATCTTTCCTGGTGCCCTTGATTTCTTGGATGTTTTGTGCCTGGAATTTTTCAGATTTAGCATTTTCTTTGATGGTTGCCTCAAGTTCTTTAATTGTATCTTCTACTCCTGAGATATTTTCCTCCATCTCTTGAATTCTGTTAAAGAAGCTTACCTCTATATTTCTTGCTTTCTTCTCTAGATTCTCTTGTTCTTAGCTTTCTTCTGTGTTTTTATCATTGTTTCCATTTTCTTCTTCAAATCTTGAACTGTTTTATTGATTTCTTTCATATTATTGTTTATATTTTCCCTAATTACTTCCAGTGATTTCTTCATTTCCTCTCTATAGGCCCCTTTAATGTCCTCAATCTTTTCGGCTGAATATTTTTATATTTGCTTATGGATTTTATTCATGTCTTACAGTATCACCTTCATTACTAAGGATTTGGGGCAATTTTCTTGTGCTTCAGTTATGTTTGAATTCTCTCAGTTGAATTCTTTGGGACAGCTGGGTTCTGAAGATGCCATATTGTTTTATTTTTTGTTGTTTGTGTTTTTACACTGGCCTTTAGTCATCTTGCTGTCTCCAATGTTTGGAGGTAGTTTCTGGTGTCCTTCATTGGTCATTGAGGGCAGTTAGTCTGTGAGTGTCTATATGTTGAAGACCCTAACCTGTGGGGATCAGGGAACCCTTCCCTGGATCAGGCCGGTGACCTGGTTTCAGTTCCAGGGGACTTTGCTCCACACCCTGTGCTCCATACTGGGTCAGCAGAGGCAGGTGATGGTGCTTTCCAGGCCAAGGATCAGGTCAAGGTAGTGTAAGTATAGTGGGTTATCTTGCCTTTGAATGGGCTTTGAAAACTCTGCCCTCAGGCACTGGGACATTGGGGGCCTAGTTTCTGTCCACACTAGAATACCAGAACCCCCACTGGCTTGCGGCAGTTGGCTAGGCTTCTGCCTGATCCATCCAGGCCATAAAGTCTAGGTTCAGTCCCACCTGAGAGAGCAGATACCACCCTCTAGCTTGTGGCAGCTGACTAGGCTTTTGCCAGATACTTTCAGGGAGGTTCAGTCCCACCCAAGAGTGCTGGAATAGCTCCCTAGGTTGGGGTGGCTGGCTAGGTTTCTGCTCAATACCCTCAGGCCAGTTCAGTCCTCCTCCAGAGCTTGAGAGCCCCTGCCCCCCCGGGTTGTAGATGCAGGTTAGGCTTCCACTGTATCTGCTTAGGCTACTTCAGACCAGCTCAAGTGTGTGGGAACAGTTTGCTGGGGTGGCTGGCAAGGTTTCTGCCTGGTCTGTTCAGGCCATGCCATCTTAGATCAGTCAACATGAGAGTATGGCTATGGAGCTATAGCTGGAGAACTTGTCCACAGCCACCTGGGCCCCCATGTGGACCCTGTGTCTTTCCATGGGCTGGCAGGATAATATGAAGTCAGATCTATCCCAAATCCACATTCTCATCTCCCCCCTGGGCCAGCAGACACTGATGCTGTTTCGCTGTATCCCACAGATTAATCACAGCAGGAGAGAGAAAGAGTGCAGGTACAAAAGGGCACGATAGGCTGCACTGGGCATTGTATACTCTGCCTGTGTGGTCACTGACTCCTGGGGCTTTCTGTGGATAGGGAGGGTGGTCTGAGGTCAGACCCACTCATTTTCCTGGGTTCTCTCCAGGCCTGCAGATCCAGACTCTGGTGCTTCACCACCCACAGTTCAGTCCCAGATACCAAGTCCATGATATAGAAGAGCAAGACTGCAGCTTCCAGATGGGTATGGATCCAGAATCTGGGGACTGGGCACCTGTTCTCCATAGGCCAGTTGGTCAGCCTGTGTCTTGACCCACCTGTGCTTTACACTGTGTGGACCCCTCTCACCTAAGCCTCTTCAGATCTTGCTGTCTGTAACTCCCAGCCATGTTCCTAATCTGCAGATCAGATACAGTGCATGTTCAGTGCCACCATCTTAAATAGGATCCCATGTTGCATTTTAAAATAATTTATTTGTAATATATCATGAAATTAAGTATTGGGGTACTCCAGACTTTTATTTTCCTCAAAATTCCTTTAGCTATGTGATATCTTTTGTGCTCCCATAATTTTTGATTGCTTCCTTCAGCAGTAAAATCATGGGAGTTTGGTGAGGACTGTATAGAATCTGTAGAAAACCTTTAGCGATATAAACACACATATGTAATATTCATTCTGTTGACCTATGAGCTTATGGAGTATTTCCATCTTCTATTGTTTTCAAAATCTTTCTCTTAAGTGTCAATAATTTTACTTTTAAGTGCTTGCATTTCCTTCGTTAAGTAATTCTTGGGTGTTTTTTAAAGCATTGTAAATTAACCTTCTTTCTTGAGCTTTTCCACTGTATGTTGGTAATTGGTATATTAAAAATGTATATAGTTGTATATTTTGCTATTTGTTTAACTTTTCAAAATCAGGTCTAAGTTGTTTCTATTAAGTCTTTGAGGCTGTGTATTGGATAACACTATCTGCAAGAAATGGTCATTTGACTTTTAACTTCCTACAATTATCAATTTCTTTCTAAAATAAATTTTATAACAGACAAGGAATGCTTCTATGTTATATAAAATTTGATTAAGTCCATTTGGTAACCTTTTCTTGACATTTTTTTTTAATTACAGGAGTGGTGGTTTGACTATTTTGGTGGACAACAAAAGGCTTCCCATATCTTTGCATCTACAGAACTAAGCAAGAGCTCAGTTCTATTGTGAGGTACTCACATGGTGCCATGATTTCCTGGGCTTTGAAGTAGACTCAAAGACAACACCAATAGATATGCCAAAGTGGATGAGGGAACGCTCACAAGGTCTTAACCCTACACAAAGAGTTACAGGCAACTCTGGACTGCTGAAAGTGGGAGATATAGTCTTCCCTAGTGAAAAGCACACCAATTGGTTATCCAATACCAAATGGCCAGCCATGAAAACATGCATACCAGTAACACTGTACAGTTCAATTAGGTAATATTTATTAATATATGTGTATATACATACAAATACAAATACAAATGCCCATACATAAAAATGAAAAAAGAGGTAATAAATTTGAAAAAGAGTAAGAAGGAATATATGGTTGGATTTAGAAGTGGTAAAGGGAGGGGAGAAATGCTGTAATTGTATTATAGTCACAAAATTCTTTTAAAGGATAAAAAAATAGAAGAAAGTGCCAGAAGAGATGAAAAGATGAAATACTACACCCCAGGCCAAATGTCTTGATGTTTGTATATAAGCATTTCAGCATTGGTTTTGTTTTTGTGTGTATGTGTGTGGGGATGACATTGGTGTCCCCTTCCTTCCACTGGAAGTCCCACCTGACTATAGGAGGCAGGCCATTTCAAGTTCCTTAATCCCCCACTACTAGGAGTCTCAGCTAGGATCACCACCCCATAGACTCCTGGGATCCTCTCTCCCAGAGATGTCCCCCACTGATGTCTACCAACCCCGTCTCCTCACCTCTCCCCAGGCCCCGCCCATACCTCTGTTCACTCCACACCTGATGTCCACCTCTGTTTCCCTCTTCACTCCTTCTCCTACCCAGGCCCATCCCTCCAACTACTTCAAATGTCTGACTTTATTTCCTCTTCAAAGTGAGATACAAGCATCTTCCCTTGTACCCTTCTTGGATTCTTTGGGTCTGAGGATGGTTATCCTGTACTTAATGGTTAATATACACTTATAAATGAGTACATTTCATGCATGTATTTTTTCAACTAGGGTACCTCATTCAGGACAATCTTTTCCAGTTCCATTCATTTGCCTGCAGATTACATAATGTTTTTGTTTTTAATAGCTGATTAGTATTCCATTATGTACCACATTTTCTATAACCATTCTTCAGTAGAGAGACATCTATGCTGTTTCCAGTTTCTGTCTATTACAAATAAAACTTATTTGAACATAGTACAGCAAGTGCCATTGTGGTATAGTGGAGTGTCTTTTGGATATACGCCCAGGATTGGTATAGCTGAGTCTTGAGGTAGACCTATTCCCAATTCTATGAGAAAATTCCACATTGGTTTCCATGGTGGTTTACAATATTGCACTCCCACCAGCAATGGAAGACTGTTTTCCTTGTTAACTTTTTTTGTGCTGTCATTTGAGTTTTTTTATCTTAGCCATTCTGAAGAGCATAAGATAGAATTGCAGAGTCAGAATGTCAGTATTGTAAATGTCATAAAAATGTTCCTACCTGTGAAATTAGTATGCATTATTGACTCAAGTATAACTCAAATTTAATTGATTAAAAGAATGAATAAGTATCCAACTGTTAGGGAATTTGAAGGCACCAAATGTACACTGACTTTAAACAATGGCTCCCAGTAAATTATTGGTAAGCACACTTTTCTGAACACCTGTAATGTATTGTCACTTTGTACAGGTGAGTTTATTTTAGTAATAAGATGTCACACTCTGCCAGCTATTCTCTAGTGAAAAGGTAGAGCAAGGGTCTGGGCCTGAGGAATTTTCTGGCTTTGTAGAATCATGTGGAGAGAAAATAGATGTGAGAGTCTCATTTGGTAAAAGCAACTTTGATCTAGTGGTCAGCTTTCACTATGCTTACAAACAGTTTTTAAATCCATAATCGCACTAAGATTTGGAATGTTTTATTACATAACTCTGTAGTATAACTTTAAACTGGGTGGTGATGCCTACTGCAAATGTTTTTATTGCTCAGAATTGCTTGTGTTATCCTGGGCTCTTTGCATTTCTTTGTGGAAGAGATGCATTGACATTTTGGTAGGAATTGAATTGAATCTATAAATTATTTTGGTTGAATAACAATTTTAAGTGTATTAATAATACCAATCCATGAACATGGGGGATCTTTTTATCTTCTTGTATCATCTTCAATGTCTCTTTTTTTTTTCAGAGTCATAAAATTTTCACTGTATAATTCTGTTACTTTCTTAATTATATTTATTTAAAGGTGTAATTTTTGAGACTGTTGTGAACAGTGTTGTTTCCTTGATAGTTCTACATTTGTCTACCTCATAAATCCATCCAGCTCAAGCACTTGTAAGTATTATCTCAGTTACTTTTTTAATACTGTGAAGATACCATGACCAAGATTACTTATAAAAAAGAAGAATTTATATAGACCTAAAATTCTGAGGGTTATCATAACCATCATACTGTGGAATGTGGCAGCAGGCAGACAGACAGGCATAGTGATGGAGCAGCATCTGAGAGTTCACATCTTATCCCACAAGTATAATACCTAGAGAAATGTAACTGGGGATGGCATGTGTTTTGAACCCCAAATCCAATTCCCAGTGAAACACTTCCTTTGATAAGATCACATCCCTAACCATTCCTAAATATCCCACATACTTGAGAGAAAAAGTATCCAAACATATGAACCTATGGTGTCCATTCTCATTCAAAACACATAGGGCACATACATAAAGGACTCCACATAGTATCACAGAGATGCTTGCTATCATTCATGTTGATTGTTGCTCTATTCACAATAGCTCAGAAACTAAAACTATCATAATATCCATTAACTGATGAATAGATAAGGAAAATGTGGTACTTTTACACAATAGAAAATTATCTAGATGTTAAGAAAAACAGAATTATATAATCCACAGGGAACTAGAGGGATCTAGAAACCAACATTCTGAGTGAGTTATCCCAGATGCAGAAAGACAAATGTCACACATTTTTCCTCATTTGTAGATGTTAGTTCTTAATTTCCAGGGATGAGTATTTAGTTGGATTACCTGTAGACATCATGAAATTAGTAAAGAGCCATGATGAGGTAGAGTCAAAGGACTTCCATGGGATAGAATTCAGAAGGCAATAGTGTAAATCAAGAATACAAGAGCAGAAAAAAGTATCTGGATTATTTTATACATTCCATTGAATTTTGGGGGATATTTTATATTTCTGTGGAAAATACCATGGTAAGTTTGAAAGAGATCAAATTTAATCTATAAATTGCTTTTGTTAATGCACCATTTTTCACAATGCTAATTCGACCAGTCCATGAAATCAGGGAGTTTTTCCATATCCAGTGACATCTTCAGTTTTTTTCTTCTACATTCTAAACTTTTCACTGAAGAGAACTTTTACCACCTCACTGAAGATAATTCTAGGGTTCGGTGTGAATCTCTGTCAACAAGAGTGTTTTCCTGACCTCTTTCTCAGCATGATCTTTATTGGTTTACAGAAAACCTATTGATTTTTCTATACTGAGTTTTATATCCTGCTCCTTTGATAAAAGTGTTTATCAGCTCCAAGAGTTTTCTTATTCTGTATTTAGAATCACTTATGTACAGGGTCATATTGACTACTAATAGCGATAATTTCACATCTCCCTTTCCTATATTCATGCATCTTATTTAGTTTTTGCTTTCTAACTGAGACTTCAAATAGTATATAAGAATTGAGAAAGTGGACACACTTACTCATTCCTGACTTTACTCTAAATACTTTGGGGGGGTTCTTAATTTAGTATGATGTGAGATATAGTTTCCTTGTATGCAGCCACTGTAGAGACAAATTATGTTCCTATTGCTCCTTGTTTTTGTTGTTTCAGGAATTAAAAAAAATCTTTTTATTGATTCCTTGTGAGTTTCACATCATGCACTCTAGTCTCACTATCTCCAAGTTCCCTCATATTCACCAGCTGCTCTTGCAACCCCCTCAAATAAAACACACACACACACACACACACACACACACACACACACACACACAGAAAATATCTCATCATGGAAATATGAAGTGCATCACAGTGTGTCCCTCAGTATAGCCCTCAGTCCATACATCTTCCCTTGCAAATGTTTATTGCAATGAGTCATTGATGTGGTTTGAGAAGTCTGACCTCCATGATACCATGAATATTGGGTCCTCACTGGGACTTTTTTGGTTATCCTGTTGTTGCCATGTGTCATGAAGAACCAGCACCTTTGAATCAGCAGGAATTACCCTTTCTTGGGTCCTAACTGTTCAGAGATGATATAGATGTTCGGGTGGGCTAATTCAGAGCACTAGATCTGGGCCTGGCTGGTAGCTGAGCTGCTCAGCTCACACACACACACACACACACACACACACACACACACACACACACAC
>OU015752.1:80540571-80553914 GCA_907169655.1 Acomys percivali | reverse complement strand
CACACACACACACACACACACACACACACACACACACACACACACACACACACACACACCCTTATTCAGCACTGCTCTGGCTAGGCCACCCATAGCAACCCTTGGCAGGAGACAGAGTCAGCTCTCCTGCTCTCATGCCCTCTGAGCTTGCTCACTTGAACCGAATGCTCCCAAAGCCAGATCCACTTTTTGCCCAAGTGAGGTGCAGGACCAACCCTACTCTTGAGCCAGAGCCTGTACTTTTGTGCTGTCCAGATGAGGTGCAGAGCTCACTCTTCCAAGTGCTGCAGCCAGTGATGATCAGAGCCAGTTCTTCTTCTTCTATGACCCTAGGACCAGTTATCCTGACTGCAGAAGGTGACAACAGGTATGAAGGAGTGGGGTATCATTTACCCTTCCACCACTATCACCTTACAGCTGTGGAACCAGCTTTTCTGCCCTCTTATCTGTGCCCTCTGGACTAGAACTAGCACTAGGATCCTGCCTAGGCAAGATGGAGGACCCTCTCTCCCAAGTGCTGCAGGTGGCAAGGGGACAGGTAGAGCTCACCTCCTCTAATGACCCAGGCACAGCTCTCCTATTGTCTCAAGTGGTGAGTGACAAGTTGGGGAAGGGCATCACACCTGCACATACGCCATCTCATGCCATTTCTCTTTTGCTGTGTCCTAGAGGCTGGCTCACATACTCCCCTTCCACCCAGAACCACTGTGCTGCTACCCAGACTTTGGGGATATTTTTAATGAAAGAACATTATCTTTGTCATAAGACTTTTTTGGATCTATTCAACTATTTGTATATTTTTTGTCCTTGACTCTAATGGTATGGTCTGTGAATTTTGAATCATCCTTCCATTGATAAAATAAAGCCCACTTGGTCATAATGAAAGATCTTTTCTTTTTTAAACTATTTTATTTTTTACATATATATTTATATTATGATACTATACAATAAACTACCTACAGCAAGAAGAACCATGACACAATCAGGAATTACATAAATGTTACATTCTTAGTGTTTTGGCTATTTGTATTAGGCAGCTTTGATTTTACTGAGTAGTTTTGCATTTGTTTTCTTCAGGGAGATTGGCCCATAATTTTGGTGCCCTTATGTGGCTTTGATATCAGAATAATGCTAGCTTCATAAAAAGAACTTGAGACCATTCCTTCCATTTCTGTTTTATGAAATGTTTTAGAATCATTGGTCTTACTTCTTCAAAGGCTTCAAAGAATTCAGGAGTGACTCCATCTGGACTTCAGGTTGTTTCCAGTTGGGATACTATTATTGTTTCAGTTTCATCCCTTGTTACATATAAATTTAATTTATTTATATCATTTTAGTTTAACTTTAGTAGATAGAAATATGGCCATTTAATACTTCATAATTTACTGGAACATATTTTTAAAAATATGCCCAAGTGATCTTCTGGATTTCATTGATTTCTATTCTATTGTGATATTTCCTTTGTCATATCTAATTTTATTAAATTCTCTCTCTCTCTCTCTCTCTCTCTCTCTCTCTCTCTCTCTCTCTCTAAGTCTGTTTGTCTTGTCTTCTCAAAGAACAAGTGTTCTGTTTCTTTGATTCTCAGTATTGTATTGTTTTTTGTTTTTGTTTTTCATTTCCATCTCATAACTTGAAACCTTATCTCTGTTACTTTTTCAATCTACTAATTCAGAGATTGCCACAGTCTGGGTTTCTAAGACCTGAAGGTAAAGTGGCCTATTATATTACTGGTTTGCTATTTCTGTTTTTTTTTTTCAATGGAGATATTTACAGATATAAACATCTGTTACAACTAGTTCTAATTTCTAGTATATTGTATTTTTATTTTCATTAAGTTCTAAGAACTTTTTACCTCTATTTTTTCAATTACTGCTGACCATTCTGTAGCTTTTTGTTCCATCTTTGTAAGTTGATATGTACTCTGCAGACTCCTTTGCTGTTTGTCTCTAATTTTGTTCCATTATGATACAATAGGAAAAATAGAATTCATTTCAATTGTTTTGTATTTGGTAAGATTTGTTTTAATCTCTTAAAATGTGTTCTCTTTTAGAGAAAGTTTCTTGGGCTGCTCATAAGAGTCTGTTTTGTGTGATGTATGGTGGAGTGTTCTGTAGTCCACATGTTCTGTTGTGTGATTTAACTGATGTTTGCTCATTGTTTGTTCATTTGTTTAGTCTGAATGGCTTGCCAATTGGTTAGTATGGATTTTTGTGGTCAAAACTATAGTCATGTTGAGGTCAGTCTGTCCTCTGTATCTAGCAGTGTTTGTTTTATGAGATTCAGTGCATGCACATTTGAATTCCAGCAACATTCTGATGGATTTCTCCATTAGCTAATGGAGGTGAGCTCTTCATTTGTTCTGTCTGATTTTGATTTGAACTTCACTTTGTCAGAATGTAGCATTACCACATCTCTTTTCTTCCTAGTTTCACTTGCTTAGGTGGTCTTATTTTTTTCATCATTTGATCCAAAAAAATGTGTATCTTACTTGCAGGCAAATGGATGGAACTAGAAATGATCATACTGAGCGAGTTAACCCAGACTCAGAAAGACTCACATGAGTATATACTCACTTATAATTGAACACTAGACCAAAAGGGATGGTGTATGAAATTCTTCACTTACAAGGAGATTAGGATAGATGCAGGGACCTCCTATTGGGAATCTAGGTGAGAGAAGTATGGGAGAATGAAGAAATAGAAGGATCCAGAGGGTCCTAGACACCTACCAGAAGAACATCATGATGGGAAGATCTGGACCCAGGGGTGTCTGCTAAAACTACTGCACCAAGGACAACACATGGAGTAAACATTGAACCACTATTCAGATCTAGCCAATGGACAAGACATTATCTACAGTTGTGTGGAGAGTGGAGACTGACTCTGACATGAACTCTGGTGTCCCATATATGGTTGATTTTAGAGAAGGTTCTGAGAGGTGCTGAAAAAAAGATGAATTCTTTCTCATTTGAGTGAAAAATTCTGTATATCTCAGTTAGGTCCATTTGGTTCATGACGTCCATTAGTTTCGTTGTTTCTCCATTTAGTTTCCACTGCAATGATCTATCTATTGGTGAGAGTGGAGTATTGAAGTCTCCCACTATTAAAGTATGGGGTTCAAATTGTGATTTAAGCTTTACTAATGTTTCCTTTTTGAATGTGGGTGCTCCTGTATTTGGGGCATAAATGTTCAGAACTGAGACATCATCTTGGTGTAATTTTTCTTTGATGAATATGAAGTGTCCTTCCCCATCACTTTTTATTAGTTTGGTTGAAAGTCTATTTTATTAGATATTAGAATGGCTACTCTAGCTTCTTTCTTTGGTCTTGTTTGCTTGGAATACATTTTTCCAGTCCTTTACTCTAAGGTAATAGTTATCTTTATTGCTGAGGTGTGTTTCTTATATGCAGCAGATTGATAGCCCCTCTTTTTTTTCATCCATTTTGTTAGTCTATGCCTTTTCATTGGGGAGGTGAGGCCATTGATGTTGAATGATATTAATGACCAGTGGTTAATGGTTCCTATTATTTTTATATTGGTAGTGGTAGAGTGTGTGTGTCTAAGATTCCTTTCTTTTTTTTTTTTTTTTGTGAGTGTGTGGTTATTCATTTCCTTTGTTTACCTGAGTAAAATTGTCCTCCTTGGGTTGAATATTTCCTTCTAGTTTCTTCTGTAGAACCGGATTTGTAGTAAGGTACTGTTTGAACTTGGTTTTATTTTCATGGAATATATTGTTTTTGCCATCTATTGTGATTGAGAGCTTTGCTGGGTATAGTAATCTGTGTTGGCATCTGTGGTTTCTTAGTATCTGCATGTCTTCTGTCCAGGCCCTTCTGGCTTTCATAGTCTCTGTTGAGAAGTCAGATATAATTCTGATAGGTTTGCCTTTATATGTGAGTTGGCCTTTTTCTATTGCAGCTTTTAATAGTCTTTCTTTGCTCTGTATGTCTACTGTTTTGGTTATTATGTGGCAGGTGGATTTTCTTTTCTGGTCCATTCTATTTGGAATTCTGTAGGCTTCTTGTATATTTATGAACATTTCTTTCTTTAGGTTAAGAGAGTTTTCTTCCATGATTTTGTTGAAAATATTTTCTGGGCCTTGCAGTTGGAGTCTTCTTTTTCTTTTATCACTATGATTCTTAGGTTTGGTCTTTTCATAGTGTCCCAGATTTCTTGGATAGTCTGTGTCAAGAGCTTTTTAGATTTTCATTTTACTTGCCTGCTATATCCATTTCTTCAGTCATATCTTTTATCTCTGATATTCTTTGTTCCAACGCTTGAATTCTGTTGGTTGTACTCGTGTCTGTAGATCCTGTCTTCTTCTCTCAGGTTTCCATTTCCTGCATCATCTCAGATTGTATTTTCTTCATAGCTTGGATGTCCAGTTTTAGGTTATGGAACTTTTTATTCATTTCTTTCTCCTGTTTGACTGTAGTTTCTTCAAGTGATTTGTTCATTTCTTTATTTTTGTATTCCATATCTAGTTTGAGGGATTTATTTTTCTCCTTTAAGGCATCTCTCATTTTCATAATCTCAGGTTTAAAATTCTTCTCTAGTGTGTCAGTTGAAATAGTATCTCTAGGGATTTGTGGTGGTGGTGGGATTGCTGGTTTCAGTTTCTGGTGGTATAAAATGGTCTTGGGGATTGTTCTTTGGGTTCTTATGCTGACCTCTTCCCATTGTGATGCTTCTCATTGGAGTGTATGCCCAGTGCCTGCTTGGATCTCAGAACTTTCTATGTTATTTTTGGGAGGCCTGAGATCAGATCTACTTGTTATCCTGACTGTAGGGTCTGCTCCATGTTAAAATGCACAGACACTAATGGTTTTGCAGACTCAAGCTAGTTCTGAGCACTATGGTGTACAAAAACAGCCTGTCAGACAGTTGCTTGCATCCCAGAGGCACATGGGGACTGTTAGGGAACACTAGAGCTTTCTTTATGGCTTTTCTGGGCAACCTGAAATCAGTTTCACTTGTGATCCTGACTGTGGTGTCTGCTTGGTGCTAGAACCCACAGACACTGGTAGATTTGCAGATTTGAGCTAGAACAATGCACTAAGAAGTAGCTGTCTACCAGTGGGGCATGTGGCAAGATCAAGGGCACTGCAGCTTTTGGGGGACCCAGGATCTTGCTTTCTCTGTGGCTTTTCTGTGCGACCTGAGATCAGATCCACTTGTGATCCCGACTGTGGGGTCTGCTCAGTACTAGGACCCACAGACCCTGGTGGTTTTGCTGTCCCTAGCTAGTTTTCTGCACTAGGGCATGCATAGAGCTGCTTACCACCTGGGCATGTGGTGTTAGCCTTTGGAAGCTGCGCACCCATTTCTGTGTGAAGCAGGCATTTTGTGGCTTTGTCCAGGGGCCAGAGGCTGGACACAACCATGCTCCACAAAACTTGGATCCCTCTCATCTGTGGATCACCAGAGTTGAGGTTTTGTGGTTTTCACATTGGCCCTTGGTTTGAGTTGTTGAATAGTCACTGCTATCCTGCTGATCAGAGAAGGTGTTTGTTAGGTGCTGCCATCTTCAGTTGGCTAACTAGTTTTTTTTTTTTTCAGTATTTCTGCCTCTCTATTGAATTCTTTCTTTATAGTCTGTATGTTATTTATCTGTTTGTGTTCTTTTTACTCCTTCTGGAATTTTTATTACTTTTATTTCATTGAGCATTCTTACCATCCTCTTGAGCTCTTTGGAATTTTATGTAATTTGTTTTCAGTAGAGTATATTATTGAAAAATCAGAAATTTTTGGTGATACCATGCTGCCTTGCTCTTTCATGTTTCTTATGTTACTGTACTGGTGCTTGCACAATTGGGGTAAAACAGTTGTTTTAATTTTTATTGCTTTACTTTTTAATTTCCTTCCTGTGATGACTGTTTAGTTTGTATGCAATTCTGTACCCTATGTATGCCTGTGATATATATGGAATCCAGAATAGGACATCAGATTTTCTTGGACTAATGTTAAGGATGGTTGTTAGCTTCCATGTCTGCTCAGGGAATCAAACCCTAGACTTCTAGGAAAGTAGCCAGTTTTCACAAGCAATAATCATCTCTCCATCCCTTTATATTTTAAAAGATCACTGATATTCTTTCAGTGGAAATATTTTCAATGTTCAAGTGGAACTTGGTAGTCATCTCTTCAGTAGCTACACCATCAGCCCATCTGCTCATGCACCAAGCTTGTTATCCATCTCTATGCTAAGAATAGAAAATTGGCTTGATAAATGACCATAAAAAATGGGAATGGGTAGGCCTGTTATAAGTACATATTAATAGTCAATTAAAAACAAGTGTTATTTCAATTCAAATAATTTGTGTTGAGGGGATAGAGTAATAAATATCTGAGAATGTATTATGTTATTTACTAGTAAGCCTAGGAGTTCAAAAGAAATAAATTTTACCACTAGAAATAACATTTAGCACCAGAGAAATAGAGAAACAAAAGAGAAAGGAAAATAGAATGGAGATCAATAAGCATGAAGGGAGAAGGTAAGACCGTTCTAACTCAAGATAAAATGAAAGAAAAGATTTCCAGAACCCATGGGACTGAAGCTTGCAACACCAAGCCAACATATCCAAGAGTGAGCACTTCCAAGAATGACCCTTGCATCCAGTGCTGCTTAGCTAAGTGAGTTCAAATCCTGTTTTAAATTTGTAAGTCTGTTGTTGTTGATTTGGGCTGGGGGTCGGGGGGGGTCATGCCCTTAAATACTTCTTTCTGATCAATAATATGATAATTAAGTATCAATATTAGGCAAAACTGTGTGTATTAAATTTTGATTATGAGATTGAAGAAATGTCTCTGAGGTTAAGAGCACTGGCTGTTTGTTCATCCAGAGGTCCTGAATTCAGTTTGCAGCCAGCATACGGTGGCTCCCAATCATCTGTAATGAGATCTGATGCCCTCTTCTGGAGTGCAAGCACATGTGCAGGCAGAAGATTGTATACATAATAAATAAATAAACCTTTAAAAATTAAATAAAATTTAACTCAAGGTTCATATTAAAATACATGCTAGCTTTGTTGCCAAATGTGGTGAGGTCACTGGTGACCAAAAACAGAAACAAGTATTGATAAGGAATAAAATAGTAGAGAAATATTATTACCTACAGGAGGTATGGACAACACAAAGGTTATTTCCAAAGCCCTTTTCTAACAAAGGAAGTATGAGTATTTCCTCAAAATAGCCTATGGAGGAGTTACCATATCCCTTAGCAAGTGCAGGCACACAGCACATTTCTGAGCATCCTCAGTTTAAGACAATAATTTAATAAAGAAATGCTGTAGACACATTTTAAGAGCTTAGCTCAAGATCACAGAAAATATGTTTTAAAGATTAAAATAATGGAGATCGAATATGGCAGCTGCTGATTCACATGTGAGAGGCGTTCAAATTATGTAAAGCATGGTTGGGTTGGACCCCAAGCCATCCAGCTAAGTCACAGAAAAGTCCCTGGGGACAAATCACATTAGCTGCCATGCTGAGAAGAACTGTGAGACACCTGTATAGCTTTCAGCTTGCATTTCTCTCTCCCTGCCAGCTGCTTACTGATCTCACTCATTTGGTACAGAGAGCAGATAGGCAGAGCCCAGCCATCTCAAGAAGTCCTGTGGGACACCTGAGCAACTTTGGGCTAAGACTACTCTCTGCCCCCACACAGCTTACTGGCCTGGATCATCTAGGACACAGAGAAGACAGGCAGAACTGAGTCCAGCTCAGACCCCAACCCACATTAGCTGCTATCTCAAGAAAGACTGTGAGGCACGCAAGAAGTTTAGGGCTTGGATCTCTCTCAACCCACCAGTGGCTTCCATGCCTGAACCATCTGGGACACAGAGGAGATAAGTAGAGCTGAGCCTGGTGTGGGCCACAAACTACATTAACTGCCATCTCTAGAAGTCTTGAGGCACCAAAAAAGTTTGGCCTTAGATTTCTCTAAGCCTCAACTCCCCACTGCTTCCGAGCTTGGTCCATTGGGACACAAGGAAAATGGGCAGAGCCCTGCCATCTCAACAAGGACTGTGGGGCATCTGAGCAGCTTTGGGCTTTGAACTCTCTTAGCATGCTCCTCTCCTGACTGAATCAACTGATACATAGACAGAGAATGCAGCAGAGTTGAGCTGGGTGCAGGCACCAACACCCATTTTCCACCATCCTGGGGAGGTCTCTGAGGCGCCCTAGCAAACAACCTGGGAGTTGCTTACCTCCCAGCCTGTCTATCCCATGTGGGACACAGACAGTAACCTCATTGGAGGAACCTTTAGGCCTGTTAACACCAGAGACACCCAGACACTTAGAGGCCAGCACAAGAAGACAAGCAACAAAAGTCAGAGCCATATGATCCTATTATAGACCCATGATCCTACCACAGCAAGCCCTGGAGATATGAACACAGAGGAAACACAAGAAAAAGATTTTAAATCTGAGATAATGAAAATGATAGAAGCTTTGAAGGAGGAAAATAAATCACTCAAAGAAATACAGTAAAATGCATTCAAACAGATGAAGCAATTGAATAAACCCTATAAAGAATTACAGGACAATTCGATCAAACAGAAAAAAGAAATTAATAAAACTATTCAAGACCTAAACATGGAATTAGAAGCAAGAAAAAAAATACAATCTGAGGCAATCCTAGAGTTGGAAAACACAAGGAAGAGAACAGGAACTGCAGACACAAAAATGCAAACAGAATACAAGAGATGGAAAAGAGAATGTGAAGTGTGGAAGATACAATTGAAGTGATCAATACCTCAGTCAAAGAAAACATTAAAACTAAAAAGTTCCTAAAACACAACACCTACAAAATCTGGGAAACTATGAAAAGAACAAAACTAAGAATAATATGAATAGAAGTAGAAGAAGACTCCAAACTCCAAAGCCCAGAAAACATTTTAACAAAATCTTAAAAGAAAACTTCCCCAACCTAAACAAAGAAATTCCCATACACATACAAGAAGTCTACAGAACTCCAAATAGATTAGACCAGAAAAGAAAATCCTTCTCCTACATAATAATCAAAATATAAATGTACAGAACAAAGAAAGAATATTCAAAACTGAAAGAGAAAAAGGCCAAGTCACATATAAAGGCAAACCTATCAGAATTATACTGGACTTCTCAACAGAGACTATGAAAGCCATTAGGGTTTGGATGGATGTCATGCAGGCTCTAAGAGACTACAGATGCCAACATAGACTATCATACCCACCAAAACTTTTAAATATCGTAGATAAAGAAAACAAGATATTCTAAGACAAAACCAAGTTTGAACAGTAACTAGCCACAAATTCAGCCCTAACATTAGATATCATATTGAAAACTCCAACACAAGAAGGCTAACTAAACCCAGAAAAGCACAGGAAATTAATAACCCCACATCCACAAACCAGAAGAAAGGAAATACACACACACACACACACACACACACACACACACACACATTACTACTACCATCAGTAAAACAGGAACTAAACACCACTGGTCATTAACATCTCTCAACATCAATGGCCTAAACTCTCCAGTAAAAAGACAGAGACTAACAGAATGGGAGTGAAAACAGGACCCATTATTCTGCTGTATACAAGAAATATTACAGCAATAAAGATAGACATTAACTTGTAGTAAAGGGCTTGAAAAAGATATTCCAAGCAAACAGACCCAAATCACAAGCTGGAGTGGCCACTCTAGTGTCTAATAAAATAGACTTTCAACCAAAACTAATCAATAGAGATGGGTAAGGACACTTCATACTCATCAAAGAAAAGATACACCAAGAGGACAACTCAATTCTGAATATCTATGCCCCAAATGCAGGAGCACCCACATTTATAAAGAAACATTACTAAATTAAATCACAATTTGAACCTGACACATTAGTAGTGAGAGACTTCAACACCTCACTCTCACCAATAGACAGCCTATCAATATAGAACCTAAATGAAAAAGCAATGAAATTAATAGACATCATGAAGCAAATAGACCTAACAGATATCTACAGAACATTTCACTCAAACACATAAGAATATGCCTTCTTCTCAGCACCTCTTTGACCTTTCTCCAAAATTGACAATATATTTGGTCACAAAGCAAACCTCAACAGATACAAGAAAATCAAAATAGTCTATTGCATCTTATCAGACCACCAGAGATTCGAGCTAGAACTCAACAAAAACAGAAAGCCTACAAACTCATGAAAACTGAACAATTCCATATTCAATGGCATCTGAGTAAAGAACAAAATAAAAAAGAAATGAGAGATTTCATAGAATTCAATGAAAATGAAGGCATAACATACCAAAACTCACACAATGAAGTCAATGCTAAGAAGATAGTTTATAAGACTAATCACCTTCATAAAGAAATTGGAGAGACCTCAAACTAGCAACTTAACAGCACACCTGAAAGCTCTGGAATAATAACAACAACAAAAAAAGCAGACACAGCTAAGAGGAGTAGATGCCTGGAAATCATCAAACACAGGGCTGAAATAAATAAATTGGAAACAAAGAGAGCAATTCAAAGAATAAATAAAATCAAGGGCTGGTTCTTTGAAAAGAGTCAACAAGATAGACCAAACCTTAGCCAAAGTAACTAAAAAGGCAGAAGGAGAGTATTCTAGTCAATGAAAAGAGAAATGAAAAGGGAGACATAATAACAGATACCAAGAAAACCCAAAGAATCAGTAGGTCTTACTTCAAAAGCCTATATGCCTCAAAATTGGAAAATCTAAATGAAATGGACAATTTTCTTGACATCTACTAATTATCAAAATTGAATCAAGCACAAGCACACAAACTAAAGAGTCCTAGGTCTTCTACTGAAATAGAAGCAGTCATCAAAAGTCTCCTAACAACAACAACAACAACAACAACAACAACAATAACAACAACAACAAGCCCAGAACTGGATGGATTCAGCACAGAATTCTACAAGACCTTCAAATATGAGCTAATAGAAACAGAAGGAACATTACCAAACTCATTCTAGAAAGCCACAGTCACCTTGATACCTAAACCAAAGAAAGACTCTCCAAAGAAAGAGAATTTTAGACAAATTAGTCTTAGAAACATTGACACAAAAATATTCAATAATACTTTAAAACCAAATCCAAGAGCACATCAAAAATATCATTAAACATGACTAAGTAGGCTTCATCCCAGGCATATAGGGGTGGTTTAATATACAGAAATCCATCAATGTAATCCATCATATAAGCAAACTGAAAGAAAAATCCCCACATTATCATCTCCTTAGATGCAGAAAAAACATTAGGCAAAATCCAACACCCATTCATGTTAAAAGTATTGGAGATATGAGGGATACAAGGTACAAACCTAAACATAGTAAAGGCAAGATACAGAAAGCCTATAGCTAACGCCAAACTAAGTGGAGAGACAATTACATCAATTCTACTGAAATCAGGGACACTAAAATGCTGTCCATTCTCTCCATATCTCTCCAACATAGATCTTTAAGTTCTATCTAGAGCAATAAGACAACTAAAGGAGATCAAAGGGATACAAATTAGCAGATGATATGATAGTATATATCAGAAACCCAAAGAATTTTACCAAGTAACTTCTGCTACAGTGATAAAAATGGCATGGTGCTGGCTGGAGAGATAGACCAGAGGTTAAAGGCATTGATTGCTCCTCCAGATGTCATAAGTTCAAATCCCAGGAACCACATGGTGGCTCACAACCATCTATAATGTGATTTGATGCCCTCTTCTGACTTGCAGGTATACATGCAGGCAGAGCATTGTATATGTAATAAATAAATCTGTTTTAAAAAACAAAACAAAAAATGTTATGGTGCTGGCATAGAAACAGACAGGTGGATCTGTGGAATAGAATTGGCCTCAAAATAAAACCAGATACACTAAATCTGGAAAAGAAAAAGTGAGGAAGTACATTGAACTCATTAGTACAGCAGACAACTTTTTAAACAGAACACTAACATCTCAGGCTCTATGGTCAGCAGTTAATAAATGGAACCTCTTGAAACTGAAAAGCTTCTATAAGGCAAAGGACCCTGTCAATGGAACAAAATGACAGCCTGAAGACTGTGAAAAGGTCTTCCCCAACCTACATCTGACAAAGGCTAATATCCAAAATATATAAAGAACTCAAGAAATTAAACAACAACAAACCAAATAACCCAAGTTTAAAAAATGTGGTACACAGCTAAACAGAGAATTCTCAACAGAGGAATATTGAATGGCTAAGAAACACTTAAAGAAATGTTCATCATCCTTAGAATATGGAGCAAGGGGCACACTCTTCCATTGCTGGGGGAGTACAAACTTGTACAACCACCTTGGAATTCAATCTAGCACTTTATCAGAAAATTGGAAATAGTGCTACCCTACAACCCAGCTATTCCACTCCTGGGCAGATACTTGAAAGATGCTCCACCACACAACAAGGACGTATGAACAAGGACGTTGATAGCAGCTTTAGTCATAATAGCCAGAATCTGAAAACAACCTAAATGTCCCTAAACCAACGAATAGATAAATAAACTGTGGTACATTTATACAATAGAATACTATTCAGCTACTACAAACAAGGAAATCTTAAAATTTTCAGGCAAATGGATGGAACTAGAAATAATCATCCTGAGTGAGGTAACCTAGGACCTGAAAGACATGTATGATGTATACTTACTTATAAGTGGATATTAGCCAAATATAGATATCCAGATGTCCTCTGAGTGACTACACCTAGAGGTTGATTGGGACAGATATTGAGACTTACAGATTTGTAGCTGGACTCTGGACAAAGAGCTGAGAGATGTGTGGGAGAGTTGGGGGATGGGAGGATGTGGGGGAGTTGTCAGGAACTGCACAAGGAGACTATCAATGCTGATGGATATGGACCCAGGTGGTGCCAACAGGGACTGAGGAACCAGTTAAGAATAGTGTAAGAAGAGGACCTGGAATTCTGTTTGGGTGTAGCCAGTGGACAGCTCATTCTCCACATGGGGAAGTTGGGAAGCATGGGACTGCTTCTGACAAGATCTCTGGTACCAAATATGTCATCATTATCCCTTGGTGTAGAGGCCCTGTTTGAACACTGAAGAGGGGTTAGGCAGACTGTCTGGATGAGACCTGATAGGCTGTGATCAGATGATAGGAGAAGAGGATTCCACCTCTTAGAAGTCTAGGAGAGGGGAACATTTCAAAAGGGGGGGAGGGTGGAAACAAGAAGATAAAAATGAGGGGATTACAATCCAGATGTAATGTGAATTACTACTACTACTACTACTACTACTACTACTACTAATAATAATAATAATAATAATAATAATAATAATAATAATAATAATAATAA
>OU015752.1:80513819-80540561 GCA_907169655.1 Acomys percivali | reverse complement strand
AATAATAATAATAATAATAATAATAATAATAATAATAATAATAATAAAAGGATTACAATGAAATACATGGATGCTTATGGTTATGATATTGCAGCTTAATGTTTTAGCTACAAAGAAAAGGAGACATTTAAGATGCATAGATACAGCAGTTTGCTACTTAAGGCAACTGCCTACTTTAGAAGCCAACAGTTACTACTATGGAACAATTAATGTTTTTGTAAATAATTTAACAATCTGTGTGAGAACCATAATGCTACTCTTCTAGAAGGGCATATACTTATGAGATGCTGCTTCTTCATGGTGCTTTCAACAATGTTTATGTAATGACCTTCTGACCAGGTGCCTAAGTAACAACGTTTACCTTTCAGGTCTTATCACTAAGAAAATAAATGTGCAATGTGTCATTAAACAACATAACTTTATTTGTGTTTTTTGCCTCTAAAATCACAACATATTTTCAGTTCAGATATTGCCACTATTCTCTATGGAGGGTGTCTGCATGGCACTGATAAGAAAGCACAGAATATCTCAATAAGTGTATGTATTAAGTTCCCTATTAAACTTCTCTGGAAGTTTGATTTTTCATCTGAAATACAGGAGCTGTTACAGAAAGAAGAGTCAAAGAACATTGAAAAATACCTATACTCCACAACAATATGGAGTGTAGTCTATCCATAATTCCATATAGTCAGCCCATGCTAAGGGTCAGGTGCCAATTTGAGTTCAGTGTACATCAATAAGGAAGGAATAGGAATTATGTTCCTATGGAGAAGCAAAGTTCAGGGTGTCCCATGACAACAGTAGGGGAAGAAACTAAACAAGGTGTCCTAGGAAGGGCACAGAGTAGTGCTCAGGCCCATGCCTGTTCGTTCCCAGTAGGGATTCTTTAGACATGTCCCCCATTCCGTCTATACTGTTAGAGAGGAGGGCATCCAGGATGTTGGGGTTCAGAAACAGTGGGCTAAACTTAAACCCTTGGAGGAATCTTGAGAACAACTTTCTTTCTCTCTTACTTCCTATGTCTCCCCTCTCATTCTTCTCCAAGTAAAACCATATAAACTGGTTATAGAAATCCAAACCTTTCCCTCCAAATCCAGACATAAGATGTGAAAATATTACTCTAGATTCCCATGCATTTCTATGTTAGACTTGTCAATAATATATTCTCTAGAATATCTTATTTAAGCTCATCACAAGACTATTATTGCAGAAAGGCCCTGCTTCATACCCTGAGTAAGAAAGTAGCCCAGAAAGATTGGAACACAGAGAAGTGACTGACTCTTATTTTCTCCATTTGTAGTAGGCCATGTCTGTTTGTTCCCAATCAGGATTCTGTAGACATGTCCCCCATTCCATCTATACTAGACATAAAAAGAGATGGTTCATACTGGGCCATTCCCTGATTCTTCTTTAGAAACTTATCTGTCATACTAAACTATGATTGAGGTCTAGAGATATTTTTCAGCTTTTAACACCACTGGATGTTCTTCCAGCAGACCTGTATTCAATTCCCAACACCCAAATTGCAACTACTCAGAATCAGCCATAACTTGAGCTCCAAGGAATCAGATTTCCTCTTTTACCTTGCACAAACACTAGATACAATGACAAGCTATGGGGCACATGCATCAAGCCACCAGGGGAAGTGGCATTAAACTGTGGAGGTGGAGCATGTTCAAACTCCAGAACTCCCCAACTTGAGATTTTAAACCTCATCCTGAGAGGATTTCCAAGATGGTGGCACTGAATACACACTATATCTGATCTATAGGATGGAGACTAGGGAGCCTACTGGGATCTACTGACCACAAGACCAGGAGAGCTCTAGGTGAGAGAGGTCTGCACAGTACAGAGCACAGGTGGGTCTGGCCTCAGGCCATCCAATGGCCCATGGAGGATGGGTGCTCAGCCCCCAGAATCTGATCCCAACCCTCCTGCCAACTGCAGGTGTACTCTATAGCATGGATTTGGTATCTGGGACTGAACTCTGGGTGGACAGTGAAGCACTGGAACTGCTGGCCTAGGGAAATGTTAGAAAAACAGGTGTATCTGTGCTCAGACCCCGACCCCCAACCATGCTATGCAAGTCCACAGAAAGGCCCAGGGACCACATGGAGCCCGGACAACTGTGGGCACGTTATCCAATCACACATGTGTGGTCTGAATGGCAGGAAAGAAACTTAGCTACCTGCCCCAGTGGACTGTTCCTGCACATCTGGATGGAACTGACCCAGACTAGGCAGTCTCCACAGCCCAGCAGGGTATCCCAAGCTCTCAGGAGAGGCAGGGCTGGCCTAAGGGGACAGGGCAGAAACCTAACCAGCCGTCCCAACCCAACGGGAGTTCCCACACATTCAGACAGGACTAAACAGCCTCAGCAGCATGGTCAGAACAGATGGGCAGAAATCTAGCTACCTGCCCTGGGAAACTGTTTCTACACATTTTGGGTGGAGCTAACCAAGCCTAGTCAGTCTCCACAGCCCAGCAGAGACTCTCATGCTCTCTTGAGAGGCTGAACCACCTGAGAGGATAGGGCAGTTCCTTCCCAACCCAATGGGAATTTCCCACATATTCAAACAGGACTAAACCAGAATGAAGGGACCAAGCAGAACCCTAAACAACCAACAACAATCAGAGCGCAGTATCTGTTCTCTCCCTGGCAGAAGGAACCTAGAACTCACTGCTTTGATGGATCAAAAAAAGGTCTAAACAACTGCTATAAGCCAGCAGGGGTTCAGGCCCTTTAGGGTGATCTGAAGCTAGGCCCCAAAGGACCAGAGCCTGAGGACATGATCAGCCAAAGACAGGATAACTGGCTTTACCTACACTACCTCAAACTGATCATGGGGCTGCAGAGCACCAGTACCTACCTCTGCTGAACCAGTGGGGAGCCCAGGGTGTGGCGCAAAGTCTCCTGGAACTGAAACGAGATCACTTGCCTGATCCAGGGAAGAATTCCCTGATCCCCACAGATAAGGACCCCCAAACTATAGACACTCAATAACAAACCACACTCAATGACCACTGAAGAACACTAGAAGCTACCTCCCAACATCAGAGACAGCAAAATGACTAAAGGACAGTGTAAAAGCGCATACACACACACACACACACACACACACACACACACAAACCCAAAACAATATGACATCTCTAGACTCCAGCTATCCCAGAGAATCCAACCCTGAGAACTCAAACACAAATGAAGCTCAAGAAGATGACATCAAATCCTTAGTAACGAAGATGATAATGGATGAAACGAATAAAATTTACAGGCATATGCAGGAAGATGCAGCCAAAAAGAGTGAAGACATTGAAGAGGCCTATAGAGAGAAACTAGAAGAAATCCAGGAAAATACAAACAATCAAAGGAAGTAAATCAATAAAACATTTCAAGATCTGAAGATAAAATCAGAAACAATGATAAAAGCACAGACAGAAGAAAGACAGGAATGAGAGAATTTAGAAACGAAAGCAAGTAATACATAGGCAAGTTTCTCTAACAGAATTGAAGAGAAGGAGGAATGAATATTGGGACTAGAAGAAACAATTAAAGGCCTTGAAGCAACAGCAAAGAAAATGCTAAATCTGAAAAATTCCTGACAGAAAACATCCAAGAAATCAAGGACATCATGTAAAGACAAAATATGAGGATAGCAGACATTGAGGAAAGAGAAGACGTCCAACTCCAAGGCCCAGGAAATATTTTCAACAAAATCGTAAAAGAAAATTTCCCCAATTTAAAGAAGAACATACATATACACATACAAGTGGCCTACAGAACACCAAATAGAATAGACCAGAAAAGAAAATCTTCCTGCCACATAATAATCAAAACACAAAATGTACAGAACAAAGAAAAATATTAAAACCTGCAAGGGAAAAAGGCCAGGAAATGTGTAATGTCAAACCTATCAGAATTATAGCCAACTTCTCAGCAGAGACCATAAAAGCCAGAAGGGACTTGGACGAGGTCCTGAAAACACTAGGAGACCACAGATGTCATTCCAGACTATAATACCCAGCAAACTTTCAGGAAACATTGATGGAGAAAACAAGATGTTCCATGACAAAAAAAAAAAAATTCAAACAGCACTTATCCACAAATCAGGCCCTCCAGAAATTGCTAGAAGGAAAATTCCAACCCAAAGTGACAAACTACAACCAAAAATAACATAGGAAATAGATAATTTCACTGTTGCAAAACATAACCACATAAACACTCTACTGCAGCCAACATCAAAATCAAGGGGCTTAACTGTCAATGGTCATTAATATCTCTCAATTTCAATGGTCTTAATTATATAATAAAAAGACACAGGCTAACTGAATGGATGCATAAACAAGACCCAACATTCTTCTGCATTCAAGAAACACACTGGAACCAAAAGGATACCTTAGGGTAAAAGCAAATTGACACAAGAAGTAAGCAGGTGTAGCTATTTTAATATCTAATAAAATAGACTTTCAACATAAATTAATCAAAAGAGAAGAAAATGACACTTCGCACTCATCAAAGGTAAAGTCAACCAAGATGACATCACAATTCTGAACATCTATGCCCCCAATACAATAGCACCTACATTTATAAAAGAAATACTAACAAAGCTTAAAACACAAATTTATATTCACATATTAATAGTGGGAGACTTCAACACCACACATTCACCAAAGGATAGGTCAATGGAACAGAAACTAAACAGAGAAATAATGACACTTATTGATGTCCTGAATCAAATAGACCTAACAGATAACTACTGAACTCTTCACCCAAACTTTCTTCTCAGAACTTCATGGAACCTTCTCCAAAATTGATCATATAGTAAGTCAGAAAGCAAGCCTCAACAAATACAAGTAGATTGAAACAATACCGTGTATCCTGTCAGACCATCATGGTCTAGAGATGTCTTTCAACAACAACAGAAATAACAGAAAGCCTACACACACATGGAAACTAAGGAACTCGCTGCTTAATAATATCTGGGTGAAGGAAGAAATTAAGGACTTCCTGAAATTCAATGAAAATGAAGGAATAACATACTCAAACTTGTGGGACACATTGAAAGCAGTGCTGAGGAAAATTCATAGCATTAAATGCCTTCATAAAGAAACTGGAAATATCTCTTATAAGCAACTTAATGACACATCTGGAAACCTAGGAAGAAAAAGAAACAGAAACACCCAAGAGCTGAAAATAATCAAGCTCAGGGCTTATAACAATAACTTAGAATTAAGAGAACAATTCAAAGAATCAACAAAACCAGGAGATGGTTCTTTGAGAAAATCAATAAGATAGACAAACCATTAGCCAAACAAACAAAAAGGCAGAGAGACATTATCCAAATTAGCAAAATCAGAAATGAAAAGGAAGACATAACAACAGACACTGAAATCATACAATGACTCATAAGATCATACTTCAAAGGCATATATGCCACAAAATTAGAAAATCTAAGGGAAATGGACTATTTTCTTGATAGATTCAATTTGCCAAAATTGAATCAAGATCAGATAAACAAAACAAATAGTCATATTTCTCCTACAGAAAAAGAAGCAGTCCTTAAAAGTCTCCAAACCAAATAAAAAAAAATCCCAGGGCCAAATGGTTTCAGGACAGAATTGTACCAGACCTTCAACAAAGAGCTAACGCCGATACTCTCAAGCAAATCCGAAGTATAGAAATGGATGGAACATTACCAAACTCATTATAGGAGGCTACAGTCACTTTGATACCTAAACCTCACAATGTGCCAAAAAAAGAAAGAGAATTTCAGACCAATTTCTCTTATGAACATTGACACAAAAAATACTCAATAAAATACAAACTGAATACAAGAACAGACAAAATATGTCATTCACCATGACCAAGTAGGCTCCATTCCTAGCATACAGGGATGGTTCAATGTATGGAAATCCATCAATGTAATCCATCATATAAACAAGCTGAAAGAAAAGACCCACATGATCATCTCCTTAGATGCTAAAAAAGCATTTGACAAGATTCAACACCCATTCATGTTTAAAGTTTTGGCAAGATCAGGGATACAAGGCACATACTTAAAGATAATAAAGGCTATCTACAGCAAGCCAATAGCCAATATCAAATTAAATGGAGAGATACTCAAGGAAATTCCTCGAAAACTGTGGACCAGACAAGGCTGCCCACTGTCTCCATATCTCCTCAATATAGTTCTTGAAGTTCTAGCTAGAGCAATAAGACAACAAAAGGACATCAAGGGGATCCAAATGGGAAAAGAGAAAGTCAAATTATCCCTATTCGTATATGATATGATAGTATATATAAGTGACCCTCCCCAAATTCTACCAGAGAACTCCTACAGTTGATAAACACCTTCAGCAAAAATGGCTGGATAGAAAATTAACTCAAGAAAGTCACTAGCCTTCCTGTATACAAATAACAATCATACAAAAAAAGAAATTAGGGAAACTACACCTTTCATAATAGCCACAAGCAATATAAAATATCTAGGAGTAACTCTAATCAAGCAATTGAAAGACTTGTTTGAAAAACACTTCAAATTCCTGAAGAAGGAGATTGAAGATGACATCAGGAGATGGAAAGATCTCCCATATTCATGGACTGGGAAAATTAACATTATAAAACTTACCATTTTACCAAAGGTAATCTACAGATTCAATGCAATTCCTATCAAAATACCTACACAACTTTTAAAGACATTGAAATATTGCTTACCAACTTCATATGGAAAAACAGAAAACCCAGAATATCTAAAAATAATACTGTACAGTAAAAGATCCTCCAGGAATCTCCATACCTGATTTCAAGCTATACTATAGAGCAACAGTAATTAAAAGAGCATGGTACTGGCATAACAATAGGCTGATTGATCAATGGAATTGAATCAAAGTCCCAAAAATAAATCCACACACATATGGATACTTGATTTTTGACAAAGAAACCAAATCTATTCAATGGACAAAGATGTGCATCTTCAACAAATGGTGCTGGTCTAACCAGATGTCTACATGTAGAAAAATGCAATTAGACCCGTATTTACCACCATGCACAAAACTCAAGTCCAAGTGGATTAAAGACCTCTACATAAAACAAAAACACTAAATCTCTTAGAGGAAAAGTGGGGAAAAGCCTGGAACTTGTTTGGCACAGGAGACAACTACATAAACAGAACACCAACAGCCCAGGCCTTAAGGCCAAAAATTAATAAATGGGACCTCATGAGGCTGAGAAGCTTCTGTAAGGCAAAAGACACTGTCAACAGAACAAAGCTACAGCCTACAGTCTTGGAAAATATCTTCACCAACCCTACATCTGGCGAAGGTCTACTATCCAAAATATATAAAAAGATCAAGAAATTAAACACAATCAAACTAAATATCCCAATTAAGAAATGGGGCTCAAAATTAAACAGAGAATTCTGAATAAAGGAATATATAGTGGCTGAGAAACACTTAAGGAAATGCTCATCGTCTTTAGTCATCAGAGAAATGAAAATCAAAATGACTCTGAGATTCCATTTTACAACCATCAGAATGGCTAAGATCAAAAACTCAAGTGACAGCTCATAATAATAAAAGGATGATCACTCGTTCATCTCTGGTGAGTGTGAAAACTTATACAACCACTTTTGAAATCAATCTGGCACTTTCTCAGAACACTGGGAATAGGGCTACTTCAAGATTCAGCTATTCCACTCCTTAGCATATACCTGAAAGGTGCTCTACCACACAACAAAGACATATGCTCAACCATGTTCATAGCAGCCTTATTTGTAATAGCCAGAATCTGGAAACAACCTAGATGTCCCTCAGTCAGAGAATGGATAAAAAAATTGTGGTACATTTATACTCTGGAATACTACTCAGCTATTGACCACTTCCCCTTGGTGGAGAGGCATGGTAACACTCAAAGAAAGGATAAGCAGGCTTCCAAGATGAGACTTGATAGGCTGTGACCATATGGTAGAGGAAGAGGTCCCCTTCAGTCAGATACCTAGGGGAGGGGAATAGGGTAAAAGAAGGAGGGAGGGAGGAATGAGATGATAAAAGTGAAGGAAAACAATTGAGTTGCAATCTGAATAAATTGATTAAATAAAAAAACAAGGAAATCCTGAAATTTGAGGGCAAATGGGTGGAACTGGAAATGATCATCTTGAGTGAGTTAACCCAAACCCAGAAAGATAGCTACAGTATACATAAACTCTCTCATAACTGGACACTAATCCAAAAGGGATGTCAAGAAAGTCTTCACTTAGCAGGAGATTGGGATAGATGTGAGGACTGGGACTCTAGGTAGGAGAAATATGGGAGAACGGGAAATAGAAGGAAAAAGATGATCCTAGAAACCTACAAGAAGACCATCGAGGCTGGTGGATCTGGACCCATGGGGATCTTTTCAAACTACTGTACCAACCAAGGACAATGCATACAGTAGACCTAAAAGTCTATTCAGATCTAGCCAATGGACAGCACAATCTCCACAGTTGTGTGGAGAGCAGGAGTTGACTCTGACATGAACTCTGATGCCCCATATTTGACCACTTCCTTTCATTTAGGAAGCCTGGTAGCACTCAGAGAAAGGATAAGCAGGCTATCAGTATGGGACTTCATAGGCTGTGACCATATGGTAAGGAAGGAGGTTCCTTTCAGTCACAGACCTAGAGGAGGGGAATAGAGTGAAAGAGGGAAGGAGGGAGGAATGGGAAGATACAAATGAGGGGATAACACTTGATATGTAATCTGAATAAATTATTTGAATTAAAAAAGAAAAAAAAAGAATTCTCATCCTGAGATGGCAGGAGTGAGACAGCTCTCTCCTTATTTCAATGCCTGTCTCTGATCTTGTAGGACAGTGACCCCCAAGGTGGTCACAAGTAGCAAGTCAGTTAGCACAGTACCTGGGATTCTTTCCCCATGTGAATAGAACATCACCAGCATCTAGTCCAACACAGTGAAACACATTCACTCAGGGAACCTTTCCCCACTCCCCAAGGTTCATATATCTATTCTTCACTTTGGAATAAAGGCATGCATAAATGGTTTCACTGAATATTGTCTAAAAGTTACTGTTTCACCCTCATAGAAAGTCTTCTTCCTTCTGATATTCCTAGCAGGGCTGGAATCCTGTACATATTCTCCCCACAACCTCTTGTTCCAGACTCTGCTTTGGCCTTCTAGACTTGATGTCTGGTGGCACCTGGGCACCCCATGGAGAAACAGAACCTATAACCACAATAAACAGATATACGTGTAGGTAAACACCCATATAAAATTAAAATAATGCAAAATTAAAGATTTTCATGGTTTTTCTTCTGTCTAGATTCAAATTAAATAATTAGAAAAAAATTATGTTTGATTAAATTTGTTCTGACTTTTCTCTTCTACTAATGTATCTATAGCCAATTTACTTCACTAGACTTAAAGACCACAATCATCGGAGAGAAAGTTAAATTCTCTACAAGAGAAAGACCCATACAATTGGAGATATCTTATTGATGGTGGGTGGGTTGGGTGGATTGAGTGCTTCAAAAAGAAGAATTAAGACTAAGGGTATTAGATATCAATTAGATGTATCTTCATTCAGGGGCTAAAGAGGGAATCAGAGCAAAGAAGTGAAGATGAGAGTATAGATTCAGGAAGTATGCCTCTGTGTTGACATGTGTCATTGTCCATCACAACAGCCTGGAGCTATAACTAAAAGAAAAGGACCAAGAATCATCATGAGACATACACACATGCAATGTGTCTTGTGCGTGGTGAAAGTTCAGTTTATATAAGGATTCATAAGGCAAGGCCTTAAGAAATGACAGGCTCTGGTCCTTCTAAATATGGTATATTAGTCCCTTCTGGTGTAATTCATCTCCATTCACTGAAATGTAGGTATATATTCTCTGAGACACTAACCCAGTGATCTTTCAAGTACTCCTGAAGGTTTCCTCTGCACTAACATACATAGCAATTTTCTGTATTTTTAGTTTGCTTAGGTATGAACCCCATAACTCTCCACAGATCATTCCTAACTCTGCAGTTTCAGGAACAATACAGACCCCTAGTAAGCAGTTTATTAGTAGATGTGTATGATAGAAGACATGGCTATGTTCCTTACAAAGCAAAGTGCTCACACTAGAATAGATTTAAATAATTCTATGGCAACATGCATGTGCCAACTTCATGGCTACAACTGTGGGATCTACACTAGGGTAAATTTTTACTTTCTTCTATCACACCTCTAGATCCTAGCTATGTAGAGGTATGCAGTTAAATGACATTCAGTATTCACTGTCTCATTTTAAATTAGAAATGAGCGTGGATGAGCTTATTTTTCCTTCTACTAAGAGCCTAATTTTCCCAGCATATTTGGCAAACCTGTGATCATATTTCTGTTCATATCTGAATTAGGGATATTTTCACATCCCGCAGGTCTTTGAAAAAGCTATAGGTTGCATGACACTTCAGGAAAATGTTTACCAGAGTTTTAAGCAAGCACTTCAGGTCCAGCTTGTTTTGTCTACTGGTGTCAGTATGATGGAGTTGAAGATAGATAGGTAATAGGCAAAAGGGGCCACTTTGGGAAAAATAAAAGATGAAGGGGTTCAGACAATATAAGTCCATATGTGTGATACTGACATGTATTTTTCACATAAATATAGATATATAGAGGGCAAGAAGCATGCATTATCAATCAGTCAAGTTGTGATCTGGTTCATCATTATAATTTCACTGTAGTCCTGTAATATGTTTCAAAGAAGACTTTGTTTCCCAGGGAGACATGGAAGTTCTCATGGGATGATTACTCCTGAGAGTCTGAGTAATTCTGGAATTCACAGTATGTTTCTTACTTTTCTCCTTGTTGTGACCAAATCCTAGACAAGAAGAAATTTAAAGAGAAAGACAGTTTGATGGTGATACAGCTTGTCATAAAGAGAAAGGCATTATGACAGGTGGTCTCATGGTTGCAGTTGTGAAATGAGACTCTTCAGCAGGGTCACATGTTGGTAGAATAGAAGCAGAGAGTGAATGTGAAGTAGGGCTCAGCTATAGGACATTAACACTCATTCATGATGAGCTACTTAATTTGGTGATTATCTAGCTCTTAAAGGACCCACAGCCTTCCAAACCTTGCTTTCCCTGCTGGGGGCCAAGGCCTCAAACAAATGAACCTATGGACCACAGTTTACAATCAAGTCATAGCACAAAGAACAATATATAAACTTTTGTCACCCTTTGGGGAGTGTCTGAAATTTTTGAAAGCTTTTAGTAAGATGCCCAAGTCACTCTCATTTCTGTGCCTTCAGCCTTGAATGAAGATCAAAGTGGCATGCATCATTGATTTTTTAGATATTCTTTGCATGGTTGGGTGAAGGTAAGAAGGATCCTGACACAATAAAAAGAGATATTTACAAAATGAAAATAGAGATGCCAAGCTTTTAGTTGTCTCCATGGCTTAATATGATAAGGACAATTCATGCTTTTTAGAAGAAGCTGTCTCTGAGTACCTGTTAGAGATGCTATTCCATCTTTCATCCTCTATGTTACTGTCAGAAAGAGGAGTGTAGCATTTGTAGTCATAGCAACTGCCTTAGAATGAGAGTGAGGACCACAGCTAGCACAAAATAGTGAGTTGATATAGCTCAGGGTGACCTCTTTCACCTTGTGCTTCCTTTAAAATATGTAATGCATTACTCTATTATTACCCACTATCTGATGTTTCATTTTCAACTGTTTCAGTTACTGGTGACTAACAGAAGTTGGAAAATATTAAGTTGAATGTTTCCAAAATAAACAGTTCATAAGGTTTAACTTGGATGCTGTTCTGAATACTTTGTAGCACATTGTCTGACAAAGAGAGGGGGCAGGGATGATCAATGACTTTTGCCATTGAGCATTGTTATAATTAGTCTGTATTTTGTTAATATCTCACCAAATGAAATTTTAAAATTGAATTCAAGCATATATTTATATATTTAAGAAAACAATACTAGTATAGTCAAGATTCAACACTATTTATGATTTTAGAGAATATCACAATGTCATGGAATCATTCCCCTGCAGACATATAGGAGTATAAAAATCTCACTTCTTATCAACCAGATATTCTGCTCTTCTCCTCCTCCCTTCACTTTTAAAAGTAATACTCACAAAAGAAGTGTATAAAAGATATTCCCTATTTTGAAGCTAAATGTAATTACATTAAAATATGAGGAATAATTCAAGATTTTGTCCATGTAGGCATTTTATCATGGAATTATACACATATGAACGCATTTGTGGGAGTTGAAATGGGTGCTAGTACAGGTACACTCACTCTGACACAGCAGGTTAAAATGAAAGTCATTTTGGAAAAACAAATACAAGGATTTTTCTCATTGTAGATATTACCACTATAGCTCAGTTTAAAGATATAAGCCTAATTTTTGAATTATTTTGGAGTGATCAATAAGTCAGCTGGAACTTGAGGGGCAGAGGAGGTGTAAAGCAGTCTATTTTCTTATGGAAAATTTATGTACAATCAGTACTGGACCATTTGTTGGCTCACTTATGCAATATAGTTTGATCACATTCTTTCTTCTTCCTCACCTACCCCTTTTTCCCCCAACTTCATGTTACTTTTATTTCATGAAAAATGCTCATTTTATTTTATTTTAAAAAATAATTTATTTAGATTACACGCCAATTGGTATGCCCTCACTTGTATCTTCCCATCCCCCTCCATCCCTCTTTCACCCTATTCCCCTCCCCTAGACCTTTGACAAAAGAGAACCTCCTCCCCCACCATATGGTCATTGTCAGGTCTCACCAAGATAGCCTGCTTCCTCTCCTTCTGAGTGCTACCAGATCTCCCCACCAAGGGCAAGTGCTCAAATACCTGAGTTCATGTCAGAGTCAGTCCCTGCTCTCCACACAACTATGGAGAGTGAGAAGTCCATTGGTTGATCTCAATAGGTGGTCTTGGTTTACTACAAGCATTGTCCTTGATTGGTAGACCAGTCTGTGCAGGCCTCCATGGGTCCTGATCCACCAGCCTTGATGATCTTTGTATATGGTTCCTGGGATGTCTGCTTCCTTCTATCTCCACATTCTCCCATACCACCCTCACCTGGACTCCTAGTAGCAAGCCATTTGATCCAATCCAACACTGAGTGAAGCCTCTCAGAGGACATCCATTTGAGGCTAGTATCCAATTATAAGTAAGTGTATACCATGTGTGTCTTTCTGAGTCTGGGTTAACTCACTCAAGATGATCAGTTCTAGTTCCATCCATTTGCCTGAGCACTTCAAGATTTCCTTGTTTTTAATAGCTGAGTAGTACTCCATAGTGTAAATACACTATGATTCCTTTATCCATTCTTTGACTGAGGGACATCTAGGTTATTTCCAGATTCTGGCAATTATGAATAAGACTGCAATAAACATAATTGAGCAAATGTCCTTGTTATGTGGTAGGGCATCTTTCAGGTATCTGCCCAGGAGTGGAAAAGTTGAGTTTTGTGGGAGCTCTACTCCAAATTTTCTGAGAAAGCACCAGATTGATTTCCAAAGTAGTTGTACATGTTTGAAGTCCCACCAACAATGAAGAAGTGTTTGCTTTGTTCTGTTGACAGTGTCCTTTGCCTTACAGAAGCTTTTCATTTTCATGTAGTCTCATTTATTATTTTTTGACCTTAGAGCCTGGGCTGTTGGTGTTCTGTTCAAGAAGTTGTCCCCTGTGCCAATGAGTTCAAGGCTTTTCCATGACCTTTTCTTTTAACAGATTTAGTGTCTCTGGTTTTATGTTAAAGTCTTTAATCCACTTGAACTTGAATATTGTGCATGGTGATAAATATGTATATACTTGCATTTTTCTACATGTAGACATCCAGTTAGACCAGCACTATTTGTTGAAGATGCTATCCTTTGTCCATTGAATAGATTTGGCTTTTTTGTCAAAAATCAAGTGTCCATAGGCGTGTGGATTTATTTCTTGGTCTTTGATTCAAGCCCATTGATCAACAAGCCTATTGCTATGTCAGTACCATGTGGTCTTAATTACTGTTGCTCTATAGTACAGCTTGAGATCAGGCATGAAGGTTCTTCCAGAGGATCTTTTATTGTACAGGATTATTTTAGCTATTCTGGGGTGATTGTTTTTCCATATGAAGTTGAAAATTGATCTTTCAATGTCTTTTAAAAATTGTGTAGGTATTTTGATAGGGATTGTATCGAATCTGTAAATTGCTTTTGGTAAGATGGCCATTTTTATTATGTTCATTATACCAATCCATGAACAAGGGGGATATTTCCATCTTCTGATATCACCTTCAATTTCCTTCTTCAGAGACTTGTTGCCATAATCTACAACTACATGAAAAGGGAATCTCAATTGAGTGTAGAGGTAACCATCACCAGTGAAATACAAGAGATAGAGGAAAGAATCTCACATATCAAAGATACAATGGAATAACTTGATGCGACCATCAAAGGAAATGATAAATCTCAACAATTCCTGACACAAAGCATCAAAAAATGAAGAACACCATGAAAAGGCAAAACCTAAGAATAGTAGGGATTGAGAAAGAGAATATTCCTGGCTCCAAGGCCCAGAAAATATTTTCAACAAAATTATAGAAGCAAAATTCCCCAATTTAGATAAGAAGACACATGTAAACTTACAAGAGACCTACAGAACACCAAATAAAGTAGACCAGAAAAGAAAATCCACCCACAACATAATAATCAAAGCACAAAATATAATGAAACAAAGAAAAATATTAAAAGCCACAAAGGAAAACTGCCAAGTAACATACAATGGCAAACCTATCAGAATCATACCCAACTCTTTAACAGAGACCAGAAAAGCCAGAAAAGCCTAGGTAGAGGACTTGCAAAAACTAAAAGACCACAGATGCCAGTCTAGCCTGTTATACCCAGAAAAACTTTCAATAGCCATATATGGTAAAAGCAAGATATTCCATAACAAAAGCAAATTTAAACAGTACCTATCCACAAATCCAGCCCTACAAAAGATAGTAGAAGGGAAACTCCAACCCAAAGAGGCTAACTACACATAGGATAACACTGAAATAGATAACTTTACTTTAACAAAACAAAAAACAAACAAACACACTACCAGAACCAACATCAAAAACAAAAGACTGAGCACTTGTCATTAATTTCTCTCAACATCAATGGCCTCAACTCTCCAATAAAAAGACAAAGACTAACAGAATGGATGCATAAACATGACCCAACAATCTGATGCATTCACGAAACAAATCTTAGCCACAAAGATAGGCATTACTTCAGGGTAAAAGCCTGGGAAAACGTCTTCCAAGCAAACAGACTCAAGAAGCAAGCTGTAGTAGCCATTCTAAAGTCTAATAAAATAGACTTTCAAAACCAAAATTAATCAAAAGAGATAAGATAGGACACTTCATACTATCAATTCTGAACATCTATGCTCTAAGTGCAAGAGCATCAACATTTCTAAAAGAAACATTACAAAACAGTAACTAACTAATCCAAGAAATAATGATACTAACAGATGGCATGAATCAAATGGCCCTAAAAGATACCTACAGAACTTTTCACTTAACCAAAAATAAAGATTATACATTCTTCATAGCACCTCATGGAACCTTCTCCAAAATTGACCATACACTAGGGCACAAAGCAAGCCTTAACAAATTTAAAAAGACTGAAATAATACTTTGTATCCTATCAGACCACCATAGACTAAAGTTGGATCTCAACAACAACAGAAATAACAAAAATGAAGGTAAAACATACCCAAATTCATGGAACACATTGAAAGCAGTGCTAAAAGGAAAGTTCATAGCAGTAAATGCCTTTATAAAAAAATGGAAACATCTTACACATGCACCTTAACGACACATCTCGACGTCCTAGAAAAAAAAAGAAACAGAAACCCCCAAAAGGAATAGATGACTAGAAGTAATGAAAATCAGGGATGAAATCAATAAAATACAAACAGACGGAACAATTCAAAGAATCAACAAAACCAAGAGCTGTCTCTTCAAAAAATCAACAAGATAGACAAACCTATAGCCAAACTAACTAAAAGGCAGATGGGCCACTATCCAAATCAACAAAATCAGAAATGAAAAGCAGACATAACAACAGACACTGAAGAAATACAGAGAAGCATTAGATCATACTTTAAAAGCCTATACATCAGAAAAAAATGAAAATCTAAATGAAATGGCAATTTTCTTGATAGATTCCACCTTTCAAAGCTGAATCAAGATCAGGTAAACAAATTAAATAGTGTTATTTCTCCTGCAGAAATAGAAGCTCTCATTAAAATTCTCCAAACCAATAAATAAATAAATAAATAAATAAATAAATAAATAAATAAATAAAATCCCAGGGCCAATGGTTTCAGTGCAGAATTCTACCAGACTTTCAAAGAAGAGCTAATACTGATACTCTTCTAACTACTCTACAGAATAGAAATGGAAGGAACATTACCAAACTTATTGTATGGGGTCACAGTCACCTTGATACCTAAACCTTACAAAGACTGAACAAGAGAATTTCAGATCAATTTCTCTCATGAACATTGTTGCAAAAATACTCAATAAAATACTTCAAACTGAATCTGAGGACACATCAAAACTGTCATTCACCATAACCAAGTAGGCTTCAACCAAGGCATGCAGGGATGGTTCAATATTCAGAAATCCATCAATGTAATCCACCATATAAACAAACTGAAAGAAAAAAAGCCACATGATCATCTCTTTAGATGCCAAAAAATACATTTGACAAAATCCTACATCTGTTCATGCTTAAAGTCTTGGCGAGATAAGGAATAAAAGGCACATACATAAACTTAAAAAAGGCTATATACAGCAAGCCTGTAGCCAACATCAACCTAAATGGAGAGAAACTCAAAGAAATTCCACTAAAATCAGGGACTAGACAAGGCTGCCCACTCTCGTCGTATCTCTTCAATATAGTACTTGAAGTTATAGCTAGCGTGATAAGACAATAAAAGGAGATTAAGAGGACCTGCATGAAGAAAGCATCAAGTCTCTAAAGAAAGAAATTAAAGATTTCAGAATATTGAAAGATGTCACATGCTCATGGATCCAGAGGGCCAACATAGTAAAAATGGTCATCTTACCAAAATCAATCTACAGATTCAATGCAACCCCTTTCAAAATACCTACACAGTTCTTTACAAACCTAAAAGATCAATTCTCAACTTCAAATGGAAAAACAAAATACCCAGTCCTGTACAATAAATGATATTCTGGGGGAATCTCCATTCCTATCTCAAGCTCTATTATATATCAACATTAATAAAAACAGCAAGGTACTGGCATAGAAATAGGCTGGTTGATCAATGGAATCAAATTGAACACCCAGAAATAAACCCATAAACCTATGGACATTTGAATTCTGATAAAGACGCCAAAACTGTAAAATGGAAAAAGGTAGCGTCTTCAACAAATGGTGCTCATCTAACTGATTGAATATGTGTATAGAAATGCAAATAAATCCATATTTATCACCCTGCACAAAACTAATATTCAAGTGAATTAAAGGCCTAAACATAAGGCCGAACACACTAAATCTCATAGAAGAAAGATGGAGAAGGTCTTTGATCTCACTGGCACAAGAAACAACTTCCTGAAGAGAACACCAATAGCTTGGGCTCTAAGATCAATAATTAATAAATGGGACCTCATGAAACTGAAAAGCTCTGCTGGCAAAGGACACTGTCAACAGAACAAGATGACAGCCTACAGACTGGGAAAAGATCTTCACCAACCCTACACCCTACAAAGGGCTAATATTTAAAATATATAAAGAACTCAAGAAATTAAACACTACCAAACCAAATAATCAAATTAAAAATGGGGTACAGAACGAAACATAGAATTCTCAGCAGAAGAATATTGAATGACTGAGAGACATTTAAAGATATGCTCATCAGGGAAAATACAAATCCAAACAACACAGTCACAGTCATAGGGGAGGGGAGTAAGGGGAAAATGGGAGGGAGGGAGGAATAGGAGGATATAAGGGATGGGATAACCATTGAGATGTAATATGAATAAATTAACAACAACAAAAAAAGACATTGAACCAGTAGGAAAGAAAACAAATCCAAACAACTCTGAGATTTCATCTTACACCCACTCAGAATGGCTAAGATCCAAAACTCAAGTGACAGCATATGCTGGTGAGGATCTGGATAAAGGGAAACCCCCCTCCATTGCTGGTGGGAGTGCAAATGTATACAATCACTTTGGAAATCAATCTGGTGCTTTCTCCAAAAACTGACAATAATGCTACTTCAAAACACAGCTATATCACTCTGAGGCCTATACCCAAAATTTTCAGGCCCTGGATACAACTAGAAAATATCATCCTGAGAGAGGTAACCCAGACCTAGAAAGACACACATGATATACACTCATTTATGTGTAGATATTAGCCAATCATAGATATCCTCTGAGGGATTCCACCCAGAAAGGGAATTGAACAGAGGCTGGGACTCACTGCTGGATTCTGAGTGAATGTGGTGTGGAAGAATTGGAGCACAGTAGGACCCAGAGGGTTCAGAATCCCCACAAGGGACCATCAAGACTGGCAGATCTGGACCCAGGCGGCCTGAACAAACTGTTGCATCAACCAAGGAAAATGCATGCAGTAAACCTAGACCCCTGTTCAGATATGGCTCATTCTCTATGGTAAGTGGGGAGAGCAAGGACTGGCTCTGACATGAACTCTTGTGCCCCCGGTTTGTTCACTTCCCCTAGATTGGGAGGCCTAGCAGCACACAGAGGAAAAAGATGCAGGCTATCCAGATGAAACCTGATATGGCGAGGTAGGAGGTCATATGGTGGGGTAGGAGGTCCCCTTCTGTCAGAGGTCTAAGGGAGAGGAATAAGGAGAGAAGATACAAGTGAGGGCATAGCAATTGAGATGTAATCTAAATAAATTATAATTTTTAAAAAATCAAAAAACTGTTGATATATAGTATGTTGTAACCCATATATAATCTTAATTTTGCATCAATATTCAATAATCAATATCAGTGTCCCCAATTATAGCCTTAACTTTGTATCAATATACAAAGATCTATAAAAGTAGATTTGATAATGTATCTGTTTTTTCTATTACTCCTATATAGTTCTCTATCTCTACTTTTTTCTTTTCATTCATTCTCCCTCTTTCCCCCCTTACACAAGATAGGAGGGAAAAGGTAGAGAAAAGGAAAAGAGAGAAGGAAATCCTTGAGTCCGGCTTCCTATACTTTTCTTCCTTACTGACCAAAACCATTTAATAACTTGTAACCAATACCCTTAAAATGATAAAATACCCCTAAATGACAAAAACACCCACCACCCTTGGAACAACTAGAGACCATCAACCCTACCTTTTGGAAATGGGGTGTTGTTTTCTTTAAATTGCTTCCTGATAATTTTGGACATAGTTTCTCTTTGGGAGGGGGTCCAAGAAATTGAGAAAATAATCAAGTCTTAGGAAAGCTAGCTGCAACATTTGCTGTCTAGTCTACAAATGCTGTGAAAATGCAAGGTTAATTGACATCCTCACAGGATTAATTAGTGAGGACCACCATATCTAGAGGTTTTGAAATTGTTCTGGAGGTAGATTTTTGAGGAAAGAGATATTGAAGTTTTCTGTGACATTGAATCACTGGGCTACTTGTCTTCTTTGGTGTTTGTTCTTTTTTCTTCATATTTTCATTTGCCCTGTGGTCTCCAGATTCCTTCGTTTTATGCTTTTGTTCTCCTGGAATGATAAAAGAAAAAACTCTGTCCCAAATCTTAATCTGTGGGGTTCATTTTTTGACAGGGTATATCATTCCTAGTATAAAATGGATTTTGGCAATAGAGAAAAGTATTATCTTTCAACTGAAAAAAAATTTAAATCTTTTAAAATTTTAAAATTAAATATACCTCCAAATGTATGTATTTTTAAATCACAAAGAACATTCACGTTGAATTTCAGCCTGCCTTTTGCAAGTCACTTTAAATTTAAAGCACTATAATTCTTATGAGTCTGCCTCTGCCTCCTAAGTGTTGGGATTAAAGGTGTAAACCACCACCACCACCATGTTCATTGTTACTCTAGAATTTAGAAAACAACTAATTTATGGAGATCTACCTGTTTCTATTGGAATTAAAGTCATTGGCTTCCACAGACCTGCTCAAATATTCTATATTAATTCCAAATCATTCTAACTCTTAGATATTTAGAAAACAAGTTTGAATTGTAGTAACTTTTTCAATTTACTTAAAACGTTTTAAATCTCTTAACTATGTTTTTAATTCTAAACAACAAAAATATCCATTTTATTTAAGAAGAAAACTCAAAAGTTGATGTCCAAGATGGAGTGGGGCATGTGGCAATCTACAATATAATTAAGAATTAGAGTTAAGAAATGTGGTTAAGAAACTCAGTTTTCATTTCATGCCAGTAAGGCAAGCTTGCGTTTGGAAATAATCATTTATAATAATATAATTTTAATTTTTATTTTTTCATGTCCAACTAACTATTTTATAGGTAGGATGGTTGGTACCTTTGAAAGACAAACACCTGTCATGTCCTTTTTATAGACAACTTGGATAGTATGTGCATAATCTAGATAATACCCTTTAATGTTTTTCTGAGAAGCATTATTATTTTATGATTTGTTTCTCAGATTGTAGAAATGTTAAACTGTGTTTTCCACTGCTGTAGCAAATCAGGTTCTGATAAATTTGGAACCTGATATTACTCTATTTACAGTTGATGTCAATCTTTGCAAAAAAAAAATCAGTGAAAGGTGTATGATTTTAGTAAATGACCCACTAGCCCCAGAGATCATTTTGTGTTCAGTGACTCCTGAGCATGGGATTTTCCCTGGAGTGTTACTGATATACCTAGTGATACTCAATTGAAGAAAACTAATTTTCCTTTCCCAGCAGGTATGAATTACAAATAGCTTCTTGGTTAGAAGTGGGGCTTTATGTTTACTTCTTCTTTCTAGTGTGATTTTTCTCTGTCTTGAACCTGTGCTGGTCTTGTGTGTGCTCTCACAGTTTCTGTGAGTTTACATGTACATCAATTTTGTGTTTGTAATATATTGTTTCACTGGAGTCATCCACCACCTCTAGCTCTTATAGTCTTTTGATCGTCCTCCTCTTCTATACATACCTGAGCCTTGATGGTAGGGGTTTGATTAAAGACATCCTGTGTAGGATTGAGTGCTCCCAGGTTTCACACTCTCTGCACATTCACCAGTTGTGGGCCTCTGTGTTAATACAACTCAGTAGTATAAGAAACATCTCTGATGAAGGTTGAGCAAAGCTCTGATCTATGGTATAACAATATGTCCTTATTTTATTAGTCATTTTACTTTTATGTTCCTTCAGTAAAACAACAGTATTTTATTATCTTTAGACCCATGACCTATCCAGCTTTGGGTTCTTGGCCACCCTAGCATTGTCAGGGTTACATCTCATGGAGAGAGCCTTAAATCCAGTTTTTAAAATTGCTAGTTACTCCCATGGCATTTGTGCCACTATTGCAACAATTCAGATCTTAATACACCTCCTTCTATGGCATCTCATTCTACAGAAAGAGGCATGCTTACTCAAAATATATGTTTACACTTTATCTTATGTGGCAGATTATTTTGGCAAGTTCCTTGAAATGGATACTTTTCTTAACATTACCCAAGAGGATTTATGTTACCATTCCTTTTAAATAATTACAGCTTTCACTTAAATTATTGGGGGAGAATTATAACTACAGCATTAATTATCCTAACGAAATGAAATAATTGAAACTTTTGAAAAAATCACATCAATTAAGATTAGAAGGAGGAAAAATTGAAACTTAAAAAAAATCACATCAGGTAAGATTAAAAGCAAGGAGAAAAATCTAACTCAATATGTTATTTAAAATAACTTTTCTTCCTGGTGAATCTATCAAAAGAGGGTGGATTAGATCTTCTCAATAGAGACCTCATTTAAATAAAAAGGCAATGATATTTTAAAGATTTATTTGATATAAAAATTGCATGTTCTACTTTGTGGCTGATTCCTCTGAGGATAATAAGTAGCAACAGGAACCCTACAAAATCATGGATCCTAGGTGGCAGAACTTGGACATCTGAATCAAGATCCAGGAAGATAGTGTCTGCCAATCCAGTATGTGAAGCAACTGCCTTCCAAATGTACTCACCTCCATGATTACCAGCTTAGAAATCCCAAGGCCTCTCAGCAGATGCCTGAAGGAAAGAGTAAGAATACAAATAACAAAAAACCAGGACAATATGTTAAAGTGAATAAATTATAATAAATAAAATATACACTTAAAAAATCTGAAGTGAGGAGAGGGTTGCTACAGAGACTGCTACACCAACCGAATCTAGACATTCACCTCAGTTGTAGCACATAGGCAGCACAGTCTCCTTGTGGGTCCCACAATATGGGGAGTGGGGCCATTTCTGACATGGACTCTGGTCCCCCATTGTGGATCACTTCCCCTGGGCTGGATAGACTTTCCAAACCACAGAGGAAGTAGACACAGGTAGTACAGATGAGATTTGATGAGCTGAAATTAGATATTAGGGGAGGAGAGTCACCTTTTCTGAGTGCTAGAAGAGGGAGGGAGAAGGATAAGGGAGGAAGGAAGAGGGTATGAGGGAGGGAGGGTAAGATCAGGAAGCAATGAGAGAGGGGACTACTATTGGTGTATAAATAAAAAAAGTAAAGCTACAGAACAAGAAGGTATCTTATATTCCTAACCCCACTACATGGGAATAGCTCTGAGACAGGCTGAGACATGAATGTCTATGTGTACTCAGTGCTTTTTTATTGGTTACAGAATACATATAACTTAGGACTAGATGCCATTCTTCATATGGCATGAATGAAGATTTACAGATGTCTTTCTTCTGCTCATGCAAAGAGCAGAGAACTAGCCTTAATTGCTATGTGCACCATGCACACCTCATACTCTTATAATTTTAGGATGTTAGCATGCTTGTGAGAAATTATATGTTTTCAGAACAAAAGAACCAGAATTTGAAGCTGCATCAGACCTGACAGGATTCATTTCTCTCAGCATGCTGGGTGCTGACATCCTACATCCTTCAGGTTCCAGCACCAAGTACTTTATTTGCTGTTCTCCATCAGAACAGGACAGATCCCAAGACATATCTGAAGAAAGCTTCTTGTCCCACTTGGTACAGCATTTCAAGCTGTCATACACAGGGCTGTTATTAAGCCTGGAAGTTCTCAACATTTAGAAACTGGACCACAAATGATATTCCTACCTTGTTTAACCATTTTCCCCAATTTTATTTGGGCCACTACAAAGCTATTTTCATCCCAAATCAGCCAGAATAAACCCTAAGAGAAGACATCCCATTTCCCTTAAGGGGGATGGCTAGATTTTTGGGTTACTTTCCTGGGCTTCAGATGTTTATTTTCATTGGGAGTTGGTTATAAGTTTCTATTGGTTTTATCCAGATAGAAAAACAAGATGGGAGTCAAGGATGTCTCTCTTTTTCATTATCTTTCTTTTTTACATTTGGAGATATGGGCTGAAAAGAAAGAATGGGGAATATAGAAATACATAGGTATGATAGGGAAAAAAAGTAGATTATTGTATCTACTCCTCAAATTAAGGCCTTAATTGTTACTCACAAATGAGGTTATTTTTAATTGATTGGTATAGAAATTTGTATACTGATGCAGAATAAATTGAATTTTGATACATTGCTATAGAATTAATATTTAAGATTATTTTACACACACACACTATATATATATATATATATATATATATAGTCTAATATGAAGTATTGTGCCCATACCACTCAAGTAAAATACAAGGTTTACCTCCGATTCTTTGAAAATCCTACTGCAGGATGTTTAGGATAAGTAAGTTAGACAAGTTAATTGACAAATGATCAAATTGTAATTATTTAAATTACTATTTTTAAATATATTTTATTAATTTATTCATATTACATCTAAATTGTTATCTCATCCCTTGTATCCTCCCATTTTTCCCTACCTCCCATTTCCCCCCCTACTCCCCTCCCCTATGACTGTGAATGAGGGGGACCTCCTCCCTCTGTATATGCTCATAGGGTATCAAGTTTCTTCTTGGTAGCCTGCTATCCTTCCTCTGAGTGCCACCAGGCCTCCCCATCCAGGGGATGTGGTCAAATATGGAGCACCAGAGTTTGTTTGAAAGTCAGTCCCCTCTCTCCACTCAACTGTGAAGCATGTCCTGTCAATTACTAGTCTATTTATATCACAAAAAAATACATCCTAGATGTAACAGATAAGTATGATTCTGTCAAAAAATAAGGTAAAATACTTGGAAAAGGTCTTCCAAAACCTCAGAGTTACAGAATATGGCATTTAAAGATGTTTATGTTGTTTTAATGATTCTTTGACAACTAGACAGGTTAACTCCTGGCAGCACCCAGCCTACCTCAAAGATGATGGTGAGCATCAATGAACCTCCTTATGGAGATGGCTTCAAATATGGCAAACCACCCACTGGGCAAAATGGCCTCATTTCAACCTCTGACAGAATTCTCCCTAAAACTTGGCAAGCTTGGATGCAGGCAGAGCTGACTGCCAAACTCTGACAAGACAGAGAAACATGTCCTCAATAGTTCTACCTCACAAATATGTTGATCAGATATACTGGGCTAGAAGGCTGAAGATGATGCTCCAACATTCTAGAGAGTTATGGGTGACTCTCCAGGCAGCAGACTGTATCTGTGATTTTATTTTAGTTTGGAAACTGCTAACCGGCACTTCCTGTTTAGTCAAGTAATTAATTTTATTCCTTCTCAAGTTTCTGATGGGGTTGAAGACCAAATAGTTTAGTTTCACAATTAAGCATAGTTGTTTAGGGATTAAGATGTTTTTAGACCTAGATACATATCTTAAATTAATAGAGATGAGATATGATAAATATTGAGTTACATTCAGAATATTACACTCACCAAGATAGGAAAATGTTTTCTTCAATATTGACAAATACAAAGAGCCAAAACACTATGAAAGTAACATGAATCTAATTCCTGATTGATCTGTGGTTCTTCTTGCTGTATGTAGTTTATTTTATATATGTGTAATAATATAAATGTATATGTTAAAAAATGAAGTAAATAATAACAAAGAAAAAAGCTGCATGTAGCCAGTGCATGTGGTTTCTTGAGTTTAGACATAAACATATACTCAAGATACTATTACCACAATCATAGAAATAAACATACTTACACCTCCAAAAGTTTCCTTATCTTGTATATATTTTTGAAAACATATTTTTAAATAAAGATTTACAATACAAAGAAGATGGTGTTCCCCATGTGAGTGAATAAAAAATCTTCCTCTCTGCAGTACTACTAATGAGTCATTGGGCAAAGGACAACAGATTCAAAAGTTATGAAGACACAGAGAACAATTGAATCAATAAGAGTGGGCAAGATTGCTTTAAAAAAATGAGAAATGGGAAAAAATGCCAGGGAAAAGTGAGAAACAGCCCATGACTTCAACCTCGATTTCCCAATAAGACAAAATCTGAATCTGAAGACATCCTAGAGGAGAAATTCATGGTCCAATGCATTGGACCAAATTAGACTTCTTCAGAGTGAGTATATTACTAAAAGAAAATGAGTTCAAATTAACATTTATGTAGCTTCACAGTTGACTCTGTGGCACCATACCAGGTCTGAATTAAAGGTCTTCTTAAAGTTCCATAGTCAACAATACTCTTAGGACCCAAAGGTAACACCCAGAAGGAATCAAGAATGGGTATTAAACATTTGCTTTTCTCAGCACATGGTCTCCAAACAAAACACACTGTGCAACACGTTTTCAAACTGTTAAAGCATTTCAACAAAAACAGTTATTTGGTGGATTATTTGTATTGAACACATTCCCTGTTAACCTGGGGCATCTGTAGTGGAGAACAAAGAACCAGAAATACAGGTTCTATATCTTGTATGGCTGAGGCAAGCAAGCAAAATAGGAAGCACTGGTCTATTGACAGCACTGCAATCCTTGCTCCCTATGTGTGGGACACAGGCTTGCTTGTTGTCAGCCATTATACAGACAGGAGGCCCCAGGGCATCACACAGGGGCCTAAATTCATTGTTGGCCTCATAATGACTGAGCAGTAGGTATGCTTTTCTATTTCCCTTTCTTTTTATTAGGTTGCTAGGTAACAAAGTGGGTATATATTTGACAAACTTTCCCATACTACATGTAAACATAAAATTTCAATTTCATAAACAATTTCTATGTAGGTTTCTAGCATTGTTAGGCCCTGCATTTGTGTTACCAGGGTGGTAAGTGTCTGAGCCTGGACCATGATAGTCTTGGAAACTCCAAAGTCCATCTTCAGGACATGGACAGGCTAAGCAAAACCTAACCACTCTCTTCCACTAGTCCAGATAAACAGGCAGGTAGTTATGAAAAGCAGAAAGGGGGCTGGGTGTGTGCCTCACACCTTTAATCCCAACACTAGGGAGGCTGAGGCAGGTGGATTGCTATGAGTTCAAGACCAGCCTGGTCTACAAAGTGATTCCAGGACAATCAATGCTACACAAAGAAACTCTGTCTCAAAAAAGAAGAAGAAGAAGGAGAAGAAGAAGAAGAAGAAGGAGAAGAAGAAGAAGAAGAAGAAGAAGAAGAAGAAGAAGAAGAAGAAGAAGAAGAAGAAGAAGAAGAAGAAGAAGAAGAAGAA
>OU015752.1:80465570-80513809 GCA_907169655.1 Acomys percivali | reverse complement strand
AAGAAGAAGAAGAAGAAGAAGAAGAAGAAGAAGAAGAAGAAGAAGAAAGAAAGTAAGAAAGAAGGAGAAGGAGAAAGAAAAAAAAACAGAAAAAGGACAGTCAGTCAATGTGTCCACACTGGAAGGAGTGTGTTTATACCAAATAAATCTTTAAAATATATTTTCTGTTCTATTTAGACAGTCCTGATAAGTGCTTTAGGCTTAAGAGAGGGACAGAGGTGGCCATTATCTCAGCTCAAGTTTCTTCTGTAACTAATCTGACAAAACTATAGACATTTTTCTTGAGGGCAAGTTCTCCTCCAGCTAGCATGAAGCTTCCAGCCTTTCCCTTCATTCAGCTAGATATTGTTGAGGAAATTCACATTTCTTGGGGTATACTATTTGATAGCATGACAGTCAAAGGGAAACACATAATTATTTCTCTACAATGTTGTCGCTCCTGCCAGGAAAGTTACCTCTAGTAAAGGGATGACATCATGCCCAGGGTTACAATAAGGGCTGTAATACTACTGTTTCACACAAAACTTTCTGTATTTATTTTCTTATGCATGCCTTAAGGTTCCTCTTCTCCACCATGTTAGTTCCAAAAGAAATGGTACAGATGGCTATCTTTGGTGCCTATAAGCATACCAAAGTGCATTCTGTCCTCCAGGCTCACTCGGTATCTGTGGTTCTTCTCAGCTCTTCTTATCCCACCTCAACCTTAAACTACTCCAGCTCATGGGGTTCCTTTCCACCAGCTTCACCTTCCTAGATAGACCTGCCATTCCAGCCATAAGGTCTCTTGGTCTTCTTTTGTGGGCCATGCACTCTATTGGTCTTCTTTTGTCTTCCTTTCTTGGTCCTCCTCTCTGCTCTCTCCCTCCTTCTCTCTCCTCTCATAGCCAAGTCCATTGCGCTGGCCATGTCCAATGTCCTACTTTTTTCCTTCACAAAACTCTTTCAGATGCTTCTCCCTCATATGTATAATAAAATCCTTCTCATCAACCATATCTTGGATAGGTCATGCCTCACTTAATACACACTGGTTCTTAGAACGTTCTGTTATCAGTCACCAGAGTGCTTGTTGTAAGAGATCCTTGAGCTCCATTCCAGCAGTTTCTGCCTCAATCTATCTATGGTGGGATGAGAATCTGAATCCTCAAACACAGCTGCCTTCTTGCCTATCCTGGGACCAACTGTAGAACTCCTCTTTAAGCAAGTGCACTTTGGTTCACATATTTTCACATAAATATCCTAGAATCCTGCTTTCCAACACATGTATTTTTTTTTTAGTTGTGGGAGGAGGAATTACAACAACACAGAAGTTCAGAATGTTACCATGGTCTCAATGACCACTGTTTATACATACAGCTGGTAGGAGAGAAAGTTGAAGAGTCGCTAATTGGATATTCAGTACCAGGTAGCCAGCTATGAATTCATCATCATTTACATGTAACACATGTAACACATACATGTAACACATGTGTGTGTGTGTGTGTAGGCAAGAAGAGTTTGGGAGGGACTGAGGTGGAGTGTAGGAAGAGTTTAGGAAGAAAGGAGAATGAATGGATGGAAATGATGTAACTATATTTTATTTAATATTTTACCCCATGGTAATTGAATGTTTCCTCTATATGGCATGCTGAAATATGTAACTCCCAAGTTCTTATGATGCTATTTTGAGTGGAAACAACTGAGAAATTACTGTGCTTAGATGGAGTCATGAGAGTGAAGCTTCTGTGACAAAAGAGAAAGAGACCCTAAGCTGGCCAGCCTTCCACTCAGCTCACTACCATTTGTGTGTAACGCTGCTTCAGATTTGCTCCCTCAATTTTGTTCTTTGCTACCTCTAAAACTGTGAGAAATAACATTTGCTCCATATATTACCCTTTGTGCTATTATGTTAAAGAAAAACAAAGCATACTAAAACATCTTCTCCTTCAATGTTATGGAAAACCACTAAAGATGTTTCTTCATCAGAATTCTTGGATCACAATTAATGCTATTTGGCCAGAACCTTTGGCAGAGCAGAAATGGTGGGAACAACACCTGCCTTATTCTTGTGGACATGTAACTGGCTTAAGGCTGGTTTGGACATCAATATTATTGCCAGTGTTATAGACTGAGTTGTCTCCCTCCCGTAAGTCATATCATGAAGCCCAAGCCCCAACATGACTATATTTGGAGATAACCTCTTTAAAGTGGTAATAAAATTTAAATGGGATCATTAAAATGATTTCTTATCCAATATAACTGCTGTCCTATTATAAAGGGAAACTAGGACAAGACACATATATGAAGTTGGTGTAATGACATGGGAGGATGGGGCCTTCTTAAGTAGAAAGCAGAGTCCTCAGAAGACATTACCCCTGTAGCATTTGATCCTGAATGTCCATCTTGCAGAACTAGGAAAATACATATCTGGTGAAGCCCTCAGTTTATTACTCTTCTTTATCGCAGCTAAAATAAACACTATATCACAAAGCTGGGTTTTCTATCCAAAGATGTTTCTTGGGCCTTAGACACACAGTCAAAAGGCAGACATAGGTCTGTGGTGTACCCATCCCCTGTAAAGGGCATATGTAGATAGGCTTGGTTCTTTTGAATGTGCAAGCTATCGTCGTTGTTCCAATGTAAATGAGATAAGTAGAGGGGCACAGGCATGGCAAAGTGATCAGTATACAGCAAGGAATGACGAAATGACAAAGCAGGGCATTGGGTAAGGGGAGAATGAAACAACAGCAATCATAGCAATGTACAGTGAAGGAGAGTTTCAGAAAGTTCCTTGTGCTGGTGCTAGCCTATTGTTTGCTAATTACATCCTAATCTTGCCAGAGCCATAGTCTTTCATGTGTTCTGAGGGCCTCTTGCTATCTTCAGGCTAAGTGGTGAGATAAAAGGTGTTTTAGAACATGCACAGCAGTTGTTTCTCAAGTCCTAACTTTCTCTTGAGAGCAAGAAGAACATACCCATTGCTGCAATTTGAGTTCCAATTAAGCCTTCATGTATTAGCATTTAATCCCCAGTGTAAGGTGTTACAGAGTAAACGTGAACTAACATTCTATTTAAAAGTGGGACCATTGGAAGGCACCCAGGATTACAAAAATTCATTAGGATTGAGTGACCATGCTTGAATCCAGGTGGCTAAACAGGAATATGGAGACCACTACAAAAAGAATTGATGCCTTCAATCAGATACTCCTCAGCTTGTTCCCTGTGATTCCTTGCCCTCACCTTGGGATCTTCCAGAAGGAAAGCTGTTGTCATGACATGTGGCCCCTCAACATTGCATCGTCATAGTCATGATCCCACATACACCTCATTTAAGCAAAATGCTCTGAGTCTATGCTAGTGTACTGTTGGCAACAGGAAAAGAAATAGCATACCTAACTAAGAAAAGGGTCAAGATAACATGTATGAATAGGTAAATAGGCAGGTTTTTAGAAAGGGTTGAATAGTCATAGAGCTTCTCACCAAAATATTTTCAAAAATGCTCCCAGTCTTGACAGCTTCCACTTTCAGAAGCAAACAATTCAGAAAGTCCTGCCACAAGAGAGGTGAGTTGCTGATGAGTCTAGACACCTACCCTGTGTACTCATAATTGTTCCTGTGAACTATCACAGACACATTCTGGGTTCTTTGGAAGAACCGAGGCAATCATTTTCTGGTTATCACTCAAATGGCCAGAGCTTTCAATGTCTCTGAATCTTTATGCTGTATAGAAAAACATTTCTTATTGACTTATTTCTTTTTTGAAAATAGCACATTTCCTCCTATAGAAGAGATGAAAACAAACAAACAAAATATTATTAATGAAAAATGTGTGGATCTCTCTTTTTACCCTATTTATTTTTATTTAAAAATATCTATCTGGAATCCAAGATTTGGTTCAGTGTTCAAGAGGACAAGCTTCACTTCCAGAGAACACAGGTTCAAATTCCCAGAATCCACATGGTCACTCACAACTATATGTCACCCAAGGGGCTCAAATTTTCTGCCTTCCATGGGCATTGGGCACACAAATAGCACAAGAGACATACCTGCAGGCAAAGCACCTAACATGGCTTATGAAAAATAGTTAAAAATTTTAAAAAACACATCTAACTGGCATCTCTAATCAGATGTAGAGTGCTGATCTGATACATATGTGATCATCATCACAATCAAATCAGGAAATAAATGTGTAGCCATCCATGTGTCACACTGATGTCTCAAAAGCTTGTGGCTTTCAGCCAGAATCTCCCTACATGGACCTTAGGCTCTATGTGCTGGCTAGTTTTATGTTAACTTGACACAGGTTAGTGTCATTTTAGATGATAGAACCTCAGTTGACAAAAATGACCCTAGCATATCCTGTGGGTGAGATCATGGTGCACTTTCTTGATTGGTGTTTGATTTGAGAGGGCACAGCTCACTGAGGGCAATGTCATTCTTTGGCTGGTGGTGCAAGGTGCTAAAAGAAAGCAGGCTGAGCATGCCATGAGGAGCAAATCAGTAAAGTGCTTCTCCATGGACTCTATATCAGCTACTCACTCTAGGTAAGTTCCTGCCCTGACTTCTCTGAATAACATGCTGTAAGATGAAATAAACGTTTCCTCCACACAAAAAGCTTGTCATCAGCATTTTATCATAATAGAAACCGGACTCTTATTTCTCTGACTTAAAGTTATTTCTAAATATTTAGTTTTTACTACTCAGACACTGCCTGTCTTTAGAAGCCACCTTTTCTGTGTGTTCTGCTTGTGTAAGTGTCTGTTTTCTTTGTTTCAAAGACACATTCAGGTAAGTCAGAACCCTGCCTTGTGAGGTATGAAAATCTATCACTTGCTGGAGGCCAGACTCTCCCCTTTGTTACACAACTGGGAGAGATGGTCCTTCTTTCCCAAGAGTGGTATAAGATGTGCCCTGAATGCCATAATACAGTGAGTTGTAGTGTGTTGAGATTTTTTTCTTCTGGGGCACTGAAAAGTTACTTGGAATCTAATGAGATTTCTAGTAGTGCCTAAATAAAGCTACTCTTTGGAAGCTCACTATGCACCTGATTCTTGCTGTCTCTGCCAGTGCCATTTTTTCCTTGTTTTCTCTGTGTGTGCGTGTGTGTGTGTGTGTGTGTGTGTGTATGTGTGTGTGTGTAAGTGTGTGTGTATATGTGTGTGTGTTTGAAGAAATAAGTGAAGGGAGAATGTTTAGGAATATGCATTTTGGTGAATGAATTAATTTACACTAGAATATTTTTAACACAAAAAGGTAACAGAAAGACTGAGGCCAAAGAACAGGATCTCCTACTGTGGAGATGGAAGCAAGTGGTTTAATAAGTGCCATTTTACCATGTAAAGTAGAGAAACTACATTTGATCCAAAGTATGAGCATATTCACTGTTCGCTGTTTTACATATTTTAAAATCTCACTCCAAATATCCCTGTGTCGTCTAGCCTCTTATGTTTATGTGAAAGTATAAACTGATTCAGAGATGCCTCTTGGAATCACTGAGGACTTGGATTAACAGATGCTAAACAAGCAGGAGCTAGCTGAGGTAAAATATAGAACCTGATGCTGAAGATATTGTTAGTTCGAGTTAATACATCAGACTTTATTCAAGATCTTGTGAGAAAGAGTAGGCTGTAGCATTTCAGAATGGTTTCTGCACTGATTAAACTTGAATTTAGGGCCTCACATATGCTAGGAAAATTATCTACCTCTGAGCTACACCCTCAAGCCTAGATGATTGTATAGATTTTGATATATAGATATTGATATGGATGTGGACATAGTTAGAGATGGTGTAGATATGTACAAATAAATACTCAGATAAAAGTAAATAGATTACAGGGAGGGAGAGAAGAAGAGTAAGTTTAGGAGATGATGAGGGAGGGGCCACAATTGGGATATAAAGAATTCAAACTGTACAACAATCAGGTAATATATATTGCTAATCTGAAACAGGGGATTAACTTAGATAGGAATGTCTATGCATAGAAAATGTGTTTTATTGGCCACAGAATACCAGAACCTTGTCATTAGATGTCATTTTCATATGGCATAAATGAAGATTTGCAGATGTCTTTCTTCTGCTTATACAAAGAGGAGATAACCAGCCTTAATTGTTTTGTCTATCCCTCACAGCTCATACATTTATAATTTTAGGACTGTATAATGCTTGTGTGAAATTATGTTTTTAGAACAAAAGAGCTGGACACTGACACTGGATGAGACCTTAAAGGATTCATCCCTCTCAGTATGCTGGACAATGACATCCTGGCACCTTCATGTTCTAGAACCAAGCACTTCCTTTGCTGTTCCTCATCAGAAAAGGAATGCTTCCAGGACAGCTTCAAGAAAGCTTTGGATCCCAATTGGCCTTGCATTTCAGACTGTCCCACACAGGACTTCTATTAAGCCTGGAATTTCTCAACACTTAAAAACTAGACCACAAATGGCATCCCTGGCTTGTTTGACCACTTTCTCCAATTTGGGCAATTTGGGCAGAGGAGCTTCAAAGGTATTATTTGCCCTAAATCAGCCTCAAGAAACCTTAAGAGAACAATGCCTCATTTCCTGTAAGGGGGTTTTGGGTAGGTTTTGGCTCCTTTTTTAGGCTACAGACCCTTATTTTCATCAGGAGGTGGTGAAAAGTTATAATTGGTTTAAGACAGAGGGAAAATGAGGTTGGACTCAGGGATGTTTCTTTTTTCCTTTATCTTTCTTTCATAGGTAAGGAGATAGGGGTTGAAAAGAAAGAAAGGATAATATAGTAATACTGAGGGAGCATAGGACAAAAAGCAGATTGCTGAATTTATTCCTCAATTTAAGACCTTAATTGTTACCTACAAATGAGGTTATTTTTAATTCATTGGTATAGATTTTTGTATAAGTTTAATTTTGATACATTGATATAGAATTCAAATTTAAGATTAGTCTTCACACACATTATAGATATTTCTACTCTAATATGAGTTATTGTACCCATACAACTCAAATATAATACAAGGTTTACTTCCAATATTTTGAAAGTGCAATTGCAGGCAGTTTAGGATACTTAAGTAACACAAGGTAATTGTTAGCTGATCAAAACATGGTCGTGTCAATTACTAGTCTATTTTTATCACAAGAATATACATCCTAGGTTTAAGAGATAGATATGGTTCTATAGATGGATAAAGGAAAATAGTTAGATAAAGTATTCAAAAACCTCAGAGACAAATAGAATCAGGCATTTCAAGATGTTTCTATTATTTTAAAGATTCTTTGACAATAAGACAGGTTAACTCCTGGCAACACCCATCCTACCTCAAAGATGATGAACACCTATGAACCTACTCGTGGATATAACTTCAAATATTGCAAACAAGACACCAAGAAAAATGTCCTCATTTCTGCCACAGACAGAATTCTGCCTAAAAATGGGCACACTTGAATGCAAGCAGAATCGACGGGCACTCTCTGCCTAGACACAGTAAGTAAGTCTTTGATAGTTCCTGCCTCATAAATATGTCTGTCAGATATACTAGGTCAGAAGGCTGAAGATGATGCTCCAACATTATAGAGAGCTTTGGGTGACTGATCAGGCAGCTAACTGTTCCTGTCATTTTTTTTTTTCATTTTGGAAGCTGTTAACCTGTGTTACAATAAATTGTAGCTGTTCAGCCTAGGAAGCCAATAACTGACACAAAGAAACTGAAACATAATTCAAAGCTGCAAGCACTACACTAGGCAGAATCTAAATTGCTACTAATCTAACAATAAACTAAATTAAACTACTCTAATCCTCATATACAACATGTATCCCAAGCACTTGCCAATCTGATGGTCCTCAAGGTGCTTCTTTTCCACACCTCTCCCAGTCAACTGTCAACCATCAACTGTCCACATCAACTGTCAACTTTTGTCTCCTCCCTCTCCCCAGGATGTCCTGCCTTCCACTTCCTGTCCTTCTGCCCAGCTGATTGGTTAACCAGTGCTTTATTGACAGTTTGTTACATTCACACAAGACATTCCTCCACAAACCTGTACCTCAGATAATTAAGTTTTATTCCTTCTCATGTCTCTGATGGCTTGAAGACCAGATAGTTTAGTTTTACAATTAAGTTTAGTTGTTTAGAGGATAAGTTATTTTGAGGTCTGGATAGATGTTTTAAGTTGATAGAGATGAGATATTGATTTACATTTAGAATTTTAGACTCACCAAGATAGGAGAGATGCATTCTTCAAGATTGCCAAATACAAGTAACCAAAACACTATGAAGGTAACATTTATAAAATTCCTGATTGTTTCGTGGTTCTTCTAGTTGGGTGTAGTGTATTGTATTTATGTGTAAAAACAAAAAACTATAATAAAAAGATACATGTATAGTCTTATATAATTTAATGTGTACACACACACACACACACACACACACACACACACACACACACATGAAATCCAGACTTCAGAAACTGCAAAGTCTTCTGCTTTCCTTCTCTTTTTCTTTCATATTCCTCCCTCCTTCCTTTTCTTTCTTATTCTTTTCTTGAGTTAGTCTCACAGAGACTAAGGCAAACCTCAAACTGTCAGTCCTCTTATTTCACTTCTGAGGACATTACAGTTATGCATGGCTGCATTTTACTTAATATGTTATATTATGCTTCATATGCTATTTGAGAAGAAGGGACTATTTACAAGCCTATAACAGGGGTTATTTGAAGTTTCTCATACTTGCTGACAAAATCTCCTTTTGACCATAATTTACTAGAGTTACCTGAGTTTTTATTTCTTGAGAATTCTGGAAATATATCCTCTTTCTTTTTCTCAGTCCAGGATGGCAGTGTGGGAGGAATCTTTAACTGTCTTTGGCTCCATATATGACTGTTTTAGTTAAAGATACCAGCAAACCTATGGAGATTTCTCCTCCTCCTCCTTCCCCTCCTCTCCCTCCCCCTCCTCCCCCTTCTCCCTCCTTCCCTTTCTCCTTTTCCTCCTCCTCTTCCCTCTTCTTCATTTTTTGTGTTATCCAGGGAAAACATCTGTAGGTTATCTCTTCTGTGTTCCTGTCTCAGAAGATTCAAGAAGAAACAATTGACACTACATGGTTCTGTACTGGGAAATTCTGCTTAACGGGTCAGCTCTATTCACTCCATGGTTGTGTGATGGGTCAGTCTATTCAGTATGTCAGCTGTATTAGATGAATTTTGGTCCTGAAATGAGTTTAATCAGTACATAATGCCCTCACAAGGTTAAGGAATATCTGTACTTCCCATATCAGTGCCAGTTTATCTTCCACGAGGAGGTAGTGAGGAATTGGTGAATAATGACTAAAAGAAATGTTTAAGGTGTTGATAACACATAATCTCAGAAGATTGAAGTAAATTCAGGTAGGAAAATAAGATGCATATTTTCCATCAGTTTTCTCCATATGCAAATGCACCTTTCTACTCTTTAGTGGCTCCCCATCATCTCAGATATTTAAATATTTGGCCAGGTTATTTGCTGAGATATAAGTGGTGTAGCCTTGTTGGAGAAGGGAAATCACTAGTGGAGGGTTTGAGTTCCTTCCTAATGGACTCATCCCTCTGTAACCATAAGCCAAAACAAACTTTCGTTTCTTTCCATCACAGTGTTTTATCACTGCAACAGAGATGTAGCTGACACATATTCAAGTAGCATGTGGACTAAATTGTAACATAATAAAAAAAATATAGTGAGGTGTGATGGCATTACTGCAATCTCTGCACAAATAGGAAAAGGGAAATTGAATATTTGAGGCTTGATTATACTATAGAGTAAAATCTTATAAATGAAGAAAAGAAGAGAAAGAGCAAGGAAGGGAGGGAGAGAGGAAAGGTGGGAGGGAGAGAGAGAAGGAGAAGAGGAAAGGAATGGTGTAAAAGATTAAAGGAATAGTGGACAATAAGAGTTGCATTTTCAAGCTCACTATGGCACAGACAGGTAGAGGTCACCCAGAGGCCCACCTGCCTTCATAGCACACAGTACAGGTGATCAGAGAACACACAGAGGCTCACCTACAGCTATGCCATACACAAGTATGTGGTGGACAGATGGGAGAGAAAGAAGCATAACAGTTTGAGCATCATGAAGAGAGGTTGACATGGAGGCACAAGGGTGGAGAGGAAGAGCTTGTTGTGAGTAGCCTTCCCTGCCACCTGAGGCCATGGTGAAGTCTCAGTCCATTCTAACCCTGAGGGTCATGTCTTTGTCCATAGCCATGAAGCAGCAGGAGTTTGTGTTGATGTCCTTGGCTCATAACACCAATAAAAACCATGTAGACATCTGTGGCTTGTGTTGCTGCCAGGGATTATGTTGATATCCAAGGGTTGTACCGAGCTGGTCTGACCTTTACTAGCTGCAGCACTTTGGGCAGTATAGTAAAGCTGGCAGTGGAGGGAAGGCTGCCCTGATGGCATGAACATGGGAGAGCTAGCCCTGCTAATTATCTGCCATGAGATGGTGTGGAGACCATTAACCTCAAACATCAATATCAATGATAGCTATTACTTCTATCTATGATAGAGTAGAAAACTGGAAAAATATTTTCCAAGCAAATGTACCAAAAAGCAAACTGGTGTGGCTATTTCAATATCTAATGAAATAAACTTTCAACCAAAATTAATCAACAGAGATGTGGAAGGGCACCTCATACTCATCAAAGGAAAAATCCATCAAGATGGCATCTCAATTCTGAATATCTATGCAATATATATATATATATATATATATATATATATATATATATATGCACCAACATTCATAAGGGAAACATTACTAAATCTTGAATCATACACTGAACCCCACACACTAATAGTAGAAGACTTCAACACACCTCTCTCACCAATTGATAAGGTATCAAGACAGAAATTAAACAGAGAAATAATGGAACTAAAAGACACTATGACTCAAATGGGCTTAACAGATATATACAGAACATTTTGCTCAAGCACACACACATACTAAAATATACCTTCTTCTCAAAATCTCATGAAACCTTCTCCAAAACTAAACATATATTTGGTCACAAAGACAGTCTCAACTGACAGAAGAACACTGAAATAATTACCTGTATCATATCAGACCACCATAGATTAAAGATGAACTTAAACAACAACAAAAAGCCTACAAACTAATGGAAACTGAATGACTCTATACTCAATGACCACTGGGTCAACAAATAAATAAAGAAATCAAAAACTTCCTAGAATTCAATGAAAATGAATGCACAACATACCCGAACTGTGAAAGCCATGCTAAGAGGAAAGATCATAGAACTAAGTGCCTTCATAAATAAATTAGTGAGCTCTCATAATAGAGACTTAACAGTATACCACATTTTACAGAAAACAAAGAATAAAAAATGCCAACACACCCAAGAGGAGTGGGGGAGGAGCAGGGAAATAATCAAACACAAGCCTGAAACCCATAAATTAGAAATGAAAAGAATAATGCAAAGAATGAACAAACCAATTTTTTCTTTGAGAAAATCAGCAAATTAGATAAAATCTTAGCTAAATTAACTAAAAGGAAGAGAGAAAATATCCAAATTAACAAAATTAGAAATAGAAAGGGGACATAAGGACAGGCACCAAGAGAATCTAAAGAATCATTAAGTCTTTCTTTAAAACCTGGATTTCTAAAAGAAATGGACATTTTTATATATACCACTTACCAAAGTTAAATAAGTATAGGATAAACCATCTAAATAGACATATAATCCCTAAGGAATCCATCATTAACTTCCACCATCCAGGTAAGAGCCCAGGACCAGATGGTTTTAGCATAGAATTCTACAAGACTTTCAAAGAATACCTAATATAAATACTTCTCAAATTATACCACAAAATAGAAACAGAAGGACCACAGACAAATTCATTTTATGACACCACCTCATTCTGATACCTAAACCACAAAAAGAGTAAACAAAGCCCGAGAATTATAGACCATTTTTCCTTGGGAACATTGATGCAAATATACTCAATAAAATATTCAAGAAAACATAAAAAAAGGTCACCCATCAAGATCAAGTAAGCTTCATCCAAGAGATGCAAGGATAGTTCAATGTATGAAAATGTAGCAATATATAAACAAAATGAAAGAAAACATGATAATCTAATTAGATTCTGAAAAAGCCTTTGAAAAAATTCAATAGCCATTCATATTAAATGCCTTGCAAAAATCAGTAATACAGGTCACATAACTAAAGATAATAAAGGCAACATACAGCAAGCTGGTAGCCAACATTTAATTAAATGGATAGAAACTTAAAGTGATCCCACTAAAATCAAGGACAGGACAAAGTTATCCACTCTATATTAATATTCAATTCAATATAGTCCTTGAAATTTTAACTAGAGCAGTAATACAACTAAAGAATATCAAAGGAGTCAAATTTGAAAGGAAGAAGTCAAGATATAGCTATTTGCAGATGATATGATAGTATACACAAGTGACTTCAAAATTTCTATCAGGGAACCCCTATAGCTGATAAACACCTCCAGCAATGTGGCTGGATACAAAATTAACTAAAAACAATCAGTAGCCATCCTATATATAAAAAATAAATGGGCTGACAAAGAAATTAAGGAAAGAACACCCTATACAATAGCCACAAATAATATACAACACCTTGGTATAACTCTGACCAAAGATCTGTTTGGCAAGAATCTGAAGTATTTGAAGAAAGAAATTAAAGAAGATATCAGAAGATGGAAAAATCCCCCATGTTCACAGACTGGGTAGGATTAACACAGAAAACATGACCATCTTACAAAAATCAATCTAGAGGTTCAAAGCAATTGTCATCAAAATTTGAACACCCTTCTTTACAGACCTTGAAATAACAATACTCACCTTCATATGGAAAAAAAACAGGAAAGCAAAAACTTCTGAGGGTACAAGCGTCCCTGTTTTCAGGCTGTACTACAGAAAATGGGGGGGGGGGAAATGGGAGGGAGGGGAGAATGGGAGGATACAAGGGATGGGATAACCATAGAGATGTAACAATAAATTAATTTTAAAAAATTGATCAAAACAAAAAACAAAACAAACAAATAAAAACAAAACACATGTGATTCTAATAAAAACAGACAGGTTGATCAATGGAATTGAACTGAATACAGAAATATAAATCCACACACCTATGGACACTTGATTTTTGACAAAGAAGCCAAAGCCATACAATGGAAAAAGGAAAGAATCTCCAACAAATGGCTCTGGTCTAACTGGATGTCTGCAGTTAGAAGAATATAAATAGATCCATATTTATCATGCTGCACAAAACTTGAGTCAAAGAGGATCAAAAGGCTCAACATAAAACCAGATTTACTAAACCTGAGAGAAAAGAAAATGAGGAATAACTTTAAACACATGGGAACAGGAATTAGCTTCTTGTACAGGACACTAGCATATCAATGACTAAGATTAACAATTAATAAATGGGACCTCCTAAAACTGAATCTTCTGTAAGGCGAAAGACATGATCAAAGTATAAACTGACTTTCTCCAGAATGGAAAAAGATCTTCACCAACCATGAATCTGACAGAGGGATAATATCAAAAATATGCAAAAAACTCAAGAAACTAGGTAACAACAAACCAAATAACCAAATTTAAAAGTAGCATTCATATATAAACAAAGAAATCTCAACAGAGGAATCTCTAACGGCCAAAAAGCACTTCCATAAATAATCAATGTCCTTAGTCATCATGGGGATGCAAACTAAAACAACTCTGAGGTTCCATCTTATACCTGCCAGACTGTCAAAGAACATAAACTCAAGTGACAGCACATCCTTGTAGTGATATGGAGCAAGGGGAACATTCCTTCATTGCTGGTGGAGAGGCAAACTTGTACAGCCACTTTAGAAATCAATATGGCATCTTCTCAGAAAATTAAGATTCAGTCTATGTAAAGACTCAGCTATACCACTACTGGGCATATACCCAAAGGACACTACACCATACTACAAGGACACTTGCTCAACTATGTTCATAACAGCTTTATTCACAATAGCCAGAAACTGGAATCAACCTAGATGTCCTTCAACTGAGTAATGGTTAAAGAAAATGTAGTACATTTATACAAGGAAATATAACTCAGCTGTTAAAAACAGTGACAACATGAAGTTTTCAGGCAAGTTAATGGAACTAGAAAATATCATCCTGAGTGAGGTAACCAAGACCCAGAAAGTCAAACATGATATACATTCATTTCTAAATAGATATTAGCCAAGCAATATAAGTAAAAAGGAGGGCTCAGTGTGGGAGTGGGGTAGGAGCATGAGTCTCACTGAGAATAGGAAATAGAATAGACATTGTGGGTGGACAGCAGGATGGTACTGGAAAGGGGTAGAAGTTGGGAATGGAACAGGTGGAATCAGGTGGGGGAAGGCCAGACCAATAAACTACTGGGACTTAAAACTGAAGTGGGGCAATCTTCAGTATGAGCAATGGATACATTCCTAGGGTAATGGAAACACCAGGAAAAGATCTTCAGAACACTGATGGCAAGGGCGCTAAGACCAATAATCAATAAATGAAACCTCATGAAACTGAAAAATATCTGTGTGGAAAATGACACCACCATCTAGACAAATGACAGGATCAGAAGCCCCTGAGGTGGAACTTACAGGAATGCCTCTTACCTGTAGACTAGATTTCCTGGGAACAGAATGCACCATGCATGTTTTCAAGGTAAGAAGTCAACCAACAATTCTACTTGTCTTTGATGCCTCTTAACCACAACAGTGGCATGTCATAATAATCTGAAGGGTGTAATAGTGGCATTCATATCGTGGCAGTAACCAACAGCTCCCAAATTGAACTTAAGACCTGATCAAGGAGAAGTAAATAAAGACTGGTACTGGAAACCTAGTCAGCTACCCAAGACTCGTGAATTCATGGATCTTGGAGGAGCATCTACAACTGCCAGTTTATTAAACCATCACAATCACTAACTTTATTCTAAATAGCCACAGATAAGGGCAGTCCTCCCCCTCATTGAGGAAATTTTCTTTGCAATGTCAGTAAACATTACAAAATGCCACAACCAATCAAAATGCAGTTGTGGAGCCCAGTTCCAGTAAATACACCTACAACTCCCAAACTGAAAGCTTGGTAACTATTTCATAAAAGGGACAGAAAGATTCTACATGCCAGAGAAACAGGGAAATTACTATGAAATGAAATCATGTCTCCTAGAAATATCAGGAGCCACACCCATAAAGTCTCACCCATATGACTGGTTAAACATGAACTGAATGAAGAAAACAACAATAGACATGTTAGTATGATAGGGATAGGGCTCCTGAGGCCTCAACCCCTCTCTCTCTCTCTCTCTCTCTCTCTCTCTCTCTCTCTCTCTCTCTCTCCCTCTCTCTCTCTCTCTCTCTCTCTCTCTCTCTCTCTCTCTCTCTCTCAAACACACACACACACCACACACACACACACACACACACACACACACACACACACACACACTAAGGAATGCAGAGAGTAAAATATGCTCCTAGAGAAGAACATATTATTCAGTAATTCAGTACCAAATGATCAGGTATGAAAACACACATAAGTAACATGATACAGACCAAGAATGCTATACATGTAACAACAATTAAAGGGGGAAAGCGAGGACATGTGCAGGGTTGATGCCTCCCAAAACCCCACCCTTGACCTTGCTCCTCACCACCTGGGCAGATATGAGATCTGGCCCCTGAGACATGAAAGCAGGAGAGATGGTCCTGCCCCTCACCAGCTGCAGCACTCAGGACAATGGGCCCTGCACCTCATAAGAGCAGTACGGTCAAGATGGCCCTGGTGGAAGTAGGGGGACATAGGTGAATTGTCTCCAAGGGTTCGATTAAGAGAGAGAGCAGGCTCTGCCACTATGAGGTGGCCTGGATGAGCGAGATATCCTCTCCTCCCTCACCCCTCATCACCTGAGGCAGTCTGGAGAGCTGACCCGGTGCTCATGAGAGCAGATAAACTGTCCCTGCATCTCATTGGCTGCAACACTTAGGCGAGTGGGTCCTGAACCTTGCCTGGTTAGCACAGTAGTTGTAGTCATAGTAGTAATAGTAGTAGTAGTAGTCGTCGTCGTTGTCAATGATGGTCAAGGGGGGATCAGGTGAGCATGCCTTGAGAGCAAGAGCACAGGGGAACTGTCCCAGGTACTAACCTGATGGAAAGTGGAGTGTGTGTGTGTGTATGTGTGTGTGTGTGTGTGTGTGTGTGTGTGCGCGCGTGCGTGCGTGTTGGTCATTGGGTGGTCAGGGCTGCCCTCCTTCTTTCCCCATTAGCACCCGTGGTACCAGGAGAGCTAGCTCTGGGATAATGAGAGCAGAACAGCTAGTTTTACCCTCTTGACCCATCAGTGTGGCACTCAGGAGAGTGGGTCCTTCACCTTGCCTGTGCTACACAATGGAGCTGGCCCTGATGGCAAAAGTATGGGTGAGCCGGCCTAGAGGGTGTGAGAGCAGGAGAGCTGTCCTAGCAGCATTTGGAAGAGTGGACAGCATAGTGGAACTCTCTCTCTAAGCATTGGTTGCCAGTGAGTCAGCCCTGAGAGAATGAGAGTTGGGGAGCTGATGCTGCCACCTGTGATGGCAGAAGTGAGTGGCATAGCTGGAGCAGTGCTGGAGAGCTAGCCTTGGTGGTGTGGATAAGGGAGATACTGCAAGTTGACCAGCTCAGTTATCATCCAGGTCCAGAGACAGAGCTATGAATTGGCCCACCCCAACATGTACATCATCTGTAAATGGTTGGAACTGGTGAAATGGGCAGTTTTGCTATTCCAAAGCTGCAGGATCTTCATGACACAGGGCAACCACAGGGAGGAGTCCAGATGAGGATCTGGTATTGATGGCATCACAGAAGCCAGAAATCTTGAACCAGACCAATGAATCATTGTAATGAGCATTTGAAAGTGAAGATGTGTGGACAGGGGAATATACTGTGGGGCACGCTGTGACATGCTACAGATTCCTCGATAATGACATGTTTTCTATCTTTAGTTGTTGTTGCTGGTGGTGGTGGTGGTGGTGGTGGTGGTGTGTGTGTGTGTGTGTGTGTGTGTGTGTGTGTGTGTGTTATTTGGGGGAGATTGCAAGGGCAAATGAAGAATATGAAGGGATGAGAGATGAGCAGGACTGGGATGCATTACATGAAACTCACAAAGAATCAACAAAAAGTTTTTTATTTAAAAAAGAGGCCATAAATATTTGAGGAGCAAATAGGAGTATATAAGAGGGTTTGGAGGAAGGGGGAAATATGTAATCTCAAAAAGCAAAATAAATAAATCAACAAATGCCACCAACAAAAACGTAACCATCACATACTCCCACACCACAGCAGAGCTGTAAGAGGCCACAGCAACATTCACTTGCTGTAGTTTCAGACAGACTAGAGAAAGGCAAATGTTGCTGGCCCACAGCATTCTGCCTAAAGATCAGGCAGTCCAGCATACAGTGACTGGCCTCAAAATGCCGGAGATACGGTTACAATTGTAAGATGAGAAAGTCACACAAGAAAAGTATGGTAAAAAGTGGTATTTGGCTACAGAGATCCTTGTTTCTGAACAACACACATAATTAAGTGTTTGAATTACAAGTAACCCTATTCTAAGACAAGTTGACTTATCAAAAAATATTTTGTGTTTCTTTTTTCCTAGGAAAGAAAAAAAAATCCAAGGGGGAGTGCACACTTATTCCTCAACTAGGAAGAAATACAGACTGAGTATAATACATTCTATTGAATTTAATTGCTCATTTTTATTTCATTGTTTTTATTTTTGTTTTCAATTGTTTTTAATATTTATACTTTTCACCATAATTGTCTAGTTGTTTTAATTTGCATCCCACTGAATACTTTTAAATCCTTTCTTTTTCTAAATCTAAGATACAATATTTTCTCTACTGCTCTTTATACCCCTCTATCCCATATTTTTCCACCCTATTTTATTCCCTTTCCCATCCAGACATACTTTTCTACTTAAATATTGCAACTATAATAAAACTATATTTTCCACAACCATTGTTCTAGTGCCAAAGTCTCTGGACTTCATAGAGGACACAGATAAAGTACAGCATAGTCTACTGCTGTCAAACCATTATACTTGTTCCTGCAGTTAGCGTCTGCTAAGAACATAAATCTAAGCAAAAACTACTCCACAGGGCTATTCACATAAAATAAACCAAGCAAATAAGAACAGTGGGAAAAACTACAAGCTAGAGAGCATGAACACATGATAGCAGATAGGGAAAAAATCAATACACTAAAGCAATAGCCATGAGATAGCATCCTACAATGACAACTTCACAAATGCCACCTTCTCAATATTAAATGTAAGGGTACAGAGAAATGACTCAGAAGCTAAGAGCATGTAGTAGTCTTGCTTGGATCTATACTTGGTTCCCAGCACCCTCTTGGGCAGCTCACAGCTGCTATAATAACATCTCATAAGATCTAATGCCCTCTTGGACTTTAGATAGCTACAGGCACCTTATTATTGTTATGATTAAACACCAGGACAAAAACAAACTTGTAGAAGAAAGGATTTATTTTACTCATACTTCCAGGTAGTAGACAGTCACTGAGGGAAGTCAGGGCAGAAACTTAAGCAGGGCAGGAAAGGAACCTGAAGACAGGAACTGATGTAGAGGCCATGGAGGGAGGCTGTTTGCTGGCTTGATACTCATGACTTGCTCAGCATACTTTCTTATAGAACTCAGGACTGCCAACCCAAGAGAATAGACGACCCATAAAAGGTCCTTCCCCATCAATCACTAATGAAGAAAATGCCACATCAACATTCAGTACAGAGCTTCCTTCACCTATTCCCTACCTGCCTGATTCACCTAGGGCACAGCCAGCAGAGAGTCCTGCATGACCCCAGGAACATTCAGATCCACCTGACGCACAGGTACCAGAGGTAAGCAGTGGGCTTTTGTCTGACCTCCATTGCCAGGCCCAAGGCTCTGTCAGACTCCCTGAGGAGTCCTGCATCAGGAACATTTGGCCAAAGCAAAGGATGGACAGATGGCTAAATGCCAGTATGAGAACATGATCAACAAGATCCAGGGCAAAATGGCACCACCATAGACCAAGCTATCCTACTACAACAAGCCCTGGATATCTCAACACAGCTAAAGAACTAGAAGATGACCTTAAATCCAACCTTTTAAAGATGATAGAGGCCTTTAAAGAGAAAATAAATAAATTTCTTAAATAAATACAAGAAAATACAAGCAAACAAGTAAAGGCCCTTAAAGAGGGAAGAAATAAATCACTTAAAGAACTGTAGGAAAACACAATTAAATAAGTGAAAGACATGAACAAAACAGTTCAAGACCTGAAAATTGAAGTAGAAACAATAAAGGAAGCACAAACTGAGGAATCATGGAGATGGAAAATCTAGGGAAGAGAACAGGAACAGCTTACACAAGCATCACTAACAGAATTTAAATGATAGAAGAGAGAATCTCAGGTATAGAAGATATGATAGAAGAAATTAATACAACAGTCAAAGAAAATGTTAAATCAAAAAAAATATTATGACACAGAGTATCCAGGAAATCTTGGATTCTATGAAAAGACCTAACCTAAGAATAATAGGAATAGAAGAAGGTGAAGAGTTCTAGCTCCAAGGATCATAAAATATTTTTAATAAATCATAGAAAAAAATTTCCCCAGCATAAAATAGAGATCCCCATAAACATACAAGAAGCATACAGAGCAACGACTATATTGGACCAGAAAGGATCCCTCCTACACATAATAATCAAAACATTAAATCCAGAAAACAAAGAAAGAATTTTAAAAGCTGAAAAGCAAAAACAGCCAAATAACTTGCAAAGGCAGACTTATAATTACACCTGACTTCACAACAGAAAATCTGAAAGTTAGAAGGGCCTGAACAGATGTCTTGTAGCCTCTGAGATCACAGATGCCAGCCTATATTACAATACCCAGGAATACTCTCAAGCACTGTGCATGGGGAAAACAAAATAGTCCAAGACAAAAACCAAATTTAAATAATATTTATCCACAAATCAAGTCCTACAGGATATTACATGGAAAAATATAAACCTAGGAGGTTAACTACATACAAGAAAATACAGGGAATAAATAATTGCACATCAGCAAAAGCAAACAAAAGGAAGCACACAGAAACACTAACACAACCAACATCAAAATAATAAGAACTAACAATCATTTGTCATTAATATCTCCTAACATCAATGGACTCAATTTCCCAATAAAAACTTACATACTAACAGAATGGATTCCAAAACAGGATCCATCCTTCTGCTCCATACAAGTAACACACCTGAACAGCAAAGAGAGACATTACTTCAGAGTAAAAGACTGGAAAAAGGTTTCCCAAGCAAATGAATCCAAGAAGCAAGTTAGTGAATCCATTACAGTATCTAATAAAATAGACTTTCAACCAAAATGAATTAAAAGAGATATGGAAGGAAATTTCATACTCATCAAAGGAAAAATACACCAAGGCTATGTCACAATTCTGATCATCTATCCTCCAAATGCAAAGAAGCCCACATTCATAAAAGAAACATTGATAAAGTTTAAACTATACAACAATCCTCACACATTAATAGTGTGAAACTACAACACTTCTTTCTTACAAATGGACAGGTCACCAAGACAGAAACTAAACAAAGAAATAATGAAACTAAGTGATGGATCAAACAGTCCTAACAGATATAAACAAACATTCCATCCAAACACAGAAGAAGCTTCTCCAACATTAACTGTATAGTTTGTCGCAAGGCAAGACTCAACAGATAAAAAAAAATTGAAATAACACCTTGTATTTTATCAGACCACCATGAATTAAAGCTGGACTTCAACAACAACTGGAACAAGAGGAAGCCTATAAATTCATGGAAACTGAACAACTCTCTGGCCAACAACTAGAGGGAATAAAGAAAGAAAGAAAAGACTTGCTAGAATTCAATGAAAATGACAGCACAACATACTCAAACTCATGGAACACAATGAATGCACCTCATAACACTTTGTGCCTTCATAAAGAAATTAGAGTGATCCCATACTAGCAAAATAAAAGCACATCTGAAATCTTGAGAAGAAAAAGAAGCAAACACATTCAAAAGGAGTAGACAGGAGGAAATAATCAGACTCAGGGCTGAAATCAATAAAGTCAAAACAAAGAGAGCACTACAAAGAATTGACAAAACCAAAAGCTGGTTCTTTGAGAAAAATCAGCAAGATAGACAAACCTTTAGTCAAACTAACAGAACGACAAAGAGAAATTTTCCAAATCAACAAAATCAGAAATGAAGAAGATAAAATAACAAACACTGAGGAAATCCAAAGAATCCCTAGGTCCTACTTCAAAACCCTGTACTCCACAAAATTAGAAAATCTAAACCACATGGACAGTTTTCTTGATAGACACTACTTATCAACATAAAATCAAGATCAGGTGAACAATCTAAACAGACCAGTAAACCCTAAGAAGTAGAAGCATTCTAATTAAAACAAAAAACAAAAACGAAAACACAAAAAACGAAGAAAAAAAAAACAGGGCCAGATGGTTTCAGTGCAGAATTCTACCAGAATTCAAAGAGGAGCTAATAGCAATACTCTTGAAACTATTCCACAAAATAGTAACAAATGACAGGATAGTATACATAAATGATGCCCCAAAGAATTCTACCAGAGAACTCCTGTAGCTGATAAACACCTTCAGCAAACTGTCCAGATAAAAAATAAACCCTAACTCTGTTTTGCACAAACAATGAACCAGCTCAAAAAGATTAGAGAAGCAACATCCTTCACAATATCCACAAATAATATAGAACATCTTGGTGTAACTCTAACCAAGCGACTGAATGACCTAGATGATAAGAACATCAAGACTCTGTAGAAATAAATTGAAAAAGATATCAGAAGATGGAAAGATCTCCAAGGCTCATGAATTGGTAGGAATAACAGGAAAAATGGCCATCTTAGCAAAAGCAATCTGCAGATTCACTGCAACCTCCAACACAATTCTTTACAGTCCTTGAAAAAGCAATCCTCAACTTTATATAGAAAAATAAAAACCCCAGGATAGCTAGCAACAACTCTGTACAATAAAAGAGCTTCTGGAGGTATCACCACCCCTGATTTTAGACCATATTACAGAGAAACAGTTATAAAACCCATATGTTATTGGCATAAAAACAGGCAGGTTGATCAATGGAATTGAACTGAAGACCCAGAAATAAATCCACACATCCACAGATATTTGATTTTTGACAAAAAAAAGCCAAAGAGTCTTGTTGATAAAAGGGGGGGGGAATAGAGGGAGCTGGCAAGAAAAGACACCACAGAAGACCTACAGAGTCAGCTAATCTGTGCCCTTGGGGGCTCTCAGAAACTGAATCAACAACCAAAGAGCATGAATGGGTTGGACCTAGAACCACTACAAATACAAAGTAGATGTGCAGCGCCGTTCATTTGTAAGTCACCTAACAACGGGAGTAGGAGGCTATCTCTGATGCTGTTGCCTGACTTTGGGTCCTAGTCCCTTAGCTGGGCTGCCTTATCAGGCCTCAACAGGAGAGAATACATTTAGTCCTGCTGTGACTGGAGATGCCAGAGTATGTTGGTAGCCCTTGGTGCACTCCCCTTCTCTGAGAAGAATGAAGGGGCATGGGGGAGGGGCATGTAAGTGTGACTGGGAGGAAAGAAGGGAGGGGGCTGGGATCAGGCTGAAAAGTGATTAAATAAACAAACAAATAATAAAGAAAAAACTAGGCAGTACACACCTCTACTCACATTCACATACCCATATTGAGAGGCATAAAACTTAAAATAATAGGATTGTTTTATTATCTCTAGAAGAACTTTAGGAGCTATATTTACCCCAGTGTGCTGAATAGGTTAGAGAATAGAACAGAATTTTCTGTCATGTAGCATATTCTGAGGAGGCTGGACAGTATTTTCCAATATGAATCTTTATATGACTCTTTAAGGTTATCCACTTACTTCACATAAATGAAGTAAAAAAAACAAATTACAAGGAAAAAATTCTAATGCCTTGAAGTAATTTCTAGATAATGCCTGATGAAAACACAGACATGCTAGAAGGTAAAATATCTTTCCCAGCAGTAGTCCACCTGAAGACCACATCAGGGTGCCTCTGTATTTTCACACCACATCAGTTCCCAAATCCTAGAAGGATATCCAGAGCACAATTAATGAATTGCTACTTGCAAGAGATACATTTATAATTCTATGATGCTCATTGCTAATCTATAAAGCTATTGTCTTTCCTGTGGGTACATTCATTTTTTATCAAGCTCCACATTTACAAATCATATGGAGTCATTGCAGTTGTTCTGAAAAAGAAATCAGGAAAGTGCTGTCTTCAATAATGTCCTGTGTTCCACAACCAAAAATGGATTAAGTTGGAGATCCAAGATGGTGCCACCAAGTTAGTACCTGAACTGCAGGACAGCAACGAAAGCAAAGTAACTGACAAGCCTACAGTGCACACCAATCCCCCAAACATCTAACTTTCTCAGGTGAAACAAGAGCTCACAGTGTTTGAAACTAGCAGGTTCAACCCCAGGTCACAGGCCTAAACCCTAGAAAATCTCCCAGGCTTCTGGCAGTGAGGCACAGCTCCAACAGTAGGCACCCACTTTCACTGAGCAGAGATTTTCCAGATACCATATCTTGTGGCCTCAACCTCTGACCCTTTGGTGAAGTAGTTACCTTCCAAGACAGGGGCACACAGCTCCAACCTCAGGTGCCCACATTCACTACCATGCAGCAGAGACTTTCCTGGTATCACTGCTTGTGGCTCCAAACTCTGTCCTTCCTATGGAGTGGATACCTCCTAATACCCAGGCAGGCAGATCCAACCTCTGGTTCCCTAACTCAGTGATCACAGTGTCTGAACACAGGGACTTAGCACAGGGACTCATTGGGTCCTCATTAACCTTGCAAAAAGAAAGCCAGTAGCAAAGAAGTCAACTCCTGGACTTCCCTTCACAAAAGGAGGGTCCACGGACTCCTGAAGAGCCCACTCATTCTCTAGGATCATAATCGCTCACAAGAGCTTCTGGAAATCCCTAAGAACCACCCGCCATTCTGAGACCATTCCCAACAATCTAAGGAGAGCACCTTCAGGAACATCCAGCTTCCTGCTCAGTGCTCTTCCCTCACCCAGTCCTCTCAAAACTCCACCAGGTGTCAGGATCTACCTGCCAGCACCATAGACAACAAGAGGGCTAAAGGCTAGCATAAAAACACAACAAAAGCCAGAGCAACATAGTGTCTTCAGAACCCCAGGGCAAGCAGCCTTGGATCCCCTAACACAACTGAAACTCAGGAAAATGACATTAAATCTATCCTTATGAAAATGATACTGGAGGAAATGAAGAACATCCTTAGAGAAATAAAAGAAGGCACAAAAAGTTTGAGGCCTTTAATTAGGAAATGAGAAAAATCACTGACAGAATTACAGGAAAATACAAACAGGTGAAGGAATTGATCAAATAACATAAAGAAGTAGAGGAAAATACAAACAAACATGTGAAGGAAATCAATAAAATGATTCAAGATCTGAAGATGGAAGTGGAAACAATAAAGAAGCACAAACTGAAAAAATCCTGGCAAGGGAGAACTTATGGAAGAAAACAGGAACTACAAAAGTAAGCATCCCAAAAGAATACAAGAGATAGGGGGTAAATCTCAAATATAGAAGACACAATGGAAGAAATGGATGCATCCACTAAAGAAAATGTTAAATCTAAAAAATTCCTGGCACAAAATATCCAAGAAATCAAAGATATCATGAAAAGATGAAACCCAAGAATTAGAGGAATTGAAAAAAGAGAAGATTCCCAGATCCAAGGCCCAGAAAATATTTTCAACAAAATCATAGAAGAAAATGCCCCCAATCTTAAGAAAGAGATGCCTATAAGTATATAAGAGTCCTACAGAACACCAGCTAGAGTAAACCAGAAAAGATAATCCTCCAACCATATAATAATAAAAAACACTAAATGAAAAGAAAAATATTAAAAGCTGCACAGGGAAAAGACCTCTCATAATCATACATGAATTCTCAGCAGACATCTTCATATACATGTTAGATACACTTAAGCAAGACAATATGACCTAAATACCAGGAATCCAGTCTCAAGAAGAAGTAAAGAAACAAAGTCTCTCACATTTCATACTGTCTTTCTGATACTTACAGGTATACTTCTGATTAGTTGTTCCTAGAATCACTGTACTAAAGTTTTATCTTTAGTCGTAGACCCCTCCATTCCTATTTCCCTGGTCCCATCCTCTCTCCTTATTTCCTCCTTCCCCATTCCCTTACTCCTCAGAGTAGGGAAACCCACTCACATCACATCATATCAATTCCGATCAGGACGGAGGGCATCCTCTTACCCTGTGTCCCAGAAAAGCAGCCCCAGCTAGGGGAAAGCGACAAAAAACACAGGCAGCAGAGTCCATGTCAGAGCCATCCCCAACTTCCCTCACTAGGTGCACACATCATGACCAAGATGCCCATCAGCTACATCTGTGCAGGGGCCCAGGTCCAATTCATACATTGTCCCTGGATGGCTCGTCAGTCTCCACAGGCATACCTGGGCTCTGGTTAGTTAGCTCTGTCAGTCCTCCCTTGGAGCTCTTGTCCCCTGTGAGACTTCATCCTTCTACCGACTCTTTCCCAAGACTCCCCACACTCCAACCAATGTTTGGTTGTGGGTCTCTGCATTTGCTTCCATCAACTGCTGGGGGAAGCCACTCAGAGGGCAGCCATGCTCGGCTCCCATCCACAATCACAACACATTATCACTGGTTGTGCCAGGGGTTGGCTATCTCCTAGGAGTGGGTCTCAGGTTGGGCCAAGCACCAGATGGACAGTTCCTCAATCTCAACTCCATCCCTGTCCCTGCATATTTTGTTGGTAGGGCAAATCCTGGATCAAAGTTTCTGTGGGTGGGTTAGTGTTCCCCACCTTTCACTAGGAGTGTCCTCTTCAGTCTTCATGACCTCTGCTGCTAGGAGTTTCAGCTAGAGTCACCCTCATACTCTCTCTGAAGCCTACCCTGTCATAGGTCTTCAGCCCTTCTTCAAGGAAGGTTTCTTTTCTCAGTGCAAGCCCCCTGTCCTCCCACCCCAACTCACTCTGTGTCTCATTTCTCTCCGTGCTCCTTCTCTTACCATGTTCCTTCTCTTTTTGAACATTTATTAATAATTGAATTTTTTATTTATTCATTCATAATACATCTCAATAGTTATCCCATCCCTTGTATCCTCCCATTCCTCCCTTCCTCTTATTTTCCCCTTACTCCCCTCCACTATGACTGTGACTGAGGGGACCTCCTCCCCCTGTATATGCTCATAGGGTATCAAGTCTCTTCTTGGTACCCTGCTATCCTTCCTCTGTGTGCCACCAAGCCTCCCCATCCAGGGGACATGGTCAAATATGGGGTACCAGAGTTCGTGTGAAAGTCAGTCCCCACTCTCCACTCAACTGTGGAGAATGTCCTGTCCATTGGCTAGATCTGGGTAGGGGTTCGAAGTTTACTGCATGTATTGTCATTGGCTGGTGCCATAGTTTGAGCAGAACCCCTGGGCCCAAATCTGCCTGTCATAATGATCTTCTTGTCGGTTTCCAAGACCTTCTGGATCCTTCTATTTCCCCATTCTCCCATACTTCTCAGACCTAGAGTTCCAATAGGGTGTCCTCACCTCTATTCCATTTTCCTAGTAAGTGAAGACTTTCATGAGACATGTCCCTTGGGCTAGTGTCCACTTATAAGTAAGTATATAGCATTTGAGTCTTTCTGCTTCTGGGTTAACTCACTCATTATGATCATTTCTAGTTAAATCGATTTGTCCACAAATTTAGGGACTTCCTTATTTTTAATAGCTGAGTGGTATTCCATAGTGTAAATGTACCACAGTTTATTTATCCATTCTTCTACTGAGGGACACTTAGGCTGTTTCCAGTTTCTGCCTATTACATATAAAGCTGCTATGAACAAAGTTACACAATTGTCCTTGCTGTATCATAGAGCATCTTTTAGATATATTCCCAGGAGTGATATAGCTGGGTCTTGAGTTAGAACTATTTCCAATTTCCTGAGAAAATGCCATATTGATTTCTGGAATGGTTGTACAAGTCTGCAGTCCCACCAGCACTGGAGAAGTGTTTATGGTTAAGGTTTTAAATGATGAGTGCCTGGGTAGACAGACACAGAACTGTTAGAGAAGAAAACAACTGATTTGAGGTCTCACTGATACCTAAGGCTGTAGTTACTTAGCTTTTGCCAGGGAATTTCAACACTAGAAAGCTGTGCATTTGATGCCCAGTAAGAAGAGTCCCTGGTTGCTATTCAATAATTTAATTTCCTCAGCAAGGAATCAAATGAAATGAGGGATGTGACTGTTTCCATTGTTACTAAGCCACATTGTGTTCTGCCACACATGCTTTCCACTGTACATACAATGTCTCCTGCTATACAGAAGCATATCTCAATTTTCTCAAATGAAATTAGAGGCAAATACAAAGGCCACATTAATCTAAGGCAGAGGAGCTCTACCCTGTCATTTTACCTACAGAGCTTCATTCCTGTATGTTGTCATGATATTTCTGGCAGTGTGTCCCAGTGTTTGTCATTTCAATGGATGTTGATATCTGCCATATCACAGAAATGATGCTTTAGTGACAAATACGCTTGAGAAACAAAGTAACACAGAATAGAGAGCCATCCTCCTGTCCATACTTAAATCCCCATTTTTAGAGCAGATTCTGTCCACACACCCTAAGAACTCCATGTCCCCTAATTGAATACCATTAGACCTTTGGACCTTTGGACCTTTGACCCTTTGGGCCTTTAGACCTTTTGACATTTAGAGTATTCAGGACTAAGACTGTATGAAAGCTGAGGCAATTACTGTATGAAGGGAAGAAACATAGCTAAAAGACATCACATGTTTTGAGACACAGTTGCCCCTTTCTGCAAAACAAACAAACAAACCTCACATATGCAGCAGGGATTAGCAGGATTTAAAGAAAAAGCTGCCTGCCAAGAGGTGTAGGAAACTAGATTTACAATGAGGAAGATACCTCATGGGAAATGGAAAAAGCAGCCTTAGCTTTTACTGTTTAGTTCTGATCTTGTGTGGCAAATTTAGATCATATATATTAATCCTGGTCTTTTGTGGTAATGCATTTTAGATCTTTTCAATCTCTTTTTATTTTTACCAACTTAAATGACAGCCAAAGTTCCATGCCTAAGTCAGGAAACTCACAAAGTCACAGCTTTGTATGAGTATGAGTCCTAGTTATTCCTAGTGGTCAGGGTATATCATGATCTCAGGTAATCTCTTTATACTAGCCAGATGTGGCACTCACTGAGAACTGCTTGCCTCCCTCTTTAATTCATACTCTTTCTATGTGTAAAAAAGCACAAGAAGGGGACTGAGATCCAACTATAGTGTGCCACAAAACGGAAGCCTCTGGTGACATCTCCTGACATATTAGTAGCATTCCTGTAAATATCTAGAAACATGCAGGCTCATTAAAATTATAGAAGTGATACTGCCGACATATCTTTATGATCTCCAAGAATTTATTTGAACTATGATTACAGGTTCACAGAAACTATATACACTAGGTCATTTTTTATAAGATTCCATCTGCAATCTCAGCTTAAAGTACATACAAAATGTTCCTGTGGGTGTGTTATAAAACCCAAACGCTTTCCACATGAGCAAAAAAAAGTAAGTAGCTGTCAATTGATCACAAAATCCGTTTGTTGTTTGTAGGCAAGCATTTCCACCCTTCCTTTTTCATTATTCATAGGACAGGGAGATGTAAGTGTCACAAATATGATTGCTGTGCTGGAGCTGAGAGGATGCTGGGACTAATACATTGTGTATTCTTCTATTTTGGGGAACCATATGATGCTATCAGGGAAAGCTGGAGCAAAAGAAAGAATGAAACACTGAAAATAAGTCCTAATGTTATTGATTAATTCTACCTTCTCTCATATTTGAGTAATTTTGAGCAGTATAGATGTGGGAAAAGAGCAAAGAATACAAAGCCCCCCTGTTGACGGGTATGGAGATTGAAAAGAAAGTGTCCAATAGCCCAAGAAGAACTCCAAGGCCAACCTCCTGGTGAGAGGCTATATCTGTGGACACTAGTTTGCACCCAGCATAGAAAATCAAAGTGCAGTATTGTGTATCTATGGGAGAAACAAAGAAGCAAACAAACAGCAACAAAACCCTGACCACCACCAAACCCATCATCAATGGACTTGGAGCTCTAAAGGTTGTAAGGAGCTTAAAAGTAACCTATTAGCAAATACAGTATACCATGCTTAAATCTGAAACAAAGTCACTTGATCACTGTGCAGATGGCAAGGACACATTTGCTCAAGGACACAATGGATGGATCCATAGAGTCCCAAGTATTCTGGTGGAGGTTGGTGTGGGAAGGGAGCACAGGAGATTCTGCTTGACAAAACCAAAATAGATAACTCCAAGCCCAAAGAAGTAGGCAATGGGAACCTAAAGGGTTAAATGATGGTATCTTAAGTACAACATTGCATGCCTAAGCAATCAATACCAAGTACGGTGTACTCCCCAGGAAGTTGCTAAAAATAGAAATTTGGAAATTCTGAAGAAAGATACAGACTCACACTGTGCATGGTGAGACAGATGGCACTGATCAGAAGGCAGAAGAGAAAATGACACATTACAGAAGGCCTTCAGGAAGACTTCATCTACAATTCATGGTTTTCAACCAAAGGTTATAAGATATCTAGATAATCAGAAAATAAAAGCATGGACAGGAAATAAGCAGGGATTTAACAAGAAGCTAAAGAGAACTGTTTATGGAATTGGATAAAAACCTAACAAAGATTAAGAGCACTTGTTTCTCCGTTGTTGTTGTTGTTGTTGTTGTTGTTGTTGTTGTTGTTGTAATTGTTTTGATTTTGGGTTCTTTTTAATCACATTACATTCTGATTGTAACCCTCTCCTTTGTCTCCTCCTAGTCCACCCTCCCTCCCTCATCCCTCATCCCTTAGTCCTCAGAAAAGGGGAGTCCTCTCCAGTTATCTGACATCAGCCTATCAAGTCTCATCTGCATTGCCTGCATCCTCTTCCTCTGTGGCCTGGCTGTCACCCCCTCCACCCTCCATGCCAAGGGAAAGTGATCAATCAGTGGGCACCAGAGTCCGTGTCAAAGGTAGCCCCTACACTCCATATTATGGGACCCACAAGGAGACTGTGACTATTGACTACATTGAGCAGAGGGTCTTGGTCCTCAACAAGCATGATCCTTGGTTGGTGCATCAGTCTCTACACCCCACCCCCACACACTCCTTCGAAAAAGGCAGGTTCAATTCTCAGCACCCACATGGCAGCTGCCAACTCAGTAACAGAGCTTCCAATGCCCTCTACTGGCCTCAGGCACTGTATGCATGTGGTGCACATACATATAAGGAGACAAATCATCCATATGCATAAAATATATTTTCAAGAGATGACAGTAAGAAAAATCTTCAATAATCTGGGGGTGGAACATTTAATAATTCAAATAAAAAACTTACTGAGAACTTGCACAGTAGCCTGCTGTTGCCAGAACCCATCACAGGTATCCTTGTGGAAACAGAGTAACACAAGGAAGGAGTGTGAAAAGCAACAGGAAGTAAGAGGGCTGCTCTCTTAGTTGGCTTTCTTGGCTTTCTGTTGTGATAAACACCATGGCCAAAGCAACTTAGGGAGAAAAGTGTTTATTTCAGCTTGTAGATTACAGTGCACTATGGGTGGAAGCCAGCCCATTAACTCATGACAAAAGTCCTAGAGACAGGAACTGAAACAGAAACCATAGAGAAACACTGTTCTCTGGCTCACTCTGACATGCCTCTCTCATAAATGTCAAGACCACCTGCCGTTGGGTGGCATCACCCATAGAGTCTAGGTCCTTTCATTTTAAATATTAATATAATTAGTAATTAATCAAGAAAATGACCTACAGACATGCTTGCAGAACAATCTGAGGGGCACTACTTCATTGTAGTTTCTTCTTCTTAGGTGACTCTAGTTTGTGTCAAATTGACAAAAACTAACAGCATGGAGAAATAAAAAGCTAATAGATTTAAGAGACTTCTAGCATTGTTCCACTTGTCTGCACATTCTGCCTGCTCTTTCTGCTTGGGCTGTTTCAGGTCTCTGGTTCTATGAATTTCTTTGAAGGGAGCTATAGAAACTTTGGTGTGGATTTTAAATTATTATTTATATAGAGAGATAAATTAAAATCTGAAAACTTTCTGCACTGACTTATTTATTTTCTTCTTTCATAGCCTTCTCTGGATTTAACCAAGCACTTTCTGTAGTTCTATTTTATCATACTGGTTATGCTGTTAACAAAACAGTCACTGTTGTCCAGAAGTCTTTCTTGTGGATGCTGTCATTGATTTCACAAAGCCAAATCCTACCCTCCCCAGTGCTTCCTTAAGGCATTTATTTAAAGAGATGTTGGTTCAAGAAACAGGACAATGAAAGACATTATCTCACCATCACTTCTTCCATCTATGATGTGCTTTCCTTGTATAGACAGATGCAAATTTTACTCATATTTTTATCTGTCTGGAGGAATTCTAACACTTATTTCAGAGGAAATTTGACTGTGGAAGATTTAACCAAAAATATAAGTTTTTTTCCTTCTTTATTGAAGATTTATGTCATTTTCATTCCCTTTTTATCAAGCAGTTCTCAACACATTCTTTCTCCTTACTTAGATTCTGACAAAGTATTCCTTGTAATTACTATCTTTGCTCCCCAGCAAACTAACAGTACTCACCAATCCCCAATCCACACCCACCCATCCAATCCTCCTAAGCCCACTCCACTTACCCACCCTACCTTGGCCTGTCCTCCCACTCTCACCCCAGTATTTCACCCCACATCTTCTTCTTCCAGAGTTTTCCACATGGTTTATTTTCTGCACACTTAATTAATTAATTAATTAATTAATCTCACTTTATAGGCTGATCAAATCCCCCCCAGCCTCCTCTCCTCCCAGACCAACCCTAACACCCCTCCTTCATTCCACACTCCTTTATGCTCAGAAAAGGGGAGACCCTAATAGATACCAACCCACCTGATACATCAAGTTACAACAGAACTAGGCTCATCTTTGTCAATTAAGGCCAGACAAGAGAGCCCAGCTATGTGAAAGGGATCCAAAGACAGGCAACAGAGTCAGAGACAACACCTGCTCTAATTGTTAGGGGACCTATATGAAGATCAAGCTACATATCTGCGACATATGTGTAGGGAGAGCCTATGTACAGTCCATGCATGCTCTTTGGTTGGCAGTTCGGTCATTGTGAGCCTTTATGGGCCAAAGTTAGTTGACTATGTAGCTCTTCTTGTGGTTTACTTGACCCTCTAGCCTTTTCAATCCCTTCCCTGACTCTTCCACAAGACTCTCTGAGCTCTGCCTATTGTTTGGTTGTATGTCTCTGCATCTTTTTCCATTACCTGCAGGGTGAAACTGCTCAGAAAATAGTTATTCTAGGCTCCTCTCCACAAGCATAGCAGAGTATCAATCATTTATAGTATCAAGGGTTGGCTCTATTCTGTGGAGTGGGTCTCAAGTTGGGCCAGTCATTTGTTGGCCATTCCCTCTATCATTGCTTCATGTTTATCCCTACACTACTTTTAGGTAGGACAAATTTTAGGTAGGTTTTGTGAGTAGGTTGATGTCCGCCTCCACTGGAAATCCTGTCTGGCTGCAGGGGGTGACCGTTTCAGGCTCCATATTCCCACTGATAGAAGTCTCAGTTAAGGTCACCCCACTAGATTCCCAGAAGCCTCCCCCATGCCATCCCAGAGATCCACCCTGACACTGATTTCCATTCTTTCTCCCAGCCTTCTACTGTTTCCAGTCTGATCTTCACCCTTCTTCCTCTCCCTATCCCTCTACCATCAAGATCACTCCCTCCATCTACTTCAGAAGTCTATTTTATTTCCTCTTCTGACTGATTTTCAAGCATCCTCCCTTGGGCCATTGTAGCCTGGCTATCCTGTACTTTATGGCTAATAATACACTTATAAATGAGTACATACCATGTTTGTCTTTCTGGGTCTGGGAAAGATCACTCAGGATGATGTTTTCTAGATCTGTCCTTTTGCCTTCAAATTTCATGATGTCCTAGGATTTAATAGCTAAATACTATTCCATTGTGTAAATGTACCACACTTTCTTTATCAATTCTTTAACTGAGGGACATTTAGGTTCTTTTCAGTTTCTGGTTATTATGGATAATGCTGCTGTGAACACGGTAGAGCAAGTTTCCCTGCAGTATGGTGGATCATCTTTTGGGTATATACCCAGGGGTGGTATAGCTGGGTCTTGAGATAGAACTATTCTCAATTTTCTTAAAAACTGCCAGTTTGATTTCCACAGTGGTTATAAAGTTTCCACTTCTACCAGCAATGGAAATATGTTCATCTTGTTCCACATCCTTGCTATCGTGTATTGTCATTAGAGTTTTTAATCTTCGCCATTCTGATAGTTGTAAGATTGAATCAGTGTTGTTTTGGTTTATCTTTCTCTGATGACTAAGGATATTGAACACTTTTTTAAGTGTTTCTTAGCCATTAGAAATTCCTCTCTTAAGAATTCTTTGTTTAGTGCTGTACTCCATTTTTAATTGGGTGTTTAATTTCTTGAATTCTTTATATATTTTGGATATTAGAGCTCTGATGAAAGTACGGTTGGTCAAGATTGTTTTGCATTGTGTAGGTTGCAGTTTTGTCCTATTGACAGTATCCTTTGCCTTACAAAAGTTTTCAGTTCATGAAGTTCCATTTACTAATTGTTGATCTTAGTGCATGAGCTGTTGGTGTTCTTTACAGGAAGTTGTCTGCTGTACAAAATTCTTTCAACGCTATTCCCCAATTCCTCTTCTATTTGATTTAGAATATCTGGTATAATGTTGAGGTCATTGATCCACATGGACTTGAATTTTATACAGAATGATAAACATGGATCTATATGCATTCTTCTATGTGCAGAGATCCAGTTAGACCAGCGCCATTTGTAGAAGATGCTTACATTTTTCCATTGCATGGCTTTGACTTCTTTGTCAAAATTGAACTGTCCTTAGTTGTGTAGGTTTATTTCCTGGTCCTCAGTTTAATTCCATTGACCTACTTGTTTCTTTTTATGCCAATAACATGTGGTTTTTATCACTTTTGCTCTTGTAATAGAGTTTAAAATCATGGATGGTGATACTTCCAAAAGTTATTTTCACTCTCCTGGGTAGTTTTTATTTTTTCATTTGAAGTAGAGGATTGCTTTTTCAAGGTTATAAATAATTTTGTTTGGATTTCAATGAGAATTTCATTGAATATATAGATTGTTTTTAGTAAGATGGTTGTTTTTTTTTTTCCTTGTTAACCCCTCCAATCCATGAGCATGGGCGATCATTTCATTTTCTGATTTCTTTATTCAAATATTTGAAGTTCATGTCATACAAGTCTTTCACTTGCATGGTTAGGGTTACACCAAAATATATTATTTGTGGCTATTGTGAAAGGTGTTGTTTCCTTAATTAGTTTCTCAAACCACTATCATTTGGATAAAGAATGACTACTGACTTTTGTTAAGTTAATTTTGTATCCAGCCTCTTTGCTGAAGATGCTTATCAGCTGAAGGGGTTGTCTAATTGAATTTTGGGGGTCATTTATATACAAGGTCATATCATCTGTTAATAGCGATACTTTGACTTCTTTTCCAATTTTGATCCCCTTGATCTCCTTTAGTGTTTTATTGCTCTAGCTAGAATTTCAAGTACTATATTGAATAGATACATAGAGAGTAGGTAGCCTTGTCTTAGCTCTGATTTTAGTGGAATTGCTCTTTTTCTTCATTTATTTGATATTGGCTATAGGATTGCTGTATATTGCCTTTATTATGTTTAGATATGTGCCTCATCTTACTGATTTCTCCAGTTCTTTTAAAATGAAGTGGTTGTAGGCATAAAGTTATTGTGTAGTTTAAATTCTAATGTTCTGTCTAAATGTTGTATAAACTCGGCTCCCCAATTGTCCCTCTTTAATGTCAATAAAGCAGCCTGCACCCAATTGGTGAGCAGAGGAGAAAATAAGGCTGAACTTTCTGCCATCCAGGGGAGAAGGAGTTGGAGAAGGAGCCTCTAGGAGAGGACAGGGAAAGTTGAGGAGGAGCTGGAGTTGAGGAAAGCTACACAAGTGCAAGTATCACTGGGATGTTAGCATAAAGGATTAAGAACTGACTTAAACTGTTCTGTGAAGGCTGTGTTGTAAAAGAGTCTCAACTATTTGTGTGATAGCTGGGTTAAGAAATAAGCTAAGAGAAACAAACACGGTTGCATAAAATCAATTCAACAAAGGGTGTTGAATTTTGTCAAAGTATTTTTTAGCATCTAATAAGACAATTGTGTGGCAATGTTCTTTCAGTTTGTTAATAGGGTGGATTACATTGATGAATTTTCAATTGTTGAACCATCCCTGTATTTCTGAGATTAAGCCATACTTGATCACTTGATCATGGTAGATGATAATTTTCATGTGTTCTTAGATTTTGCTTTTGCATATTTTATTGAGTATTTTTCTATCAGTGTTCATGAAGGAGATTGATCCAAAATTTTTTTTCTTTGGTATGTCTTTGTGTGGTTTAGATATCAAGGTGACTGTGGCTTCATAGAATAAATTTGGCAATGTTCCTTTCATTTCCATTTTGTGGAATACTTTGAGGAGTATTGTTATTAGTTTTTCTTTGAAGGTTTGGTATAAGTCTGTGCTTAAAATATCTGGATCTTTGCTTTTTTTTTCCTTTGGGAGATTTTTGATGACTGCTTCTACTTCCTTAAAAGTTATAGAACTGTTTAAACTGTTTACCTGATCTTGATTTAAGTTTGTTAAATGAAATCTGTCCAAAAAAAAAGTGTCCTTTCAGATTTTCCTTTTTTTCTTTTCTTTTCTTTTCTTTTTTTTAAAGACTTACCAATTTTGTAGAATACAGGCTTCTGAAGCAAGGCCTACTGATTCTTTGGATTTCCTCAGTGTTAGTTGTTATGTCCCCCTATTCATTTCTGATTTTATTAATTTGGATGCTGTATCTCTGTCTTTTCTTTAGTTTTGCTAGGGGGTTTGTCTACCTTCCTAATTTTTTTCAAGGAACTAGATTTTAGTTTTGTTGATTCTTTGAATTGTTCTCTTTGTTTCTAATTTATTGATATTTTATCCCTGACTTTGATTATTTCCTGCCATCTATTTCTCTTAAGTGTATTTGTTTCCTTTTTTCTAGAGCTTTTATATGTGGTTTTAAATTGATAGTATGAGAACTCTCCAATCTTTTATGAAGGCACTTAGTGCTATGAACTTTCCCTTTAGCATTGTTTCATTGTATCCCATAAGTTGGGTTATGTTGTCCCTTCATTTTCATTGAGCATTAGGAAGTCTTTAATTTTTTTCTTTTTTATTATTTTATTGTTTCTTTTTTAACATATACATTTGTATTGTTATGTATAAATAAAATAAATAAACTACATATAGCAGGAAGAACCAAGAGATAACCATGAGTTATATAAATGTTACATTCATAGTGATTTGGCTATTTATATTTGTCAAACTTGAAGTAAACACCTTTCTTATCTTGTTGGGTCTAAATTTCTGAATGAAAATCAATATATATATCATATCGCATCTCTATGAATTTAAATCACTATCTTGATCTAACAAGAATGTATCCCCTAACCAACTAAATTTGATTTTAAGGCTAAACTATCTGGTCTTCAACCCCCATCAGAGAACTGAGAAGGAATAAAACTTAAATACCTGAGTGAACCAATAGTGTAGGTATTTCTTTCCTGACCCAATGATCATTGAGTAGTGGTTGTTCAGTTTCCATGAGTTTGAAAGTTTCTGTTGTTTTTGAATTCTATCTTTAATCCATGGTGGTCTGATAAGATACAAGGAGATATTTCAATTTTCTTGTATCTGTTGAGGCTTGCATTGTGACCAAGAATATGGTCAATTTTGGAGACTGTTCTGTGAGGTGCTGAGAAGAATATGTTACTTTGTGTTTGGGTGAAATGTTCTGTAAATATCTGTTAGGTCCATTTGATTAAAAATGTATGTTAATTATTTCTCTGTTTAGTTTCTTTCTCAATGAGCTGTCCTTTGATGAGAGTGGGGTGTTGAAATCTCCCACTAGTAGTGTGTGTGATTTAAACTTTAATAGTGTTTCTTTTGAAAATGTGGGTGCCCTTGTATTTGGCTCACAGATGTTCAGAATTGAGATGTCATCTTAGTGTATTTTTCCTCTGATGAATTTAAAGTGTTTTTCATCTCTTTTGATTAATTTTGGTTGAAAGTCTATTTTATTAGATATTAAGATGACTGTACCAGCTTGCTTCTTAGCTCAGCTTGCTTGGAAAGCCTTTTTTCCAGCCCTTTACTCTGAATTAATTTCAATCTTTATTGCTAAGGTATGTTTCTTGTATGTAGCAGAATGATGGGTCCTGCTTTTTCATTCATTCTGTTATCCTGTGTCTTTTTACTGGAGAATTAAGTCTGTTGATATTGAGATTTATTAATGACCAATGGTTTGCTTGCTCCTATTTTCATGTTGGTGGCTGTAGTTTGTGTGTTTCCCTTCTTTTGTTTTTGCAGGTACAGAATTATTTATTTCCTGTGTTTTCTTGTGTGTAGTTCACTTCCTTTCCTTGACATTTTTCTTCTAGCATCTTCTGTGGGGCTGGGTTTGTGCATAGATATTGTTTAACTTTGACTTTGACAAGGAATATCTTATATTCTACACCTATGGTGATTCACATTTTTGTGTGATATAGTATTCTGGGTTGACACCTGTGGTCTTTTAAGGTCTGCAAAACATCTGTCCATGTCGTTCTGACAGTTAGAGTCTCTGTTGAAAAGTCAGGGGTAATTCTGATAGGTTTGTCATTATATATTACTTAGCATTTTTCCCTTGCAACTTTTAATATATTTTTTCTTTGCTCCGTATATTTAGTGTTTTGATTATTATGTGACAAGAGGATTTTCTTTTCTGGTCTAGTCTATTTGGTGTTCTGTAGACCTCTTGTATATTTATAGACATCTATTTTTTTTAGATTTGAGAGATTTTCTTCTAATATTTTCCTGAAAATATTTTCTTGGTTTTGGAGTTGGAAATCATCTCTTTCTTCTAATCTTATTATTCTTAGGTTTCCTCTTTTCATTGTATCCTTGATTTCTTGGCTGTTTTGTGTTAGAATTTTTTTTAGATTTAACATTTACTTTGACAGATGTATATTTCTTCGACTGTATCTTCTATAACTGAGGTTCTTCGCTCCATCTCTTGTATTCTGTTGGTGATGTTTACTTCTGTAGTTCCCGTTTACTTTCCCAAGTTTTCCAACTCCAGAATTTCCTCAGTTTTTTCTTTATTGTTTATATTTCCATTCTACATGTCTTGAAGCATTTTTTATTTCCTTCACCTATTTGTTTGTATTTTTCTGTATTTCTTGAAGTAATTTATTCATTTCCTCTTTTAGGGCCTCTATCTCTATGATTGTATTTTCTTGTGTTTCTTTAAGGGTTTTATTCATTTCCTCTATAAATTCCCCTCTCATCTTCAAAAGCATAGATTTAAAGTCATTTTCTTATGTTTCAGTTGTGTTGGGATATCTAGGGCTGCTTTCAGTAGGATAACTGGGTTCTGGAGATGACATATTGCCCTGGTTTTTGATGATTGTGCTCTAAAGCTTGCCTTTAGAAATGTCTCTGGCTTTGGCTGGTTGTCCCTGGTGCCCCTGAATTTCTTGAAGGTATGAGAAAAGCCCTGGGCAGAAGGCTCAATGTTCCTGATGCAGTACTCCTTGGGATGGTGGGTATGATTGTGTACAGGCTACTGCAGATCTCCTCAGGTTGCTGTATCCCACTTAGACCCACAGGTAGGGGAATGAAGTGGGGTTGTCTAACCTCTATGATCATGAGGATCAGAAGGTCTCCTAAGGAACCCAGGAGCCATCTTTTTGCTGGGGGTGAGGAACTCCTGGAGTCAGCCACCCTGCCACTTGTTTGCTTGCTCCATGATCTCCAAGCCTAAGTTTTCCAGACAACTTTAGGAGGCTGTATGCCACCATTTTGGAGTGTGATGCTGTATGCTTCTAAAGTCTGAATAGTCTGTCCTCCTCAAGGGAGATAGGTACAACTATGGACCATATGTTGCAACTATTTCCCTGGATCCTGGAAGTCCTGTGGCCAGAGACAAGAAATTAGAGTCTCCAGATCCTGGGAGATTTTCCCTGGACTGCAAGAATACCCGGGTTGGCAAAGGCTGGATCTCTCATAACCTAATTCTCAAAGTCTCATTTCTATGTTGATGCTGTATAAATGAATAACTCATCTCGTGTGACTATGTGAAACTTAGGATCCACAAATGAATGAAAGCACATGATATTTGCTTATATGGTAGTTCTATTAGTTTTTGAGAGTCTTTACTGATTTCCATATTGACTGGACTAATACACATTTATCACACATCTTCTAAAGAATTTTTTTGGTATTTGTTTTTAATAGTAGACACTTTAACTGGAATAAGAGGAACAAAAACATTACTGTTGTCTAGATTCCCTTAATGGCAAAGAATTTTGAAGACATTTATTTTCTATGTTCATTGACTACATTTACTTTAATATTTTGTAATTTTATGTTCATTAGTCTGTTTATTAATATTTTTAATTCTTGATACTTGGCTTTTCTAGTTCTCTATCTATTCTAGATTCCAATACTACATAAGATGTTTAGTTAGTAGAGATTTTCTCTCCCACTTGTAGACTACCAACGTACTTCATTGTTTCCTTTGTTGGGTGGGAGCTTTTTGACTTTATGAAATACCATTTTCCAAGTCTCAGCTGTGCTCCCTAAGTAATTATAGTCTTTTAAGAAAGATTTTTCCTCTGAATACATTTTGAAGCATTCTTCTATAATTTTCTCTAACAGTTTCACAAATTTTCAGTATTACACTAAGGCCTTTTAGTTATTTGGAGTTCATTTTTCTGCAGGGTGAGAGAAAGAGGTGTAGCTTCATTTTTCTATACACAGATGTTCATTTTTTCCCAGAATCATTTGCTAAAGCCGCACCTTTTCTCCAAAGTATTTTTCGGTAATGTTGGCAAAAAAAAATCCTGATTTAACTGTGTGGATTTGTATCTTAATATTCCATTCTGTTTCATCAGTCTGTGTATCTGTTTCAATGCTAGTCCAATTCTGTTATTATTACTATGACTCTTTAATATAAATGGAAACCAGCTACTACCAGCACTTTTCTTTTTTCTCATAATTTATTTGGATATATTCACTTATTACACATGTTATTACAGTTTTAATCTCATTACTTATTACAGACATATGTAATTGCTTTATATCCCCTTAATTTAAACTTGGTAGGGGATAAGTATCTATAAACTTGTGTGTTTCTTTTAGACTTTTAATTTTTATTAAATATTTTACATATACATTTATATTACACATATATACAATAAACTTCCTTTAGCAAAAAGAATCACAACACAAAAAGGAATTATATAAACATTACATTCATAGTGATTTGGCTATTTGGTTTTGGAAAACTTGAAGAAAACATTTTTCCTATCTTGGTGCACCTAAAATTATGAATGTAAATCAGTATATATCATATTTTGTCATTATCAACTTAAAATATCTATCTAGACCTAAAAACATCTTAGCCCCTAAACAACTAAGCTTAATTGTAAAACTAACTATCTGGTCTTCAACCTCATCAGAGACTTGAGAAGGAATAAAATTAATTACCTGAATATACAGGGGTTGTAGGTTAGCATCTTCCCAAATGAGAAGATGATAGAGACAGTTTCTGTTTTTAAATCATTTCCTAAGAATCCCCTGAACTCTAATGGTGCCTATTATATCATCAGTTTGTCCATCTCTAATTGGACTAATTGGGCTCTTCTTTTCCATTCTTTTGGCTGGTTTGGCTAAAAGCCAATCTTTCTTATATTTTCAGGTAAACAAGTCTCTGCTTCATTCTCTGTGTTTTTTTTTTTTTAATTTTCATTTACTCGATTTCTGTAGATTATTCCTTCTATCTACTGGATTTACATTTATGCTGTATGTGCTCTTCAAGGACACATATGGCTATAAACTTTCCCCTCAGAGCTGCTATCATTTTGTCTTATAGGTTCTGATATGTTGTGTTCTCATTTTTGTTCATTGCTAGAAAATTTTAAGTGTCCCTCCTAATTTCTTAAATGCCCTACTCATCATTAATAATGAGTTCCATCTCTATGAGTTTGTGTACTTTCTACAGTTTCTCCTACTATTGACTTTGTTTTAATTTCATGAAGACCAAATACAATACAAAAAAAAGCACTTCACTTTTATGATATTGTTAATTCTTGCTTTGTGTCTTAAAATTTATTCTACTTTATATAAAATACAATACACAAAAGCTTCACTTTTGTAGTATTTGTTGAGTCTTGGTTTGTTTCTTAAAATTTGCTCTACATTATACAAAATGTGTGTTCTTCAGTATTTGGGTAGAACATTACGCAGATGACTCTTAAGTCCAATTGTTGTAATGCATTTTTGTTTGTTCTTGTCTGCATGTCTTGTTTATTGGTGAGAGTTTGATATTGAGATCAGTCTGTAATTTTACAGCTGGAAGTGTTTCTATTATGAATTTGGGTACATTAGTGGTTAAAGTAATTATGCTACAACTTGTTATATCCTTTTGATGGGTGTTTCCTTTAATTATTATTAATTGATGTCCTTTTCTTCCAATTTTATTTTAAAGCTTGATTCATCATATTCTAGAATAAGACACTTTTGTCTTGCCTAGTTACACCTGCTTGGAATGCATTTGCCCATCCCTTCACCCAAAAGCTATGTTTGTCTTGGCCAGCAAAGTATGTTTTTCACAGACAAGTGGATGGGTACTAGTTTTCTAAGCCTGTATTTTAATTAGAAAATGGAAGCCATTAACATTGAAAACTATTAGTAAAAGACATATATGAATTTCTTTCATCTTGCTGTTTTGTAATGCTTGGTGTTTACTTACCCTCATTTGCTTAGTCACTGTTCCAGTACCCCTGTTCGTTTCTGTGATCTCATGGATGTACTCTTCTTTAGTGTATAGGATTCCTTTAAGTATCTTATGTAGTTTTAGCTTAGAGGTCATTGATCCTCTTCTGTAGTGTTTAACACAGATTTTCCTTTTCATTCAATTGTAACTATTACATTCAACTATAAATAAAACATTGAATATTGTTGGCAGTTGTCCTTCAGAGCTTAGAATATACTGTTCTATGTCCTCCTGGCTTTACAGAGTTTCTGAGGAGTAATCTGATATTATTCTCATATGCTGGTTTTTATATGTAACTTGATGTTTCTCTCTTCTCTGAAAGTTTTCAATATTTTTGCTTTGTCCTGTATACATGATATTTTAAATGCAATATTACTTTGGGAGTCTGTATTGACCTTGTCTTCTTGATATTACAGTTGCTTATGTACCTGGGTAGCTACCTCTTTCCCTAGATTTGAATTTTTCCTTTGTTTTTACTGAATGTATCTTTTATGCCTTTAATTTTACCTCTTCCATTTCCTATTCTCCTAATTTGTAAATCTGGTCTTTTGTTGTGTCACATAGGCTTATTATGCTCTGTTATTATTTTGATCATTGCCTAAGTATTTTAATTCATTTTACTTACTTTATTTTCAAGACTTGATAGTCTGTCTTCCATAGGATCCATTCTACTGGAAAGGATTTACAGAATTCTTTTCTTACAGAGCATTTCATTTCTAAAGTTTCCATTTGACTTTTCTCAGCATTTGCTGTCTACTGAATTACTTGCTCATACTCTCTATTGAGTTTTTTTATTTTATTCAACAGCTACTTATTTGTATTCTCTTTTAGTTCACTCAGGAGGTTACTTGTGCCTGCTTTGCTTTTTAATTATTCTTATTGTTATTCTCCTGAATCTTTGGTTTTCCATCTCATCTCAGTTGTATCTATATCTATGGAGTTGACAATTTCATTCCATTATTAAAACCACAGAGCAGTTGATGTATTTGTGATGCTAAAGCTTGTAGTAGTGTAACTTTGTCACTCTCACCATTTAACTAGATATGTACCTAAGCACTCCCAGTGTCATTCCATGTGCTCAGAACACTAGGTACAATCTTCATTACAAGTATGAGAGAGTAACAATTGTTATTGCTATAAACTTTGCTGTGCAGAGTCAACTTTTTTTTTTTTAATGATCTTCTTAAATTCAAAAATTTATTTTTCAGAATAAAGGAACCAAGACAGATTGGTGTGCCCTAAGAATCAGTTATGATATGACTAAATTATAGGAAAATAATCAAAAATGCATACTAGAATTAAAGAGAGAAAATGTAGAAATAAAAATTGTACATATAACTGGGCACATTTAGATTATTAGTTAACAAGTAGAAAGTAGAAGAAATAGGGACTAAGACAAAAAATAATATCACAGGAAGTTTATATAGAGAGAAATCATGTTAGAATAAGTACAGAAACTGGATAATCATAAAACACAAGCCATTGGTATAAAAATAAGAAAAGCAATTCAGAAATGTTTATACAGTTGTGAGTGTAGTAAGTGAGTTTCCCCTGGAAATCAGAATCGGAAGAATAACTTGTTTATAAACTGAAGAAGATAATGAGGTGGGCAGTTTAGAGGCCACCTTCATGGATTGGGCATGGGGCTTTCCATTCAAGAGAAGTCCTCTGATAATGAGCATGAGATATGAGCACTTTCATAAGATGTCAATGATACATTGCAAGGAAATTCCATCTAGATCAGCTGATATGTAGTTCTAGAGGATTAACATGAGCCATCACCCATCTAAATTTTTTGTGTGCAATTTAACATGCAAATGAGGCCATGTAAATTAGTTTTGTGTAAATACAAAAGCCAAGACTCATTAAAATTATGTTCAAATCACAGAGTATCTTGACTACAATCCTTTACTGTCAGGTAATAGTATTCCAAGGTTCAGGATTTCTGCACCAAACTCATGTCTATTCTGAATAGGGAATGGCTCCAGTTTCTGGTCTCTTATTAGTGGTCTTCTCTCCACAGGATTTTCATGTTGGTTATCACCTCTCCCTGAAATATCTTAGGAGGCACACTGTGTTGATAAAAGACTGTTTATGTCTCCAGATTAACCCAATTAGACAAGATTAGTCAGTTTGAAGAGCTGAGGTAGAGTTCAAACAGGTTGCTTGCTGCACTGCATTGTCCATTCAGCAGTAATAAGCAATCCTGCAGAAGCTGCTTCTCTACAATATCCTCTTGATGCCTCTTTCCATGGGGTGGCCATGATTCCCCTGGTGTGGTCATGTTCATGGTTCATTTGTCTTTTCTTTGGATACACTTCTCTTACCAGTTCTTGCTCCACTAAAGTTAACTTCAAATTAGCTCAGGTTCATAGGGTTCTGTGATTGTCCAGGTCTCCTGTTCTTAAGGGGTACAGAAGGCATGGGGCTTTGGATACTTTGTTGTGCTGTTTTGTCTCTGCATGTTCCTCTTCCCAGGAAAAGATTTTGCTTATACAGTTGTGGGGTTTTTCCTGTTTTTTGTTTTTGTTTTTGTTTTGCTTTCTTACTCCAGTACACTAGTCACTTTTTTATTGCTGTGATAAGATACCATAACTGGAATCAACTTATCGAAGAAAGAGTTTATTTGGGCTTGTAGTTCCAAAGGCACGTGAGCAGAACATAGCAGGACAGAGACATGGCAGTGAGTGGCAACCATGACATCAGGAACAGGAAACAGAGAACTCACATTTCAACTATAAGTACAATGCAAAAAGAGCAGGCTGAAAGTGACATGAGGCCTTAAACACTTAAATCCCGCCTCCATAACATATTTCTCCAACAAGGCCATATTTCCTAGACCTCGCAAAACAGTGCCATCAACTGGGAAACAAGCATTCAAATGTGCTAGCCTATGGGAGAAATGCAGCATTTGAAACACCACACAGGGCTGTATAGCTTATGGCTATGTGGGAGAACCAATGCTAGATAATTTCCCAATGCCTTATTAACACAACTCATAAATCTTCTGAAATTTTGTTTTCATTTATGTTGCTTCTGAAGATTTTCCTTTTCGATTTTGTTCATAGACCATGGTTGGGGGTAGGAAGTATACCTTTCCTGTTCTACTCTTTTGTATGATCATCTATTATTTCCCTCATAAGTTCACACATAAATATCGGTATTTTATCCAGTCTATCACAGTACTCTGATTATTACAAACTTACCTTACCTTTTGAAACTTTTTACATCTTTTGAAGTCATGGATCAAATATTTTCTTGAGATTCATGGGAACATAGGAGAGTACAATTTGACCCTAGTCCTCTGTCTTCTATTTTTGTATTTATGTTCTATTCATTATTAGTTCTCATCTCTACTTATATTCTTTTTTTCACTCTTTTATTAGTTCATTCATATTACATCTCAATAGTTATCCCATCCCTTGTATCCTTCCATTCCTCCTTTCCCCCTACTGTCCCCCTACTCCCATCCCCTATGACTGTGACTTAAGGGGGATTCCTCCCGCTGTATATGATCATAGGGTATCAAGTATCTTCTTGGTAGCCTGCTATCCTTCCTCTGAGTGCCATCAGGACGCCCCTCAAAGGGACATGGTCAAATATGGGGTACCAGAGTTGGTGTGAAAGTCAGTCCCCACTCTCCACTCGACTGTGGAAAATGTCCTGTCCATTGGTTAGATCTAGATAGGGGTTCGATGTTTACTGCACATATAGTCCTTGGCTGATGCCAAAGTTTGAGCAAGTCCCCTGGCCCCAGAACTGCCCATCATAATATTCTTCTTGTAGGTTTCTAGGACCCTCTGGATCCTTTTATTTCCCCATTCTCCCATACTTCTCTTACCTAAAGTCCAGATAGGATGTCCTCCCCTCTGTCCCACTTTCCTGATAAGTGAAGACTTTCATAGGACATGCCTCTTGGGCTAGAGTCCAGATATAAGTTAGTATATGCCCATGTGAGTCTTTCTGCTTCTGGGTTAACTTGCTCATTATGATCATTTCTAGTTCAATCCATTTGTTCACGAATTTTGGGGATTCTTTATTTTTAATAGCTGAGTAGTATTCCATAACATAAATGTACCACAGTTTCTTTATCCAATCTTCTACTGAGGGACACTTAGGCTGTTTCCATGTTCTGTCTATTAGTTACTTGATTTTTGACAAAGTAGCCAAATCTATTCAATGGAAAAAGGATAGCATCTTCAACAAATGGTGCTGGTCTAACTGCATGTCTACATGTAGAAAAATGCAATTAGACCCATATTTGTCACTATGCACAAAACTCAAATCCAAGTGGATTAAAGACCTCAACATAAAGCCAGAGACATTAAATCGGTTGGAAGAATAAGTAGGGAAGAGCCTGGGACACATTGGCACAGAAGACAACTTCCTGAACGGAATATCAACAGCCCAGGCCTTAAGGACAACAATTAATAACTGGGACCTCATGAGGATGAGAAGATTTTGTAAGGCAGGAGACACTGTCAACAGAACAAAGCAACAGCCTACAGATTGCTAAAAGATCTTCACCAACCCTACATCTGACAAAGGTCTAATATCCAAAATATATAAAGGACTCAAGAAATTAAACACAACCAAAACAAATAAATGGGCTGAGAAATGGGGCTCAGAACTAAACAGAGAATTCTCAACAGAAAAATATCAAATGGCTGCGAAACATTTAAAGACATTCTCAAGGTCTTTAGTCATCAGAGAAATGCAAATCAAAACGACTTTGAGATTCTATCCTATACATGTCAGAATGGCTAAGATCAAAAATTCAGATGACACCACGTGCTGGTGAGGATGTGGAGAAAGAAGAACATTCCTTCATTGCTGGTGGGGATGCAAACTGGTAAAACCACTTTGGAAATCTATCTGGCACTTTCTTAGAAATCTGGGAATAGGGCTTCCTCAAAACCCAGCTATTCCACTCCTTGGAATATACCCAGAAGAAGTGCCAGCACACAACAGGGACATATGCTCCACCATGTTCATAGCAGCCTTATTCGTTATAGTCTGCTTATATTCTTTACCTAGTTTCAAACACTTAAACACTAGTCTTCCATAGTATCTATTTCCCCATTAGAATATTTATTATATGTGATTATGTAAAAATCTTTATTTAATGACTAAAACTTCTAGTTTTGCCTGCTGGTTTGTCTTCTATGACTATATATTCTTTTTTTTTTTTTTCTTTTTACTTTTTAAAGCACATTGTCACTTTTTTAAAAAAGCTTAGCACATAATGGATAAATCTGTTTTATGATTTTTAGCATACAAATTTATAAAGCTGGCTAGAAGTTGTTCTGTGTTTAATATTGACAGTGTCAATTAGCCATTTTTTCCTCAAAAGTCTTTGTTTCCATTTTTTTCTTGATTTTCAACTTTTCTAAAGATTTTTATTAGGAAAAGTCTGTCTCTTAAATTTTTCAGCTGTAATCCATCATTAACACACTAGAATAATTTAGTATAGTAATAGGTTGTGAGTTAAGGAGGAAATGCTATAAACTGTGGTGAAATTACAATCTCCATACCTGAAAAGGAAGACTGAATGGAGCATAAGCAATAAGGCTGTTGTTCCCCTGCTGGGATAAGCTTCATAGTACCATTTATCACAGAGAATGGATGCCAATTATAAAAAAGGGCACAGGCATGTATCTTAGCACATTCATGTACTCTGGCAGAGTTATTAAAGTATAGCTCAGATTTTCACCAAAACTAAACAAACCAAACTTGGTAACTTTTCTATGATGGACTCTCTAAATATGTAATTTTAAAACACTTGTCATTGGTATGCTTTTCTGTAGGTGGCATTTATTTGTTTGGCTATTTTAGATATTTTATTAAGTTATTATTATAGCTCTACAATCCTTCCAACTCTTATTCTCCTCTAATCTCTTCCAATCTCCAACACTAGGTAGAAGAGAAAAATGGTTAGAGGGGAAAGGGATCATTGAATTCTTCTTTGATTAGTTGATTAGTGGCATTGAGTTCCTTGGGGCAGATCCAATCTTCATCTTTTCAGAATATCTCCAATTTCTTCTTCTTCTTCTTCTTCTTCTTCTTCTTCTTCTTCTTCTTCTT
>OU015752.1:80432910-80461051 GCA_907169655.1 Acomys percivali | reverse complement strand
GAAGAAGAAGAAGAAGAAGAAGAAGAAGAAGAAGAAGAAGAAGAAGATGATGATTATGACTTTTCATGATACTTGGACATCCAGCTTTTTAGATCAAGTAATCACCATGGTAATTAAATACACCTAATATTTTCAAATGCCCGAACTGTCATATACATCATTAATGTTATAGTTACATAAGATTAAAGAAATAAAGCTGAATGCAATGGTATATGCTTGTGATCCCAGCACTCAGGGAGGCAGAAGAAGAATTCAAGGCCATCCTAGTCTACAAAACAAGTCCAGGACAGCCAAGACTACACAGTCTGAAAGAAAAGAAAAAGAAAAAGAGAAAAATACTATCCTCAGCAAGATTGATGGCATGAAGCTATCTCAGGACAGTATCAAAGAGGAAAGACCTTGCCCCTCCAGGGTATGCTATAAACCCAAGGTAACTTAACAAACATATACAGGATACCATTGGGCTGGAAGCATTAGCCAACCTACACAGATGCTAACTACCTACTCAGACACAAAGAGTGCTAAGGTGCAGTTAGAACTCCTCAAATCATCAAAAGGCTTGTTGAGTCCTTACCTAAGACACCTTGTTTATTAGGTCCAGTTGGGACCCTAGAGTTTGCATTAGCAGGCTCCTGTTACCTAGGTTGAAGGCAATACACCACAGTGATGTATCTTTAAGCAGGTGTTCCTGGACAGGCAGCCTTTATCCTGAATGATTTTTTTCTTAGTTTTCATGCAGATTTCAGGGATCAAACTTTGATCTCCAGGCTAGCTGAGCACATGCTTACTGAGCCATCTTGTTGGCATGTGAACATTCTTTTATAATGATTTTTGGTGATTGTTTCATGGTTCTTCTTTCTGTATGTAATTTTTCTTCTTATATGTAATAATATAAATAAATGTATATGCCAAAAATATTAGAAAACCCAACAATGAAACAATCAGGGATCGTATGAATGTTACATTCAAGGTGTTTTGGCTAATCGCATTTGGCAACTTTGTAGAAAACATCTTTCCTATCTTGGTGAGTCTAAAATTCTGAATGAGGATCATTATCTATCATCTCTCATCTCTGCTAACGCAAAACCTCTATCTAGACCTAAAAACATCTTAACCCCTAAACAGCTTAGGTTAATTGTAAGACTGAACTATATTGTCTTCAACCCCTTCAAAGACTTGAGAAGGAATGAAATTTAATCACTTGAGTGAGCCAGAAGTACAGGCTAGCAGCTTCCAAAACGAGAAGGAAAGAAAAAAAATGACAGAGTTTACTACATGAACAGTCACCCAAAAACTCTATAACATTGGAGCATTATCTTCAGCCTCTGTCCCAGTATAGCTGACAGACATATTTGTGAGACGGGAACTATTTAGAACTTGCTTACCCTGTCTTGACAGAGTTTGGCCATCGACTATGCCTGATCCAAGCTTGCCCATTTTGAGGCAGAATTCTATCTGTGGCAGAAACAAAGACATTTTGCCCAGTGACTGGTTTGCCACTTTTTGAAGCTATCTCAATAAGTAGCTCTGATCCTCATCATCTTCTTGAGGTATGCTGGGTATCAATGAATCAAAGTTAATCTTATTTTGTATTAATATACAAAATTCTATACCAATGAATTAAAGATAACCTTTTTTTTGTTAATAACAAATAATGGCCTTTGGTTGAGGAGTAGATTTAATAATCTACTTTTTAATCCTATCATCCCTAAATATTTCTACACCCCCTCTTCTTTCTTTTCAACTCCTATCTCCATATCTACAAAAGAAAGATAGAGGAAGAGAGACATCCCTGCCTGAGTCCAACCTTGTTTTCTCTCTGAATAAGGCCAATCATAATTTATAAGCAACTCCCAATGAAAACAAGTACCTGTAGCACAGGAAAGCAAACATAAACCTACCTAACCCTCCTTAGGGGAATGAGGCATCATTCTCTTAGGGTTTCTTCCCTAAGAGCTGATTTCAGGTGAATAGTACCTTTTTAGGGGCCCAAATAAAATTGGAGAACATGGTTAATCAAGCTAGTAATAACATTTGTGATCCAGTTTCCAAATGTTGAGAAATTCCAGGCTTAAGAGAAACTTCTGTGTGGGGACAGTCTAAAATATTGGACCAGTTTGTATGGAAGCTTTTTTTTGAAGGTGTCCTGGGAGCTGTCCTGTTCTGATGAATAACAGTGACTGAAGTGCTTGGTGCTGGAATCTGAAGGACTCTGGATGTCAGCATCCTGCATGCTGAGAGGAATGAATCCTGTCAGGTCTGATCCAGCTTCAGTGTCTGGTCCTATCGTTCTGAAAACATATAAATTATCACAAGCATTATATGGTCCTAAAATTATAAATATATGAAGTATACATGATGCACAGAACAATTAAGATTTGTTCTCTGCTCTTAGTATGAACAGAAGAAAGACATCTGCTAATCTTAATTCATGCCATATGAAGAATGGCATCTAATACCAAGTCACAAGGGTACTGTAACCAATATGCATGTACATTCATGCCTTAGCCAGTCTTAGAGCCATGCCCATATAGTGAGTTTAGCACTATAAGTTACCTGGGTTGGTTTATTTTTCAGTTTGAATTTTTTTCATCCCAATTGTAGCCCCTCCCTCATCACCTCTCTCCCTCATCCCCCTCCCTCCTTCCGCTACTCCTCAGATAAGGGAGACCTTCTCTCCTAACATCTTATCTCTACCTATAAGGTTTCATCAGTAGTACCTGTGTCCCCTTCCTCTGTGCCCTAGCAGGGCCACCCTGACAGAAGGGAAGTGATCAAATATGGAAGACCTAAGTCTGAGTCAGAAGTAGTCCCTACTCTCCTTATTGTGGGACCCAAAAGGAGAGTGTGCTGCCTATCTACTACATCTGAGCTGGGAGTCTAGGTCCACATTGTACATCATGTTTGGTGGTGCATCACTCTCTGTATTTTTGTAATACGGTTAACCTGTATTAAGTGGCTAATATCTGCTTATGAGTGAGTACATACCATGCATGAAGGCTGCTATGTACATAGTTGAACAGATGTCCTTTTTGTATGGTGGAGCATCTTTTTTAAATATATTTTATTAATTTACTCATATTACATCTCAATTGTTATCCCATCCCTTGTATCCTCCCATTTCTCCCTCCCTCCCATTTTCCCCTTACTCCCATCCCCTATGACTGTGACTGAGGGGGACCTCCTCCCCCTGTATATGCTCATAGGGTATCAAGTCTCTTCTTGGTAGCCTGCTATTCTTCCTCTGAGTGCCACTAGGCCTCCCCATCCTTTAGGGCATATTACAAGGAGTGGAATGGCTGGGTCTTGAGGTAGACTTATTCTCAATTTTCTGAGATAATGCCAGATTGATTTCCACAGTGGTTGTACAAGTTTGCACCCCCACCAGTAAAGTAGGAGTGTTCCTCTTTCTCTACATCTTTGCCAACGTGTGCTGTCACTTGAATTTTTTATCTTAGCTATTCTGAAAAGTGTTAGATGGAATCTCAGAGTCCTTTAGATTTGCATTTCCCTGATGACTAGGGATGTTGAGCATATCTTTAAGTGTTTCTCAGCCATTCAACATTCTTCTGTTGATAATTCTCTTTTTAGGTATGTACCCCATTTTTAATTGGGATATTTGGCTTGATGGTGTTTAATTTCTTGAATTATTTGTATATAAAAAATATACAAATACTAGTATCAAAATACTAGCCCTTTGTCAGATGTAGGGTTGGTGAAGATATTCTTCCAGTCTGTCATTTTGTTCTGTTTACTGTTTCCTTTGCCTTGCAGAAGCTTTTCAGTTTCATGAGGTCCCATTTATTAATGCTTGATTTTAGTGCCTGAGCTATTGGTGTTCTGTTTAGGAAATTGTCTCCTATGCCAATAAGTTCAAGGCTCTTCCCCACTTTTTCCTCTAACAGATTTAGAGTATCTAGTTTTAAATTGAGGTCTTTAATCCACTTGGACTTTAGTTTTGTACATGGTGATAAATATGGGTCTATTTGTATTTTCTACATGTAGATATCCAGTTATACCAGAAACATTTGTTGAAGATGGTATCATTTTTCTATTGTATGTATTTGGCTTCTTTGTCAAAAATCAAGTGCCCATAATTATGTGGTTGTATTTCTGGGTCTTCTATCCAATTCCAGTCATCAACTAATCAATTTCTATGCCAGTACCATGATGTTTTTAGTACTGTTGCTCTATAATACAGCTTGAGATCTAGGATGGAGGTTCTTCCAGAAGATCTTTTATTGTACAGGATTGTTTTAGCTATTCTGGATTTTTTTGTTTCTCCATATGAAGTTGAGAATTGATCTTTCAAGGTCTGTAAAGAACTATGTTTGAATTTTGATGGGAATTGCATTGAATCTGTAAATTGCTTTTGGTAAGATGGCCATTTTTACTATGTTGGTTCTCCTGATTCATGAACATGGAAGATCTTTCCATCTTCTGATATCTTCTTCAAGTTATTTCTTTAGAGACTTGAAGTTTTTTCATATAAATCCTTCACTTGCTTGGTTAGAGTTACACCAAGATATTTTCTATTGTTTGTGGCTATTGTGAAGGGTGTAGTTTCCCTAATTTCTTTCTCAGCCTGTTTGTCATTTGTATACTGCAAGTCTACTGTTTTGTTTTGTTTTGTTTTAGTTAATTTTGGATCTAGCCACTTTGCTAAAGGTGTTTATCAGCTGCAGGTGTTCCTTGGTAGAATTTTTAGGGTCACTTGTGTATACTATCATGTTATCTGAAAATAATGGTAATTTGACTTCTTCCTTTCCTATTTGTATCCCCTTGATATCCTTTAGTTGACTTATTGCTCTAGCTAGGACTTCAAGTATTATATTGAAGAGATATGGAGACAGTGGACAGCCTTGTCTTGTCCCTGATTTCAGTGGAATTGATTTAAGTTTCTCAACATTTAGTTTGATGTTGGCTATAGGCTTCCTGTATATTGCCTTTATTATGCCTTTATTATGATGTAACCCTGATCTCTCCAAGACGTTAAACATCAATGGGTGTTGGATTGTGTCAAGTGCTTTTTAGCACCTAAGGAGATGATCATGTGCTTTTTTTCCCTTCAGTTTGTTTATTTGGTGAATTACATTGATAGATTTCTGAATATTGAACCACTCCTGCATGCTTGGAATGAAGCCTACTTGGTCAGGGTGTATGATATTTTTAATGTGTTCTTGGATTCGGTTTGTGAGAATAATGTTGAGTATTTTTGTGTCAATGTTCATAAAAGAAATTGGTCCGAAATTTTCCTTCTTTGTGGAATCTTTCTTTGGTTTAGGGATTAGGATGACTGTGGCCTCATAGAAGGAATTTGGTAATGTTGCTTCTGTTTCTCTTCTGTGCAATAGTTTAAAGAGAATTGGTATTAGTTCTTCTATGAAGGTTTGGTAGAATTCTGAGTTGAATCCATCAGGCTCTGAGCCTTTTTTTTTTTTCTTTTTTTCTTTTTGGCTGAGAGTCTTTTGATGACTGCTTCAGTCTCCTTAGGAAATATAGAACTATTTAATTTGTTCACCTGACCTTGATTCAATTTTGGTAGTTGGTATCTATCAATAAAATTGTCCATTTCATTTAGGTTTTCAAATTTTGTGGCATATAGGCTTTTGAAGTATAACCTAATGATTTTTTGGATATCCTCACTGTCTTTCATGGCTCTCTTCATTTCTGATTTTGTTGATTTGAATACTCTCCCTCTGCCTTTTATTTAGTTTGTCTATCTTGTTGATTTTCTAAAAGAATCTGCTCTTGTTTTGCTGATCCTTTGAATTATTCTGTTTGTTTCTAATTCATTGATTTCAGCCCTGAATTTGATAATTTACAGCCATCTTCTCCTCTTTGATGTGTCTGCTTCTTTTTTATCTAGAGCTCTCAGGGGTGCTGTTAAGTTTCTAGTATGGGATCTCTCCAATTTCTTTGTAAAGCCACTTAGTGCTTTGAACTTTCCTCTTAGCACTACTTTCATTATGTCCCATAAGTTTCAGTATGCTGTGCCTCCAATTTCATTGAATTCTGGGAAAATTTTAATTTCTTTTTTTATTTAATTCCTTACACAGATATCATTGAGTAGGGAATTGTTCAGTTTTCATGAGTTTGTAGGCTTTCTGTTGTTTCTGCTGTTATTGAGTTCAAGCTTTAATACATGGTGGTCTGATAAGACACAAGGGATTATTCCAATCTTTTTGTATCTGTTGATATTTGCTTTGTGACCAAGTATATGGTCAATTTTGGAGAAGGATCCATGAGGTGCTGAGAAGAAGGTGAATTCTTTCATGTTTGGGTGAAAAGTTCTGTATATATCAGTTAGATCCATTTAATTCATGATGTCTATTAATTTCATTGTCTCTCCATTTAATTTCCAACATGGTGATATATCTATTGGTGAGAGTGAGGTGTTGAATTCTCCCATTATTAATGTGTAGGATTGTATGTGATATTTAAGCTTTAGTAATGTTTCTTTTATGCATGTGGGTGCTCCTGTATTTGGGGCATAAATGTTCAGAATTGAGAAGTCCTCTTGGTGTATTTTTCCTTTGATGATTATGAAATGACCTTCCCCATATCTTTTGATTAGTTTTTGTTGAAAGTCTATTTTTTTAGATACTATGATAGTTACTCCAACTTGTTTCTTGGGTCCATTTGCTTGGAATACCTTTATCCAGCCCTTTACTCTAAGGTAATGTTTATCTTTATTGCTGAGGCATCTTTTTTGTATGCAACAGAGTGATAGGTCCTGTTTATGCATCCATTCTGGTAGCCTGTGTCTCTTCATTGAGGAGTTGAGGCCATTGGTGTTGAGAGATATTAATGACCGGTGGTTATTGGTTGCCTTTATTTTGATGTTGATAGTGGTAGAGTGTGTGTGAGAGAGCATGTGAGCTTCTTTTCTTTTGTTGTTGTGGATGTGGGGTTATTTATTTCCTTTGTCATTCTATGTAAAGCTACCTTCCTTGAGTTGGAGGTTTCCTTTTACTATCTTCTGTAAAGCTGGATTTGTGGTTAGGTATTATTTGAACATGGATTTGTCCTGGAATAACTTGTTTTTTCTATATATGATGATTCAAAGTGTTGCTGGGTGTAGTAGTCTGGGTTGACATCTGTGGTATCTTAGAGTCTACATGATATCTATTCAGGCCCTTCTGGCTTTCATAGTCTTTGTTGAGAAGTCAAGTGTAATTCTGATAGGTTTGCCATTATATGTGACTTGGCCTTTTTCTCTTGCTGCTTTTAATATTCTTCCTTTGTTCTGTATGCTTAGTGTTTTGATCATTATGTGGTGGGAGAATTTCTTTTCTTATCCAGTCTATTTGGAGTTCTATAGGTCTCTTGTATGCTTATGGGCATTTCTTTCTTTAGGATTGGGAAGTTTTCTTCCATGATTTTGTTGAAAATATTTTCTGGGCCTTGGAGTTGGGAATCTTCTTTTTCTTCTATCCCTATGACTCTTAGGTTTTGTCCTTTCACAGTTTCCCAGATTTCTAGGATATTCTATATCAGGAGCTTTTTAGATTTAGCATTTCCTTTAACTATTGTACCCATTTTTTCAGTCATATCTTCTATCTCTGATATTCTTTGTTCAATCTCTTGAATTCTGTTAGTCATGTTTATATCTCTAGATCCTGTCTTGTTCTCTTAGGTTTCCATTTCCAGGTTTATCTCAGATTGTGTTTTCTCTATGGCTTCTATCTCCTTTTTTAGGTCTTGAAATCTTTTATTTATTTCCGTCTCCTGTTTGATTGTAGTTTCCTATTTTTTGCTAATTTCTTTAAGCAATTTGTACAATTCTTCCTTCTCTTTCTTTGTGTATTCCTGTTTCTAGTTTGAAGCATTTATTTTCCTCTTTTAAGGCCTCTATCATTTTTATAACCTCAGATTTGAAATCTTTTTCTCATGCCTTAGCTATGATAGTATCTCCAGGGCTTGTAGTGGTAGTGGTGGAATTACTGATTTCTTGTAGTATCAAATGGACCTGGGGATTGTTACTTGTGTTCTTATGCTGACCTCTTCCCATTGTGATGTCTCTGGGTGAGCCAGTGGTTGGTGGTTGCTTGAACACTCAGAGTTTTCTGGGAGGCCTGTGGTCAGATCCACTTGTGTTCTAGTCTGTGGTGTCTGCTCAGGGCTACGACTCACAGACCCTGCCATTTTTGGCAGCAAAGGCTGTTTCTGTGCCATGTGAAATCAGATGCTGCCTGCCAAGATGGTAAATGTGCACCCACACCCAGCTGGTTGTTTGGCCTACTGGAGTTTTCAAGTTGACCCATGGTCAGATCCACTTGTGTTCTAGTCTGTGGCACCTTCTCAGGGCTAGGACCCACAGACAATGCCATTTTCTGGAGGAAAGGCTATTTCTGTGCCCTGGGAAAACAGACACTGCCTGCCAGTCCAATGAATGCATGTGTGCCTAGGAGCTTGGTATCTGTTTGCCAGCCAGATGTATGATACTAGCCTTCAGACCCAGGGGCACTGGGTCTGAGTTCCACACTATTTGGAGCCCTCTCACCTGTGGGTTACAGGTGCTATTGTGTGGGTCTCAGATTAGTCCTTGAGTTACTGAATGTCCACTTCCAACCTGCTGCTCAAACAAGGTGTGTGTTAGGCATCATCATCTTGGACTCTTTTCCCATTTTGTTTTGTTTGTTTTTAATAGGAAATAGATAGATATAAATGGTGCACTTTGGGACAGGTGGTATATTTGTTTCCTGAAAAAGATAAGATTATTGTGACATGAAGTGGTCTTATCTAACATGGATGAGGAAGGCCTGAGTTTGGCAGGGTCCTGTTCTTGGGTGGGCTTTATAACCTTGAGGTTTCTCCATGTAACACACTGTTGGGAATGACTGTCCTGTGAGCCAAGGAAATGGTACTTTGAGAAATTCAGCTGTGCTTTATTGCAAAAGGATTATCCCAGCTAGGTTTGTTGACTTTTTTTACCTCTTTCTGCTCTCTGTTGGAAAAGAGGGGATGGTCCCAAAGCCCTTGCTTCAGCATCCAGCCATTCTATACTCCTTGTTTTGTGCAAGTCTGTCTTAATTGCACATGCCCTTCGGGAAAAGCTAGAGTATATAGGCAAGGAAGACTAGTGAATGTATAAACTGACAACATGACTGCTCCACTGCATGGTTAGGAATAAGGATTTTATTGTAGAGATGATGAGGAGATCAGCCAGAGTCATCTGGAAGAATCCAGAGCAGAGAGAGAAAGATGGCTTCCTGCCTGGACGTAGCCAGGGCTATTTGTGACAGGGGGAGAGTAGCAGGGATTAGAGACAATAGAGAGACAAAGCAAGACAAACATAAGTAGAACAAATGTGGAGGGGAACATAGTAAGAATAGCAGTGCTACAAGGAGAATGAGTAGCTATGTAAAGGGATCCCTGTGAATTGGAGGGAGTTTAGGATAAGGGAAGAGATTGGCAGAGCTAGGATGCTAGCATGGACTTTAAAATGTATAATAAGTATTTGTGATACTGAGAGCCTGAAAGCCAGGATGAGCTTTGATATGCTTATACACACCACAGGCAGCCTATGTTTCTTCTGCCAGAGGAAGGGAAAATTATTTCTTTTGGTAGAGGTGAATTGGTTTCATAAGTTCCTGAGGAATGTTGGCTATTATCTACCAACCAGAAATCCTTCTGTAGTCCCGGTTGAGCTCCTTTCTGGATATTTTTATTGCCTTTTAGAGTTTGGGGAATTTGAGTCTTCTTTGGATCTGACAGTGGTGGTTGGTGGTGGGAGGGTGTTGGCCTCCATCCATGAGACTGAAGGAAAGCCTTGTCCCTCCTGGGTATGGCTTTCTAGATGCAGTGGATTCTAGGTACTCACATCTCTAAAAATAATATCCCATCCAGTAAGGAAGCTCAATAAACTCATTGGTTTTACAGAGTGAACACTGGTACAATAGTGCCTTGGTTTCCCCTTGGGACCATAGGATGAGGGGTAGATATTGTTTCCATCTCCCCCGGGGAAGGAATTTTAGAAACACAGACCCATTATATGCATTAGCAGTATACAAGGCCCTGAATCAACCAACATCTACAGAGCAAAAGGAAAATACATACATGCACCACAATTCTGAATTGCCTTTCAAATCAATGACTGCTGCATAATGTGATAATGAAGGTGCTCTCAACTGTGCACCAAGTGACATCCTAAACATTCAGATAGTGTTTACTTCTTTTACTTCTGTCAGAAGCATCCATTTAGGTAGTGAACACAAGGCAACAGACTCTCCTATGTCTCACTCACATAAGAAAATAGACTGTAAGAAGTCCTTGTGTATGCTCACTGCCTTAGGATACTACCATCTGTGCACCCATAATCTGCAGCCTTCTAATTACATAGGAGCAAATAAATAATTAGGACATCAATCATCTTTTACTCATGAGCAACATCTAATTCATTCCAGGTCCAGACTTTCCCAAGGTCTGCAACTCCTCTGCACATTTGGCAAAGCAGCTACAGGTTTATTTGACAAGTGAAGCTACTAATGCTTTTCTCCTGTAATTGCTTTAAGGATTTCAGAGAACAAATAAAAATGCATATGAAGGCCCCAGCACAGTGGCTGGCTTACGCAAGAATATCAGATGATTATTTTTAAAATTGCTAGTTGACCTTTTCTGTAACTGAGTCAAGAACTGCATCTGAGGCTGAGAAGTGCTTCTTGGCTACATTAGATTAGAGGCAGTCACATTGGCAGTAGTTACTTAAGCTCTGATCTGGGGTCTGACAGAAGGCAACCCAAAACTTTCTAGAATAGTGGCATCTATTAGCACTCTTCTTACAATGACTGAGAATCACTGGGGAAAATGAGTGTTCCCAGAAGAATGTAGGGGGTCTTTTTCTATATGGCTGCTTCTTACCTTCTGAAGCTGGGGCACAGAGAATACTTACTCTCTTTCTTGGTGCTAATCTCCCCTGTGGAGAAAAGGACTGCTATATTATCTAGAACATCCTTTTTATTTAATATGGTGGGAGTCCTGCAAAAGGACATTTTCCCTAGCTCTTGCCCAGCGCACCAATGGTAAAACTCTGGGGAGGTATCCCATCAGTTCTTTTCACATTATAGAATAAGAACAGACTCAGACACCCAACTGGAAGAGGTCATTAACTGTAACAAGAGGTGACTAATTGCAACAGGCCCCCCTCTGGCCATTCACACCCTGCTCTGCCTCAGGGTTTCAGGCAGTGTCATCAGGATATATCCTCATTGTTCTAGGACACAGAAGGGCTTTCCAAAGTGGTCGTCCTTTCATCAATACCCTAACACCTCAGAAACTCATTGCCCTTACAAAAGTGACTCTCACAAACCAGATCCTCGTCACCTGCTTGTGCTTCAGGACCATCAGAGTTCTGGGTAGAGAAGGCAACTGAAAAAGAGTGGGTAGAAACCAGAATACAACATCATGCACATTTTCCAGAGTGGATGTAGCTTCATCGGTGAATATTTTCTTGAAGTTCTTATAGTGTGCTTCTGAGGAAAAACCTATTGAAATTCTCCTATCTTGAAAATGCTGGACAGAAAGTGAGGGTCTAATGCAACTCTGTCTAAAACTCTGTGGTAGTTAGAGTTCCAAGCAGCAGACCCTCAGACCCAGCAAACCAGGAAAAAATCCTTCCTAGGCCACCTAGGCCAAGATCAGTGGGCCTCTTCCTATCCCAGATAATGGGACATTAAGCATGTCTAGAGATGGCTCAGAGGTTAACAGCACTGGCTGTTCTTCCATAGGTCCTGAGTTCAATTCCCAGCAACCACAAAGTGGCTCACAACCATCCATAATGAGATCTAATGCCCTCTTCTGGTATGCAGGTGTACATGCAGGCAAAACACTGTATATATGATAAATAATTTTTTTTTAAAAAAGTAATGTCTGGAGTATGGTTAAAGGAGCATATTTCTGCCTGTAACTCAAGGTTTCTACAGCAGGAGTCACTCTTCTTTTGTTATTAAACACTATCACTTCTCCAGTAATCTCTTCCTCCAGTTTTTATTATTCTTATGAGTAGCTGGAATGTGCCCATATGTACCTTCGTTTGGGGGACTTTGGATCTTACTGATAATTTCCATGACAATTGCAGCCTTGTAATTAGAGCGGAAATGAGAAAGTTGCTGTGCTCTCATAGTCATTTTCCCTAAGATTCATGCCAAAATCTTGACCCTTCTGAGTGACAGTGTTGAAGGTTGGATCTTTGGGAGGTTACTAAGCAATAGGAGACTTGCTTCTTCTCTTACCAACTGAAATATTGCTATGTTGACCAAACTGTGGCTCTGCTCACACTCTGAATGTTGAGCTGCAGGTACAGTTCTTTGGTAAAGAAATTTCCCATGTGTGCAGAACTCCAGGTTCAAACCCCACCCATCACCATCACAATGATCAAGTCCTGAATGGGCCAGATGACTGTTCTTACATTTCCCAACTCCCTATGCTGTAAGGACACACTCTCTCTCTCTCTCTCTCTCTCTCTCTCTCTCTCTCTCTCTCTCTCTCTCTCTCGTTGATTTTTGTTTTTTTTTTTTGAGACCAGATTTCTCTGTGTAGCCTTAGATGTTCTGGACTTGCTTTGTAGACCATGATGGTCTCAAGCTCACACAGATCTTCCTGCCTCTGCCTCCCTGAGTTCTGGGATTCCAAGCATGTGCTAGCAGCACTGCACAGCTACTACACCTTCCCTGATATAGATACTTAAGTAGTTGATGCCAGGGCTAGTTATAGTGGGCACACCAAGGCCAGGCTGTGACCTTACAGTCTATGATTCCTCCACACACAAACCAAGTTCTCCTCCACACAAACAGAACATTGATGTGGTACAAGAAGCCAGCCCCTTCATCACAAGTTCTAGCATGTAGCAGCCAATGATGTAGAAGCCAGCTTAACCTAAAAACCACCCATGTCCATTTCACCTGAATATCACTGTAGTTGATAGCAACTCATCTTTAAGAAAACTTAATCTCCCATGCTATGAGATTTCATTTCCTTTTGTTGATGATGGTTCTTCTATTTTTAATTTTTTTCATTTTTCTTTTAATTTTTGAGATCATAATATAATTATATCATTTCTCCCTTCTATTTACTCATACCAACTAATTCTAAAACTTGGACAGCAGTAAAACAACACTATAATTTTTCTGCAAAACTGTGCTATTCTTTGGAAAATTATGCTCCTATTTCTTAATTTTTGTTGGGACCCTAAGCTTTCATATGTCATGGTCAACAAAGCGCAGAGTTCATATTTTTCTTTCTTTCTTTCTTTCTTTCTTTCTTTCTTATTAATTTATTCTTGTTACATCTCAATGGTTATCCCATCCCTTGTATCCTCCCATTCTTCCCTCCCTCCCATTTTCCCCCTCCCCTATGACTGTTCCTGGGGAGATTACCTCCCCCTGTATATGCTCATAGGGTATCAAGTCTCTTCTTTTTTAAAATATTTTTTTATTTTTACACATACATTTATATATTATACATATATACAATAAACATCTTTCAACAAGAAGAATCATGACACAATAAGGAATTATATAAATGTTACATTCTTAATGGTTTGGCTATTTGTATTTGGCAGCCTTGAAAAAACCATCCTTCCTATCTTGATGTGTCTAAAATTCTGAATGTAAATCAATATCTATCATATTTTGTCATTATCAACTTAAAACATCTATCTAGACCTAAAAACATCTTAACTCCTAAACAACTAAGCTTAATTGTAAAACCAAGCTACGTGATCTTGAACATCATCAGAGACTTGAGAAGAAATAAAATTAATTACCTGAGTATGCCGGGAGTGAAGGTTAGTAGCTTTCTAAATGAGAAGATGACAGAGAAAGTTTGCTACCTGAACAGTCTCCCAAAAATATCTATAATGACAGACATATTTGAGGCAGGAACTATTGAGGACTTGCTTACCTGTCTTGGCTGACTTTGGCTGTCAACTCTGCCTGCATCCAAGCTTTGCTTAAAGAAATTCATGTAGCACAAGGTGGAGTCTGCATTTCCCTTTGTCATCTCAGCATAACATTTTACATGCTTGAATTATAAGTATCACAAAGGCCATGTTTCACTCATGCCCAGTCATACACCCAGCCTACATGGGCACTTAGTTTCTGCGACCTCCAACAGAACAGATTTCTTTGCAAAGTCTACCTCATATGGTGTGGGCAAGAACACTGTTATTTTGGCTCATCACACTTCTACCAGGCTAGAGTAAACAAAGCTCTTGTTCATTCCAAGGACCTACTTAATTCAGAAAACTTGTTGAAATGTCAATCAATATGCAAAGGAATGCTTTCTGGTGATCATTTGAAATTCAAATGATCTGGCTGTGATAAATGAGAGCTGAGGGTAGGAGAGTATTAGTCACCCACCTGAATTTGATTATGAGTACCATTGTGCCACAGAGAGATGGGACACAGCAAAGCCCTTGAGAGGCTTACCTAGACAAGTGGACAGAGGGGAAGGAAATCAGGCTACATCTAGCCTGTCCAGTTGCAAGGTTTCTGGATGCTTTTTAAAATTGAATTAATTCCTTAATTTACTTTTTGAGTTGTTCACTACATATGTAGAAAGGCAGTTTTCCTCTTTGTTTATTAGTTCATATTGCTGTAGTGAGTTCTTGGGTTTGGCACATACATCTAAGTCATCAAGAAATAATCATAAATTAAATTCTTTGCATGTGTGTGTGTGGGGGACGGTTAATTCCTTCTTCTTCTCTGATTGCTAAAATCTTCACTACAGTATTGAGTAGAAATGAAGAGAAAAAATACAGGGGCTTCTGCTGATTGTCTGGGGAAGTACCTCTTCTTTAGTTTGAAGTGTTTGAAGATTCTCATCAGGTAGAAGAACTTTCTCCCTATTCCCAGTGTACTGATGTGAGGTGTTTGTTTCTTTTATCATGAGTACTGTATTTTGTTAAATGCTTTTCTGAATTTATTAAAATGAACGTGTGACTTTTGAAATGAACTTCTCGGTTTTGTTTTTCATTTTATTGCTATAATGTATGTATTATTTAGGCATATATCATTTTATTTCACTTGCCAGTACCTTGATTATTTAAAAGTTTTACATTATACATTTTGAACATATATTTCTTTGTACCCAACTCCTCCCAGATCCTATGTCCTGTCATGCCCAACTTCACAATCTCTCCAAAAAGGACCAAAATAATGCACACACAAAAGCCAATCTGTTTTATGTCAGCAACTTCTCCCTGAGCTGGCTGAAAACCTGTGGTAGAAAACTGATTTCCCCTTTCTTAGAAGATATTAGTTGCAACTAGCTTCCTGGTTAGCGATAAGACTTTGTGTCTACTTTCCCACTTTTCCATGCTCAGATTTTGTCTGGTTTAAGCTTGTGTAGTCCCCATGCCTACTGTCACAGTCTCTGAGCTCATATGTGACTTGGCCCTGTCCTGTCTAGTTCAGTGCATCCTGCAACCCTCATCAGAAAGTCTTCCTAATACAGACACCCACAGCTGGACAGTGTGCAGAGAGTGAGAGTCTTCAGAGCACTCAGCCCTAAAGGGAGGTATTTAACCAAACTTCTCACATCAAGGGTCAAGGATCAATGCAGAAGAGGGGGCAGAAAGATTGTAAAAACCCAGAAGGACTGGATGAGTCCAAGAAAATAGTTCATTGCAGACACAGTAGGGTTCATAACACATATTTATTATTCTTCAATGTCAAATCAGGCTTGGATTTCTGAAATAATTCCAATGTAATTTTGGATAATTCTTTTGATATGTTGCTAGTTTAGTCAGCTACAATTTTGTAGAGGATTTGAACAATAATGAACTTGGGGTGGATCTCCTCAGCCCCAGAGCCCCAATTAGACATCTCTTGTCAATAAATGAATTCCAGTAATGGAAATTATTACATCAAATTCAGGCCCTATTGCTGAAGACAACATCTATACAATGTCTTGAACATGAGAAGTCAAGCTGGTGTCTATCTAGAGAAATCACCACTAAATACTAGTGCTTATGGTAAGAGAAGGCACTTTGCTTGAGACCAGAAGAGAAAGTTAACACCAACCCAGCTACAAGCCCTTCCATCTGCAATGGTGACTTGCCTGCAAGACATGTTAATGCAATAGTGGTGCAATACTTATGGGAGTAACTGACCACTATCTAATTTTATTTAAGTCCTACTCCATTAGAACAAACCCAAACCCTACACTGCTTGGGTGGCCAAAAACCTGAGACTAGGTATGCCAGAAACCTAGGGGAAAACCAAGTTCTACTGTTCTTATATAGGAACATAGCAACAAAATGAATCCCAATCACACACTGTTGTACTTATAAATCAGTGTTTTGCTAAGCCATCATCAGAGAGGATTCCTCCAACAGCAGATGGAAGCAAATCCAGAGATCCACAGCCAGAAAACATGTATAGTGAGAGACTTTGAGACACTCAACCCTAAATTAGCTTTCTCCATCAAATCCCTCCCCTCAGGTCTCAAAGAACTCTGTAGAAGAGGATGTGGAAAGATTATAAGAACCAGAGAGGATGGAGAGAGACAAAAAATAAAAACAAACAAACAAACAAACAAAAAACAAGGCCACTGGGAGCAATCACAGGCTGGATTGGCAAAAGCAAGCAAATGAGCTTCCTGGAGGCAATGCACTCCTTCTTGCACAGCTGATGAATGGATGTATCCCTAGTTTAGGCAAGACTCTGAGTATTTTGCCTCAAGATTGCTTATGTTGCTGTACTGCCTTTCCATGCTTGTATCATATATCTGGCATGGCATAGACTCTTGCCGACTTTATGATAATAATATTACTCCATAGGTGCCACTGTCTCTGTTGGGCGTGTTTCCAACAGATGATTTTATAATTCCTCATAATGGTCTCTAATTGATTCAGATAACCTTAAACCCTCCTGCAATATAGCAAAAACTATTTGGAGCTCTATGAACCTCCATGTGAATTACACCAAGAATGGATGCAAGATTGAAGCAAATTAATAATCAAGGAAATAAACTCATTCTAGGTTTAGTACAAGGGTAAGGCCCAGGTATACAGTAAGATAAGGAAGACCCTATGAATATAGAAAGAAAGCATGGTTATCTCTACAAGATAAGACAGACACCTGTTTCTTAGAAAAACTTGACATAAAAAACTCTTGCTTTGACCAAATAATATTTGAAATAAGAAAAAGATAAACCTGCTTTGAACTCAATGAACAAGCAGATAAAACCAGTACTTTAAATTTATTATTTAGTTAAATATTAGGATCAATAGTCTTACTGTAACTCTCCTTTTATGTAATAATTGAACCTATTTTTTAGTAAGGTAATTTTCCCTACATAGAAAACTTTTGTATTAGATGGTATAAAAACTCAACACAGAATTAAACAGTTGTTGAAGCTGTCTGCTTCATCCAAAAATGTGTCTGTTTATATGTCTAATTGTATATATATATATATATATATATATATATACATATATATATATATATATAATCAATATGTATGTATGTTAACATATATGTGCATGAATGGTGTCTCTGGGCACTCCCTTGTTTTCTTTATTGATTGTGTGTGCGTGTACATGTGTGTGTATTTTATAAAAATCAACTTATTTTGTCTACCAAGGGGTAAATAGCAAGGCTACCAGTCTGAAACTTTGAGAGTTAAAATTTAAATAGCAAGGCTGCAAGACTTAAAGATGAAGAGTTAAAGTATACAGAGAATCATCATCCATCAGATGGTCATTCACTGATGCTGTGACTCAACTAGGTTGACCTTGTGTGCTAGAGCTGAAGGCCTTCAAAATACAACAGTGTTGATAAACATACAAACTCACAGAGATTGGGAGGCCCACAGGGCCAGCATGAGTCTATACCAGATGGAGTCCTAAAGTTCAAACTAAAAATGGACACAGGCTCTCATCCCTTAACCCAGAAGCTATCTCCAATTGATAACCACTTGCAAATGGTCATCAATCTGTCACTTTCTCAGAAAATTGGGAATAGTGATACCTCCAGACCCAGCTATTCCATTCCTGGACATATACTCAAAAGATGTTCCACCATACAACAAGGATATTTGCTTAACTATGTTTATATCAGCCATATTCATAATAGCCAGAATCTGGAAACCACCTAGATGTCCCTCAATAAAAGAATGGGGAAAGAAACTATGGTACATCTACACAATGGAATACAACTCAGCTATGAAAAACAAGAAAATCTTGAAATTTGCAGGCAAATGGATGGAACTAGAAATGATCATCCTGAATGAGGTAACCTAGACCCAGAAAGACAGGCATGGTATACACTCAAAAGGGCATATTAGCCCAGCATAAATGTCCTTTGAGAGACTCTACCAAGCAAGGCATCTAGGCAGATGCTAGGACTTGCTGCTAGATTCTAGGTGGAATGTTGAGGGTGGTATGGAAGAATGGGGGAAAGGACCCAGAAGGTTCAGGAGCTCCACATTGAGACCATGAAGTCTGGCAGATCTAAACTCTGTAGGACAAGCCCAAACTGTTGCAACAACCAAGGACAATGCGTGCAGCAAACTTAGAACCCCTGTTCAGCTCTAACCAATGGACAGCTCATTCCATGGTTGTAGGGAGAGCAGGGACTGTCTCTGACATGAACTCTGGTGTCCCTGATTTGATCACTGCTCCTTGGTGGAGAGGCCCTGCAGCACACAGAAGAAGGGGAAGCAGGTTATCCAGATGAGACCTGATATGCTGTAGTCATATGGTGGGAGAGGAGGTCCCTTTTTTCAGTGGTCTAGGGAAGGGGAAGAGAGCAGAAGAGGGAGGGAGGCTGAGAATGGGAAGATACAAGTGAAAGGATAACATTCAGGATGTAGTCTGAATAAATTATAATAAATTAAAAATAAAAAAAAGAAAACTTAGCTTTCTACAAAAAAGTCTCATTGGTGAAACAAATCATTCTTCTTGTTCTTCTTCTTTTTCTTTTTCTTTTTAACAAATCATTCTTAAAGATGGTCCGTATGCCAAGCAGTAGATAGCTAATGCAAACTGAACTCAGCGGCACAATGGTGTCTTTGAAGGTTCTTTGTTTCTTAATGTTGAGTCAATGCATTGTTTCTTTTTTATCTTTTTTTTTGGTAGTCTTATGGGTTCTTTGTATAACTACTGTGGGATTCCTATGTGTGCAAACGTGTGTTTCAGCATTTATATGTGTTTCTTGTGGTTTTTCATTTATTCATTTTCTTCTGTTTGTTTCCTTTTTCTTATTCTAATTTGTTTGTTTTTGTTTTATATGTGTGTATATTTTTCTGATTACTAGCTTAGTCTTTTAAGTTGTTATAAACTGCCCAACTAATTATATATATTTTTTAATTTTTAGACACATTCATCAAGATGAAAGAGACACTAACCTACTGAACTCAGAAATGAAATACTAGACTCTACAAATATTAAGAAACCATTGTTTGGTCCAGTATGGGTATAGCTTTAATCTTAGCACACAAGAAGAGGGCACAGGGGGATCTCTGTAGTTTCTAGGTCGGTATGATCTACCTATTGAGTTGTAGTTCAGCCAGGGCTACAGAGTGAGACCTTGTCATATTGAAAAAAAAAAAGCTTATGCCTAGTGAGAAATATCCACAAATAATTAATTTTGTTTTTAATAGAAGGTGACTGTGAGGCAGAATGTAGGCCATCCATGGCTAAGGTTTATAAGTTTTCCTTTTGTTAATGTTTGATTATTATTTTAAAATGGTATTATTTTTATTGTAATGGTTATTTATTTATGAAGCTTCTGATTGACATAAGATAATACATCTCACAAAAGACATTCTTCTCCTTCAGTTGAGAAATTCATTCATTAATGGGAGATGAATCATCAAGTAGGGGATTCAGCAGTGGTTTGCAGTCATTTAGGTAAGTTAACTTTGAATAGACGCTGTATTACTAAACAATTGCCCATGGTTTATTTAAATCATAACATCAAATTTTATTTTTAAGTCTCACTACAAAGTTATCTTCTAGAAGAAACTCTGATTATTTAAAAGTTGACTTAAAGATCTCTTATTTTATATTTTATATGTATTTTATTTATAACATATGGTTATGTATTTTATATTTATAAAATTTGAGCAACTTTTACTGTGTTCAATCATACATAGTGAAGATAAAAATATTTCACGAAAAAACTTTGGAAGCCCAAAACTAGAATGTCATTTTACTGGTGAAGCCAACTTGTTTCTGGTTGCAGGTCCACGTAAGACGTTATCAGTAAAAGGCAGGAAATAATGTTGGCTTTTCATCAGGTATGCCACCTCTGTCACACTGTCAACTTTGCTGTGGTAACATGAAAGCAGCTGTAGAAATTTTGTAGCTGGCTGCAGCTCTGTTCCAAACTTGAATGTTAAAGTCTGGAACTATAGTTTAGCTCACTGGTTGAAGCTTGGCAAACCCTGAATTAGAGGAACATGTAACCAAGACTGTCTTAGGGTTTCCATGGCTGTGAGAAAAACAATGGCCAAATACAACATATGAAGGAAAGGGTTTATTTGATCTTACCATTGTAGTCTAGCATAATAGGCCATTAGGGCAGAAACTCAAACCTTCAGCCTGAAAGTAGGAGATGATGCAGAGGCCGTGGAAGAGTTCTGCTTGCTGGCTTGCTCAGCTTGCTTTCTTAAAGCAACCAGGACCACCAGCCCAGGGGTGGTATGGCCCAAAGTCTTTCCTTCATAAATTATCAGTCATCAATTGAGAAATGCACCATAGGTCTTCCCACAGGCCAAAATAGTAGAAGCATTTTCTCAGTTGAGGTTCCCTCTTCCAAAATGACTCTAGTTTCTCTCAAGCTAACATAAAACTAGTCAGTAGAAAAACAAGCACAGAAATAATATATGCCTTGTGGGATGACTTTCTAGTTTTTCCAAAACTCATAAACATTTGAATATTTGACTTCGTGAATAATTAAGAATACCAGAATGACTATAACCATTGGCTTGAAATCAACCAGTTAAGGAAGGAAAGTAGATAGCATCTCACTTACAAATAATGATAATCAAAGAAGACTTACTTGCAACATGTAAATAGCAGAGATTCTAGTCATTAAGAGAACTGCTATTATCATCCAAGCATATGCAGAAAGGATGCTAGTAGATGAGGAAGACACTACAATAAGCTGAGACGTTACTCTTGAGTTGACGAATTGCCTACATTATACCACCTTTCTTCACCCCGTGTATTATGAATTTTATCATCAGGATAAAACTAAGTAACAGATGAATGAGTATAGCAACCAAAATAGTTACCAGCTTTTTCAATAGAGAAAGAGCCTTCTTGGGAGGGTTCAAGTAGCCCTCAAAGAATGTTTCATCCTGATATTTGTGGTTCTCACATCTAAGTCAGCATTCCCTTTGCTCACCCTAGAGCAAAACTTTTCTACTAAAAATTCCCAAAAAACATAACTAGACATAAACCAGGCAATATTGATAATTTAAGTGTGATTGTACCTGGAGAGATAGCTCAGCCATTAATAGACATTTGTTGCTCTTCCAGAGAATCCAAGTTCTGTTCTCAATACCCCAAGTGGATGACTATTGACTGTTTCTAACCCACATTCCAGGAGATCTGATGCCCTTTATTGGACTCTGTGGGGACCTGCATACTTGTGACATACACAGACACAGACACACACACTCATACACATAGACTACCTCTCCATATCTCTGTCATTCAGACAGAAACATAGACAAAGAGATAGAAAGGCATACATGAGAAGAAAGGTACAGACACAGAGATAGAGGCACCATTTAAAAAGACCACATCTTGGAACACAAAACATCTCTTATAAACTCAGAAAAACTTAAATAGTCCCTCTACATTATCTAACTGCAGTGGAATAAAGTTGCATATCAATAACAAAAAGAAGCACAAATGTACACACAGTTGTAGAGATTGAACAACTCATCACTAAATGATAAATGGCTCACTGAAGACATAAAGAAAAAAAATCAACTAAAATCTCCTAGAATGGGATAAAAGTGAAACAGACCAAGTCTATCAGATACAACCAAGCCAACCCTGACAGAAAACATTATCCATAAATATCTCAAAAAGAACCCAAATTAATCACCTAATGATACACCATAAAACCTTTGAAAAATAAGAACAAATATCAGCCAAAGGCATCAGGCAAAGAGAAATAGTCAAGAGCAAAGCAGAAATTACCATGATAGAAATATAAACAACATGCAAAATAAAGAAATAATCAATTAAATGAAAAGTAATTCCTTTGAAAAGATTCCAAGATTGATAAACCTTTTGTCAAATTAACCAAATTAAAGAGAGAAGGCCCAGATGAATAGCACTAGAGATGAAAAGATACTACAATCAACACTGTGGAAATTCATAACAAAATACTTAAAAATATATTCCATCAAATTGCAATATATAAAAGAAACAGATGAGTTTATAGATATATGTGACCTACCAATGGAAAGCCAAGAAGTAAATAATTTAAAGAGACCCATAACAATAACATAAATAGGCCTTTCAAAATCTCACAAGTAAGAAAAACTCAGGAATAGATGGATTCAGTACAGACATTCAAGGAGTTGGTAAAAGTTTTCCATAAAACAGAAAAGTAAGATTTCCAAATTCTTCCTAGCATTATCATACCATTAAAGCCTGATACAGACTTAACAAAATGGGAAATGTATTGGCAATCTTCCTGAAGAACATAAGCAAAGCACTCTGAATAAAATATTTACAAAGAAATTCAAGAAAAATTTAGCATCTATGATCAAGCAAGCTTTGTCTGGGGATGCAGGCCAGGTTAAAAGACACAAATCAATAAATATAATCCACCATAAAAGGGAATCCAAGGACAGAAATCTCATGATCATCTCAGTAGAGGTAGAAATTTCTGTTGAGGAAATTTAATCTTTTTTATTAAAATCCTGAAGAACATAGTGATACAGGTACATATAGCAACACAATATAGGCAATATTTAACATGCGTGCAGCATCCATAATGATAAATAGGGAAGAGTGCAAAGCATTTAAGGTACTATCAGAAACAAAACAAAGATGTTCATTCTCTCTACTGCTGCCCAGTATAGTGCTGGAAATCTTAGCCAGAGCAACCAAAAGAGGTTGCAGAGGATACAGAAAGGTAAGGCCAATGCCAAAGTATCCTTATTTGCAGATGATGTGCTTTCACATAATAAATACTCTCCTGGTGATGCATGCAGATGGGAAACATATTCAGCAAGGTAACAGATAAATAATCTGTGCACAAAATTGGTAGCCTTCCTATATACATACTAATAGCAACATACAGAGAAAGAAATCAGGAAAATGGTCTCATTTAGAGTAACCTAAAAAGTAAACAAAATATCTTTGAATATCTTTGAATAAATCTATTCAAGGAACTGAATAATTTGAACAATGAAAAATTTAAGACACTAAAATATATATATATATATATATATATATATATATATATATATATATATATATATATATCAAGGAAAGAAATCAAAGAAAAATACCAGAAGATGGAAATACCACCACTCATGCTCATGGATTGATTTTGGAAAAATGGCCATCCTACCAAAAGGAATCTGCAGATTCAGTCTAATACCCATTAAATTTTAAACATAATTCTTCACAGAAATTGAAAAGTAATTTTAAAATTAACGCAAAAGGTTAAGCACTAAAGTACATACCTTTAATCCTATAATGTGTGAGGCCAAGACAGGCAAATCACTGGGAGTTCAAGGTCATCTGAGTTTACATAATGAGTTTCAGGCCAATCAAGGTAATGTAGAGAGACATTGCCTCAAGTATTAATATAGAAGCACAAAAGGCTCAGGATATCCAAAACAATTTTGAATAATAACAATAATGATGGACATATGACCATGCCCAATTTCAAGTTATATTGCAGAGCTATAATAATAAAAAGAACATGGTACTGTCATTCAAACAGACATCATGGGACCTCGTGAAAGAAAATGATTCCATATAGCAAAAGATGATATTCGTTGCATTCAGAAGCATGCTACAGAATGAGAAATCTTTTTTTTATCAGCTTTACATCTGAATGGAACCAGAGTCATCAAAAGATAAAATAGAACTATAAGAGAAATTAGTTTTTGAATGTTCAGCATCCTTAGCTCTCAGGAAAATATAATTTAAAATAACTTTGGGTTTTCATTTTATCCCATTGAGAATGGCTATGATCACAACAAATGAAGACAAATGTTGTCATGGATTTGAGGGGAAAGGAACACTTACTCACTATTAGTGGTAGTACAATCTGGTGCAGCCACTTGGAAATCAATTCGGAAGTTCCTTTACAAAATTAAAAATAGGTCTACCATAAAATCCAGCTATGCTACTCTTGATATGTATACAAAAGACTCATATCTTACTACAGACATACCAGTTCACCCATGTTCATTGATATTCTGTTCACATAAGATGAAACTGAAAACAACCTACAGATCCATCAACAACTGAATACATAATAAAAATGTGGTACATACACAAAATGTAATCTTATTCAGCTGGAAGAATAACAAAATTTCCAGGCAAACAGTTGAAACTGGCAATAATTATTCTGGATGAACTAATCAGGCATAGGCAAAGTTATGTATGTTATTTCTCATACATAGATGCTAGTTTTAAGTTTTCAGATATGTGTGTTTAAAATGAAGTACTAATTGATAACAGCAAAATTGAAAGGGCCATACTGTTACGTGTCTACAAAGTGGGGATAGAATGTAGGTGTGAAGAAGAGAGAACACAGAATAATAGAGAAAGAAGAATAGACAGGGAAGGTAAGAAGTTAGGGTAGGCTTTCTGGGTTCTTCTAAGCAAACCTAGCAGCAGTAAGGCCTGCCCCTTGTCCTCTACGCAGACACCATCTCCCAGGCACAGATATACCTGAGATCCCAGAGGCTGGCATCCATCAGGGACTACCAGCTAAGATACCTCCTCTAATCCTTTGCTTGCCATGTTCCTCCCAGAAAACCTAGCAGCAGTGAGGTCTGCTCCCATGCCCTCCACAAGGCACTCCATTACTCAAGCCCAAGGTCTACCTGAAATGCCAGAGACAGCAGCCATCAGGGACTACCAGACCCAAGATCTAACAGAAATCCCCAAAACCGGAAGCAATCGGGGACTACCAGAAGTTCCAGCCAGCAGAGACTACCTGTGGATAGCAGTCAGCAAGAAACTACAGAGGCAGTCAGCCATCAGAGATCATCATAGGACTGCACCCATCAGGGCCTACCAACTGTACTTATAACCCCAGAGAGTCCTACTGCCAACAGGGCCACCAGGCCTGCCAATACCAGGAACAACCAGATGGCTAAAGGCCAGTGTAAAAACCCAGCTAGTACAGCAAATCCTGGATATCTTAACACACCTGATGAGCAAGAATACAGCATTAAATCTTATCTGATCAAGATGATAGAGACCGTTAAAGAGGAAATGAATAAATCCCTGAAAGAAATACAGGAAAATACAAGCAAATGGGAGAAGGAAATGAATAAAACTGTTCAATCCCTGAGACTGGAACTAGAAGCAATAAAGAAAACACAAACTGAGGCAATTCTGGAGAAAAAACAAGGAATGAGAACAGGAACTACAGACAAAAGCATCACCAACAGAATACGAGAGACGAAAGAGAATCTGAGGCATAGAACATAAGACAGAAGACATTGACACATTGGTCAAAGATAATGCTAAATATAAAAAGGTTCTAATACAAAACATCCAGGAAACTTGGGATACTATAAAAGGACCAAATCTAAAAATAATAGAAATAGAAGCAGAAGATTCTATGGTCAAAGGCCCAGAAAATATCCTCAACAAAATCGTAGAAGAAAATTTCCCTGACCTAAAGAAAGAGATACCTATAAATGTGCAAGAAGCTTACGGTATACCAAATAGATTAGACTAAAAAAAAATCTTGTCACCACGTAATTATCAAAGTACTAAATATACGGAACAAAAAAGAATATTAAAAGCCACAAGGGATAAGATCTAAGTAACTTATAAAGGCATACCTAGTAGGATTATACTGAACTTCTCAACTGAGACTTTAAAAGACAGAAGGGCCTGGGAAGATAAGCAGACCCTAAGGAACCACACATGCCACCCAAACTACTATATCCAGCAAAGCGTTCAATCACCATAAAGGGAGAACACAAGCTATTCTATGATGAAACCAAATTTAAACAATATTTTTTTCACTAACTCAGCCCTACAGGGGTACTAGAAGGAAAACTCCAACAAGAAGGGTAGTAACTACAGGCAAGAAAACATGGGAAATAAATAATTTCATACCGTTAAACCCAAAACGTGGGAAACACACACACACACACACACACAACCACTACAAACATCAAAATAGCAGGAATCAACAATCATTGGTCATTAATATCCCCCAACATCAATGGACTAAATTTTCTAATAATACACAAGCTAACAGAGTAGAAGTGAAAACAGGATCCATCATTCTGCTTTATATAAGAGACACTCCTGAACAATAGAGATAAGCATTATCTCACAGTAAAGAGCTAGAAGAAGGTATTCCAGGCAAACAGACCCAAGAAACAAGCAAAGTTTGCTGGTGAGAGTACAAACTTGTACAACCACTCTGAAAATTAATCTGACACTTTCTCAGAAAATTGGGAATATCTCTACCTCAAGACCCAGCTACACCACTCCTGGGCATATATCCTAAAGATGCTCTACCATACAACAAAGACACTTGTTCAATTATGTTCATAGCAGCTTTATTCATAATAGCCAGAAACTGGAAGCAACCTAGATGTTCCTCGACCAAAGACTGGATAAAGAAACTGTGGTATATTTACACAATGGAATATGACTTGGCTTTTAAAAACAAGGAAATCTTGAAATTTGCAAGCGAATGGATGGAACTAGTCAACATTACCCTGAATGATGTAAGCCAGACCCAGAAAGACACTTGGTATGTTCTAACTTACATGTGGATACTAATCATATAGAGTAGGACAAACATTTTTACAATCCACAGACCCAAAGAAGCTAAGTAACAAGCATGGCCCAATAGAGGATGCTTGAATCTCCCCAGGAGAGAAAATAAAATAGACATCAGAAGTGAATGAGGAGAAAACTGGGTGGGGATCAGTAATGGGAGGCAGAGCACATGGGAGGTAAGATGGCTAGGAGAGAGAAGGGAAATGAATTGGGGGCATCCATGAATGGAGCTGGAGATGCTGAAAGGCATAGGCTCCTGGGGGGATATGAGGGTGATTCTAGCTAATACTCCTAGCAATGTGAGATATGAAGACTGAAGTGACCACTTCCTACAGCCAGGCAGGACTTTCAGTGGAGGGGTAGGACACAAACCCAACCTACAACCTCCTTGACCCAAAATTAACCCTATCTACAAGGTGTGGAGGGATTAAAATGGAGCGGGGATTGGGAGAATGGCCAGACAATGACTGCCCCAACTTGAGTCCCACCCTATGGGAGAGAGACAACCTTTTACACTATTAACGATACTCTGCTATGCTTGAAGACAGGAGGCTAGCATAACTGCCCTTGGAGAGGCTCCACCCAAGAGTGGAACACAACAGATACATAGATACACAGAAATGAAGGGGACAAGAACTCCACAAGAATACTAACAAAGTCAACTAACCGAGGACCATAAGTGTTCACAGAGACTGAACTATCAACCAAAAAGCATGCATTGAATGGACCTAGGTTCTCTACACATATTTAAGTGATGGGCAGCTTGGTCTTCATGAGGGTCCTCTAGCAATTAGAGAGGAAGCTGTTGGACTCTGTTGCCTGGTTTTGGATCAGAGTTCCTTAACTTGTTGGACCTCAGTGGAAGAGAATGCATTTAGTACTCATTAGACTTAATGTGCTGGGTTTGGTTGGGGAATGCTCTCCCTTTACTTAGGGGAGGGCATAGGAGGAAATGGGGAAGAGGGTGGGTGGGTGGGATTGGAAGGAGAGGAGGGAGGGGCCTGCATTAAGGTCATAAAGTGAATTAAAAACAAAAAACAAGTTAGGGTAAAGGACAGTGTATGGAAAGGGTTAACTAACACTAAATACTTTGGAAAAGACAGAGGAAACATACTAGTTATGTGTGTGTGTGTGTGTGTGTGTGTGTGTGTGTGTGTGTGTGTGTGT
>OU015752.1:80394007-80427947 GCA_907169655.1 Acomys percivali | reverse complement strand
TGTGTGTGTGTGTGTGTGTGTGTGTGTGTGTGTGTGTGTGTGTGTGTACTGGTATAAAAACTTGACAGGCAGGGTAATATTTCACTCAGTGTTAAATGAAGTCTCTGAAAAATCAAGTACAGTCACTCAGTTAACATAGTACAGCCAGTAAACTAAGTTGAAAAGAGAAAACGTGAATGGAAACACGATCCGGGACCATCTGTCTATGGCATTCACATCGGTTAGATCAGGGATTTTGATTTTGAGCTGTGAAGACCTCCTCCGAAGGTGCGTCTTCTTGTGCGGGATGCTTCTGTCTGCCATGTACCGCCCATGCCCTTCCCTGGGCATGCTCTGTTTCCTATACTGGATTCCTGAGTTGTCAAAGGATATTGCTGAATTCCTGGTGTCTCCAACGCCGCCTGCAACCTCATTCATTTCATTGTGAACCTCCAGCGATCCTAATAGGATATTCCCGTGAGCATCCACCTAATGGAAAGAAAACGTACACTCTTAGGAGGCTGGCACGCGATTAACCCAATGTCTATATACAAGCTCCAGACAGAATGATGCTACATAACCGTGCAATAGAGAAGATGAGACTCTATGTGTCAGCACCATACCTCATTTTAGAAGAAGATACTATTTTGGAAATTTAACTGAAGCTTACAACGTGCATTTCCTCTATCTGAAAGTTCTTGCAGAAAAGAGAAGGGAGCATTACTGAAGTGATATTTCACATCATAAATCAGAATCCCTACTGAAGAGAAAATGGAACTGGAAAGCCCTTCTAGGCTTTCATTTAGGTGCAGGTGACTGTTTACAACAATGCATTGAATGGAAACGATGGGGTCCCCCTTTCTTGACTGTGCTTCAACAGGTACCATCTCAAGTTCGCAATGCCACAGTACCTGTGCCCCTCCCCCCTCTCTTCCCAGTTACATCATCGGACATTGCAATCAGAAATGGAGGTGAGCTCCACACAGGAAAGACTGCGACAGGCAGCCTTACAGACGTAACTTTCCTTGGAATACATTGCTTGGGTTACTCCATTGTCTTAACATGCCCTGTTGGTAACATCTTACTGTGCCCACTGATAACTTCCATTTTCTCTCAGGTATGGATGAATAGGAATAGCAGAGTACATGTAACATTTGATTCCAGCTATGGTTTCAAGTAGACACAGGGGTAGCTTAGGAAAGCAGCTTGTTCTTTTCTGAATGCTTGCATTGGACCCAGGGCCAGCATCTGCCAAGTTTGCTTTCTTTCTCTCAGCACATTCCAGCCTGATAGCCTTTTCTCTGATGGTTTAAACTGCTTGATTACTGTGAGAAAGCACAGGGATAATGCTAATGATGCTCATGGTGACGGCTGGGGTATGTACAGACGTGAGTCTCTGTCTAATTGTAGCTCTGGCAGAAGTCCTCATTTGCAAGAGTCATATGTAAAGTAACAAGTCTCTTTCCACAATGAAGTCAATTTCAAAATAATAAAGTTTTATTGTTTGCTAAATATAGCTTTAGACCTCCCATGACAACACCAATGGGCTATGTGTTTTTTCTGGTTTGTCACAGAATGTTTCAGCAGCTTCCCTGTGGCTGAAGGACCATGGAACTTGAGGAAACTGTGGATGAGGGTCCCTGCTGGAGTTCCATCTGGGATCAGACTGTAGCTGCTATGGCCTGTTTCCCTGAGCACTCATTAATATATGCTCTATATCCTTCCATCTGTGTCTGTCTTTTCCCTGGAAGGCTGTATCCCTTTTCCTTTCTTTCCTTCTTTCCCTGGACAGCCTAGGCCTCCCCTCTCCCCCCCCCCCCTTTTTTAGCACTAAATTGATTTTTCCATGAACCACTAGTTGTTTTGTAGAACGACTTAGACTTATTGATACATTAATTTGAGTCTTCCCAGCTTATAGATACATATGCCTTACTCTTGTTAAAGATATTAAGCTGGTGCCTCATATTTGACCATGTCCCCTGGAGGGGGAGACCTGGTGGCACTCAGAGGAAGGACAGCAGGTTACCAAGAAGAGACTTGATACCCTATGAGCATATACAGGGGGGAGGTAATCCTGCTCAGGAACAGTCATAGGGGAGGGTAATAAGGGGAAAATGGGAGGGAGGGAAGAATGGGAGGATACAAGGGATAGGATAACCATTGAGATGTAACAAGAATAAATTAATAATAAAAATAAAAATTTTTTAAAAAGATATTAAGCTGAATGTGAAGGTAGTTAAGATGGGCAGTGAAGAGTCCTGACTCCTACCCAGAAAGAAATAGGGAGCCACGTGAAACACTGAGCAGGTTAACGAGCCTGAGTCACAGCCGCCAACTGCAAAGTGGCCAAGGCTCAGCAAGGGCTGTGACAGTACAGGACACTCTTGCCACTGAGTTGACCACATTCCTTTTTGAGAATACCTCTCAAGGTTAACTTAACTATGTGCGAGCTTGGTCAATTCTCATGTGTCAGAGCTTCTGAGATAGTTACAAGGAGACTTTGTAGGCATAATTAAGGGTATGGCCATCAGGATAGTTTAGTTTGAATTATTGGGTGGATACAATAGCATCCCTTATTCTTTCCTACTCATAGTAGAGAGCTTTCTAGCTAGAAGCAGAAGACAACAGAGGACAACCCAGCCTAAAGTCTCATCATGCCTTTGGCGGGAGTCTTCAGGAACAGGGTCATTAAGAGGGAATAGGACAGCCCACAGAGGCAAAGACTAGCCGCAAAAGACAGGCAAGCAATTCTATAACACAAAGAGCTACCTGTCCAGGCACCTGCTAATTGTGCATTGTTATCTCAAAGAAACTTAGTCTGTATTATAAAGGCAGCCCCCACCCTAGCCCCACTGCTCTAGGATTTTTGACCTGAGAGGTGTCTGGTAAAATTGAGCATTGTTTTACCCTGTTAAATTTATGGTAAACTGCCATAGCAACCCACAAAAATGCTATAGGATGAGGGAAAATATGAAATGTACATTTGCCTACTATGCTAAAGAAGACAGGGGAAAAAAGAAAGATAATTTTCAGGTCAAAATATAAAACACATCAAAGTAAAGCATTTTGTGTAAGGTAGACTAGCTGAGTAAACTCAAGTTCTCAGGAGTAACTCTAGTTCTTGGTCCATGATATGTGTCTGTTGGTGAGTGGAGCACTTGCTTTTTTTTTTTTTTTCTGTCATAATCCTCTTTCCACCATTTAATGATAATAATAGAGACCACTTGACAGTGAAAGGAAGGTCGATTAGAGCCTGGGCTAGCAAGGTTTTCTGTTTGTCATGCTAAGAAACTCTAAGCCTATGCTTCTAGACTACAACTGGAAAAGTAAGTTCTAAACAGATGTTGAGTACACAACCAGGGGATCAAGAAAAAAAGCTGGGTCTAAGCTCTGAAAGGACATGCTGAAGGCCAGACAGATGCCCTTTTCCTGCTTTTGTTCTCTGGGTGTCTAGTGTGCCTGCTGCAGCAGTTGTTCTGTATCTTGCCCGTCCCATTGTATGCTGATTTTGTCCTCTGTTTTGTGAAGCACAGACTCAGTCTAGCCTAGGCTAACCAACAACTCACTCTGGAGCACAGGATGGCCTCAAACTCAGGGCAGCTCCCTCTTACTTCAGCCTCCTGTGTGCTTGAATTACAGGTGTGAGCCACTAAGTTTGCCTTTTATCTTGAAGTTGTAATGGAGTAGAGAGAAAGTTCCATTCTCTGACCCCACCCAGGCTTGATAACTGAGAGTTAATGGCACTTATAGTTCAATGTTAGAGGTACTGAGACAGTTAGGACTGGGCAGAACTTTGTATTGTTTCTCTATGTTTCTTTCCCTTTTTCTTCCCCCCCCCAGGGATGATAAGCAAATAAAATCCTTTCAATGGCAAAGGCTGTCTGTTAATCTTCAGAGCCAGGAAGACTGTCCCAGGGATTTCTCAGACTGAGTTGTTAATGGTTAGCAGATGAGACAGGCGAAGCCACAGGTGAATTATGGGATGGCTGAAATAGAAGGGGACAGTGCAAGGCTGTACCCTTCCCTCTCGCTGCAGCAGGGCAGTAACAAGGTTCAGCTGTGGGAGAATCTTGGCCATACCAACTCACTCTGCCTAAGAAGGGACAACTCGACCTACCCTTGGAAGGAAGCATGCAAGAGGTAGCCCAGGAGAGAGGGCTAAGCTGACCCTTGCATACAAAAGAGTAAAAAGCACATGTGCAGGCCAGAGCCTGTCTCACTAGTGCTCACTTCTCTTCCCGGCACAGTAGACAGTGCTTTATGGCATAAGGGAGTGAGCAGGTCAGTGACTGAAGGGGCTGTGGCTCACAAGACGTCTCTACTTGCAGAGTGGTGGGGAAGGGACTCAGCCAGGTGGGTCCTGTGACTTAGTTTATTTCATTACTTCATTTGACTGCCATGAAGATGGACATCTTTTTATCTGATAGCTGGCTTTCAGTCACGGAGACAGTGCACTCAGTATACTCACTCCCTCGCTATGTACTTAGATGAAGGGAGGGGGCCTCATTAAATGTGTAAATTTGATTCTTTTTCTATGTTCAACATTTTAAACAGATCTACCTTTGTGGCAAGCTGGCATTTTAAAAAACGACTTTGTTCATGACACTGAGTTAGAGAACACCTTAAGAGGGAGACACTGACTTTTTAAAGTGGAACTTAATTCTTTCCCATAATAATACATCATTCATTAACTTAGTTACCATCACAGAAAGCTTCGCTATTTCCCTCGAAGGCAGAAAACTACACAGGAAAGAGTAGTAGCTATAGAAAAATATTCGTCATAGCCCATGCTATTTTTAAAGAGGAAAACAGAGAGATGAGGGGCTTGTGGGCCACCCCAGTGCCTCACTAGGGACATATACAAGGGCTCTGCATCACGCAGGGTCATTCATGCAAAATATAAGTAGACACCAGCTTCCCACTAGGGTCATGCATGGGCCAGGCTATGAACCATGAAGATGAATACAGCGACTCCTCCTCTCAAGGAGTCTAGTAGGTGGGGACTTCCAACAATCAACAAATACATTTTACAAAAGAATTTAAAACATTTCTAATTATCAAAAACATGATATGAAAAGTCCAAAAAACAAAAACAAAATCCAAATGAACAATCATGTGGCAGGGCCGATCCTACCTTTCAGAGAATGTGCTGAGGAATGAGAGGACAGTGACTAAAACAGTGGTTCAGGGCACGGAATGACTAACGCAAAACGCAACACTGATATGGAAGAAATAAAAAGACTCTGTAGAGAGGAACAACTGACTGCTTGCTGAAGAAAGAAAAGATGTCAATCATGAAGTAAGTTAACAGAATAAAAGAGAAGTAGAGATGGCATATGTTGCAATTCAGAAATCAAATAGGGAGATATAAGAAATAAGGTTGATGTTTTGGCATATAGGTACATATCTTTTTTTTTAAACATTTATTAGAATTTATTCAGATTACATCCCGACTGTTATTCCCTCACTTGTTTCTTCTTGTCTCACCCTCCCTCCTCTTCCTCACTATTTCCCTTCCCTAGACCTCTAACAGAAGGGGACCTGCCCCTCTCTTCCTTAGACCCCATGGAGGACATGGCTATGTGTTTGTAATGACCTAATACATGTGCGAATCTGTTTCTTTGAACATCAGTGAAGGAAGCTTAGTCTGAGGGGGAGGCCGTGCTTCCTCAGAAACCTTGCTAATAGTTTTCAAATTAAAGAAGAAAACTTGACCAGTTGGTCATTGGCTTCTCTGAATACTTATGACAAGCTTGTAGCAACCTTAGAACTTTCCTGAGACATTATTTTACACAACCTTACTTCAGAAAGGTTGAAGCCCTGAAATGGAAACACTATCACAAATAATACTTATTCTTGTGGGCAAAAGAATACAAACATATGGTGAATTAAGACCTTAGTTTAAAATAGCTTGGCTTCTTTACTTATGGGTTTACAACCCACTGGTTTCCATTTAAACATGATATAATGTGCAGAAAATCACTGTCTTTTTTCTCTGAAAAGCTTAAAGGGTATTAAAATGTATTAACTTTTAGAAATCTGTGTTTAAAATCAGTGTTTCTAAAAGAGATGGTGATCTCTTCCTCTCATCTTCACCTCTAGAATGTAGGCCTCAAAATAAAAATAAGTTGACTACAGGGGATCTAAGGATGAAGTACTTTTTCAGAATGACAGGTGGCTTGTAATTTTTAAATTATTTCATGAATTCTTGTTATTTTGAAGGGTCCAGTGCACACTGACTAAATTTAGAGCCAATGATTTCAATGTAGATTTTTCTTCTGCTCTGAACCCAGACAGGTGCAGCTATCCAAAATTAAAATCATCTCATCCAGAAAATAACACATGAGAGATTTTCTTCTTTAGAGTACGTCAATAGATTGGTACTCAGTGGCTATCTCATTCTTCACTCACCTTCCACATTCCAGTTAAGTAAGAACAAAATGTGATTTGTCATTTGAGGGAGGCATGAGATCTTCTTGCATAGTAAGGATAATACTGAGTTTATGAATCTGATTCCTTTATAAAAATTATGTCTCTGCATAGCACACCTGGGGGGGTATAGGATCAACTGCCAGCAAAATACACACACACACACACACACACACACACACACACACACTCTCTCTCTCTCTCTCTCTCTCTCTCTCTCTCTCTCAGAGTTATGGGTGTATCGTATCATGACATTAAAATACCATGCGAACTGGTCAACTTATCAGGTATCACAAGATTTGCAAATGTAATATGTGCACTCTAACCAAAGGCTTGCTCTCGGGTATAGAGAAAACTTGGCAATAAACGGAGTTCCACATTAGCACTTAGATGAACAGGGTTAAGAGGCTTCCACTGTACCAAATGAAAAACTGAAGGAATATAGAAACATTCTAAGCATTTATGTACCACCTGCAAAGCTTACAATATTGCGTAACCACTAAGTATATGAGAAACCTACTTGTGGTTTTACAGCAGGGTCAGGAATAGCCCTCCAGTGGTTGTTGGCAGCTGGTGCCTGCAATATCCCCAGGGCACTCTTTGCATATGACATACCCCAAGGGGCAAGCATCTTTCTCAGGAAAGACTGTAAGAAGTGGGTTCCCTGCCGTACACTGACAGTTTCCCTGTCAGAGAAAACTGCAGCCTGTGGCGCTGTGTCATCACTGAGAACTAAAATGAGACTGCTTCAATAGACTGTCCCACGGTTATCCCTTATGCTGAGCCTGCTCTGTCTGCTATGAGGCGTGTGGCTCTCTGCTTCTCATACTCATCCTACGTCCATTTCTACAAACTTTTGGGGAAGTCTATTTCTACTTAAACATCATCACTAAGTTATTTAGTGAGGGAGGAATAATTTTTAATACCTACCTGTAAAAGCACCAAATAGATATAGAAAATGAGAATACCTGATGTTTATATGCTGGCTTCAAAAATCTAAGAACTAAATGACAATCATATATTTAAAAAAAAAAAAAAAAAAAAAAGGCCCCACTGAAACCGAAGGGAAAAAAGAGAGAGAGAAGAAACAAGATTTAGGGGAAAACACTGAAAATGTACTCATAAGCCAACTTAAAATTTTGTCTGCATCTAATTTATATTCTTTCTACATTATGATAATTTTATTTGTGAATGTTATAAGTTTGAGGTTTTTTTCCTCTGAATTTTGTACTTCATGTTCAAAAACATGTTTCTGAACATAATGAGTTGACTGTTTTAAACAGTCTCATTTAGAGAGAAGGAAACAAAGCTGCGGTTGTTAATTACAGCAGGAACTGAGAAAGAACACTGCTCATATATGCATTTGTACATATGCGTGACCAGAGACTACACGGTGTGATTAATTCTAGTTTCCTTGGAAACAGCAAGGCCAAGACATATTGTGTATTCATAGTATGGTGTGATCTCCATAGAAACATAGCAGTCTGGCACAGAGTAGATTTTCCAGTAAGATACTGAAGATAATTTTGTCTGTGGAAAACATAGTTCTATTCAGAGACCAACTTCATTTATGTTTCATAGATATGAAGAGGCCATTTCCACTCACTGACAAGTACAGCCATTCATAAACATTTGCCACCCTGGGTCAGGCAGCATTAGGCATCCATGCTGGCCCAAGTACACAGGAGAATTAAAGGAAATCTCCAAGGGCTTGAAAACTATGTATCTTTGAAAAGATGAGTTAAACGGCATCAAAAATAAATAAATAAATAAATAAATAAATAAATAAATAAATAAATAAATCGGCAGGAAAGAAGAAATCTTTAAACTGGTAGAAATCAATTTTTGAGATTTTGAGATGAAAAATATAAAAGGGTACTCTGAAGAACCTTTATATAAACTATAACATTTCATCAAGATCTCATTATAATAACATAATGCTTTTATGAGCAAATGTAGCCAATGCCGAGCCCCTTTGTGACTGGCAGGTGAGCATTCCTGAGCCGAGCTCTGGCTTTCTGGTGGAGTGGTAAGCTGTGCTGTACACATACCAGAGCCAGCAGCTCTGCAGATCTCCTGAGCCTACATTGCCTGAGGCCTTCACGCTTCTCCCTCTGTGACTGTGGCCAATAAGAAGGGTGAACCAGTGAAGCGACTGCTTACTGCACTGCCCACCATGTGAGCAAGCTGGATGAGTGAACTGGTAATCTTACAACTAAAGGAATATTGAGTTATTTTAGAAAATGACTTTTCCCATGTCTGGTGAGAGCCCTACATTTCAGAGTATTGGCCACTTCTGATCCTCCTCTGTTCTTTTTAAAGGACAGTGGGAAGGGAAGCTGAGCCTCTCCAGCACCTTTTCCAATGTTTGTTTGATGGGAATGCTAGAGTTTGGCCTAGGAGCATTTCATAGCATGATGGGCAGGACCTCCTGGCTAGCTCCCTGGAAGTGAATCAGAAGGCCAGGTATTGTATGGCTGGAGTGCCTGGGCAGTAAAGAGCCTACCCGGTTGCTTTCATTCTTGGATCGATCATTCTTGGCCTTGGCTGTCTTCTCTGCAAGCTTCTTCTGCCTTTGGGGCCCTCTTCCAAAGAAGATGTAGTTGACAAAGGCGTATTCCAGAAGGGCCAGGAATACAAAGACAAAGCAGCCCATCAGGTACATGTCAATGGCTTTGACGTAGGGGATTTTGGGTAGAGTCTCCCGAAGGTGAGTGTTGATGGTTGTCATGGTAAGCACGGTGGTGATCCCTAGGAAGCAAACACAGTATGAGTACCTCAGCCCACTTCCCAGCTATGCTCCCAATGCAAGGTTCTCTAAGACATCAGACTGAACATCACTGGAATAATCGATGTGTCTTGTGGCAACACATCACCCTTTGGGGCAGCAAGTGAGTAAGTATCTCCACTCAGTAAGCAATCCTGCACAGGCCTCACCCAGCTACCCCATACACAGTGCAGGGCATTTAGAAAGAGAGAACAAGTAAAAGGCAAGATGTCTAGGCCATCCAGGAGGAATTTGCTCCCTTTGAATGTTAGAACAAATGCAGGAAGTCCCAGAATAGACCATAAGCACTGAGTGCTTGGCTACAACACACTAGGGAGCTGACAGTGGCTTATGGCTGCAGGAACCTGGTCCCAGGGAAGGTAGGAGTGGCTGCCTGTCTTATTCCAGGCCTTCCTGAGAGCAGAGGTTGAGGGGCTTTTTATTGATGAAGGGGAGGCTCAGTTTTAAGTTCAAGGACAAAGGGCCACTTAAGCCATGCCAAGAGGGCAGATTCACTCTGGAACCATTACTCTCAAGGAGGAACAAGTGCACACAATCTGGGTAGGAAGGTTAGCTCAGAGGGAAACGTGCTAACTCTTCTCTTATCTGAGAGAATTTCTCATGTTCTGGCACCAAGAAGCTCCTCTGTAAGCATTCTGAGTTCCTCACATAGTTCTGTACAAAGGATATATATGTGTGTGTGTGTGTGTAGGGCAGTTGATTATAGTCCTTAAGACAGCATAAGCATCTTTTGTAACTTTCCCTCCCACAGTAGGAGACACACTTCCTTCTATACAGAGATTACAAATTATGTGATCTGAGGCTGCAGTGAGTGAAGGGCATGCCGGGTAGAGTTATGGCTGACGCTTGTTGAACAGAGGAAAGTTGTGTTTGTGTGGTTCACTAACCACTGAGTGCCACAGCAAGAACAAGCTTAGAACCTGCCTTAGCCTGTTCTATTGCAAAAAATAAGACATTGAAAGAGGCACCCAGCCCTTTAGACCAGCTGTTTCGATGAATGCAACCAATACCCCTGAACGTGGACAAAACTGTTGCCGTGAATTCTCATGTTAGGATTTATTCTCCAAGAGGCACCCAAAGGAAAGGGACTGGAGATAATTTTTTTCATCTTCACACACACACACACACACACACACACACACTCACATCCCAGTGATGTGACTGTACAGTTCCTGGGGTAGAGCCGAAGTTAGGAGACAACTTATATTTACTGTCTTGGTGTGTAGGCCTTTGGATGCCCATCTGCTCTCAGAAACACCCTGTGTTTCCTAGAGCTGGGCTGAGGTGGTAGAGGTCAGCCCTCCATAAAGGGAAAGCAGCAGAGAGGCAAGGTCCCTCTCCTGCCCCTGCCCCTGCAAGACTGCCAACAGCAAAGAACACAGAAAAACCAAGAAACTATTTTTATGCATAATTGCAAAGCACGGTTGCTTGTGAAATGTTTGGAAATCTCAGATGTCAGAATATTTTAAGGCTCCCTTTAACATTACATTCATGTGCACCTGGGGACTTTTAAAAATTTGAATGTGGCAATGGGATAATTACAGTTTACAAATAAATGTGAAAACACCATGCAAAAAAAGCTACAAAATTAGACATTCTCACCATTCTTCAAAAAATTTGCAACGTTCACCAAGAGCTATTCAGCAGCATCTATCTGCACAGCAATGGTAAAGGATGCCCCCTTGGTGGCCTACTGTGGTCAAGGGCATCATGTGGCTGTGCATGGAGTGGGGAAGATGACATGGTAACTCAAGAAGTCACGTGGCAGGGCAAGGTCAGTCTCTAACAATGGCTCTCTTTTAAAAACTATCAGGGTCCCAAAAAACTTCATAATCCCCTCTTGAGGGTGCTAACACAAATGACCTGCTAGGTTCTTACCTGTACAGGCCCCACTGCTCTGAGGAAAACAGTTGTCTGTGGACCTCTGGGAATCAGGGTTTCTGGACTTCTGTAAATTCCCATTTTATTCTACCCCGGCACCTGCCTCCTGGGCCTCTAATGCTTGTCTGACTAACACCTTGCCAGCAGAGTCATTAAGACTTGAGTTTGGCTTAAAGCAGACAGATATGAAGAGAACATAAAAGCAAGTTACTTAACCAGGACAAAGCTGGATTGTTCTCATCCATTTACTATAGACGACTGGCTTCACATTGTGATACTGTGCAAGTAAGCAGGGCCAGAGTTTGCAGTATCTGGCAGAGTTCAGAAGGTCACAGCCGATGTATTTTTCATCCCTTGCAATACTGGATAATTCCATCTCTTTGGTTCTTTCTATATGGAAAAAAATGTAAAGAAGTGAAAAATCACTGGGACCCCCTGTAAGCCTGGAGAAGGCTCATCTACACTGAAATGTCCAGAGTTTCAGGATGCTGAACAGCTGGTACAACAATTAGAAAGAACCTCAAAGTGTATAAATGAACAACTGCAGTATTTGGTACTACCCCCAATAAATTCATTATCTCTCTTAATTTTGCAAATATAAAAAAAAATCAACTAGTGTATAGAAGAATGATCTATTGATGTTGAAAACATGGAAAAGTAAGACCAGCAGGCGACCTCTGCCAGCTGCTCAGAAACTTAAATTTTTAAAAAACCATATCCTTAAGAAATACATAACAATCTTAATATAGAATTCTTAGCTTTTGAACACTTGATTCTATCAGAGTATTGCTTTATACAGAGGACAACTTCAGGAACTCTGATAGGGAGAAAAGACTAATAAAGAAGACACACGTGCAGGCCACGTAGCTGTAGGACAAGCACAGGAGCGCAAACACGCACTTTATGTTAAAAAAAATAAAATGTCAGAATCTGGCAAATGGCAAAAGAAGGTGAGAGGGAGAACCGGAGCCCGAAACCACATCTAACAGAAAGATGTGTTTCTAGTTCTGTTCCTACAGTTTAATAGTTACTTTGTTAGTTCCATCTTCAGAAATTATATTGAACTCAGAGGAAGGACAGGCCTGAGCACAGCTCATCACCTCTTCTACTGATGTACTCACATGATAATTTTGTCCATGAAGTTTCATAATAACTAGCTGAGCAGAGCATACTGCTCTGGAAAATATAAGTTTTCCCTTAATAAGCAAATCCTTACAAATGTTGTGAAAACCTCTAAGATGTAGTGTATATCAGCTAATAAGTTCATCATTGTATAACCAATGGAAAGCAAACTTCACTAGGGTTCTTGGGAATGACTCATAATTAGTCGCTTACTTTAATGCTCATTAAATTGTGTAATTTCAATTATGTGCTATAATATTTGATGATTTATTTTCCTGACTTGAAAAGGAAAAAAAAAGTTCACATTAATCAAATCCTTGTGTCCGTAGAATCCTTTTAACCAGGAAATACTGATCTTTACTTTAAAAATCAAGTGTCAAAAATAGTTATATGATACAGATATTCTGAAAACATATTTTGTCTTTCATGGGCATGGAAATTCACATTTCAATCTTATAATTAAATTAACACATCAAGGGATTCATGCATGAAATTACTGTTTCAAGATAAAATGTGACTATATGGGTGAGGCTGGTGTCATGCTGTCCAGAAATTCTAGTTGAACTCTGGCTTTTAAATTCCCTTAATACTGTAATGATGTGGTTACTTTACACTTTAGAGAGGACTTAACAGTAGCACATACCCAGGGCAACTCGGGCAGCAGATGCATCATAATTGATCCAGAAGGACACCCACGAGAGGATTGTGATCAGTATTGAGGGCATATACGTCTGAAGAATGAAGTAACCAATGTTTCTCTTCAACCGAAAACTCAATGAGAGCCGAGGATAGGCACCTACAGTAAACACACAAGGGCACAGTGAAGAGCCGTGGCAGGCAGTCTGCTCCAACTTGCAAGGGTCAACAGCACGCACCTAGAAACTCCATGAACTGGGGAGCCACCTACTGCCATTCAGTTTGGCATGATATTTACAGGGGCCTGGAGGAAGGAGTATATATCAGTTTGCAAGATGAGGAACAATGAGTATACTGCTCCAAGGAGGTCTGTCTGAGAGGTTTTAGGCGTGGAGTACAAATAGCAGCAAATGTGCTGTTCAGTTTTTTTTATTAATTTATTCATATTACATCTCAATTGTTAGCCCTTCCCTTGTATCCTCCTATTCCTCCCTCCCTCCCGCTTCCCCCATTTTCCCCTCCCCTATGTCTGTGATTGAGGGAGACCTCCTCCCCCTATATATGCTCGTAGAGTATCGAATCTCTTCTTGGTAACTTGCTATCCTTCCTCTGAGTGCCACCAGGCCTTCCCATCCAGGGGACGTGGTCAGAAAAGGGGGCACCATTGATGACTGTCCCTTTTTATCCATTGTAAAGAAGGAAAAACTGGGACAAGACTTTACTAGGAGAAACGGCTTGGAGCCACTGGCTCTAGGCTACGGAGAAAGGATAGTTCAAATACACATAGAGCCAGAGGAGTGGGAAACAGATGCAGGTGCAGAGAGAGCTGCAGGGCACACTAGGGTGCCCTGATGGCTACAGCAATAGCACCAAGGAGAACCTGAGAGAAGCATGTTCTAGCGTGCGAATTCCAGTGATAACCCTGAGATTGGTATTCTGGGCTCTAACCACTGCTGCCACCATGGGTGCAAAAGCAGAGCCATCAGATGCCCCATTAACATGACATTTGGTCACCCAGTTTCGTGTTGTTTTCTCACAATAAAGCAAGAGCAACTTAAGCTTTTTCCTGTGCATTTCAACACCACATCACCAGTTGCACTTGGTGCAATTGTCTCAGCTCCTTGTCTCCTGGATTGGAATGAGGCTGGTGAAAGAGAAATGCCACAGGACCTCTGACCATGTACCTCTTAACCACTACCCGAATCTATTTAGGGGCTGGGCTCTCTCATCCCAAGATAGCCTAACCAGGCATTCTTAGACTTTCTCACACCACCTCTTCTTGCCTGAGAAGTGCTTATGTGCTTTCAAGTATACAGGTGTATATTGACTTAGTGACAATAAGTCACTAAGAAATTCAGTTTAAAACAAATCTTTGATGAGTGTAGTTTTACTTGTTATTGATGGGAAAAAGCATCTTTGCACACCAGTGAGATGGACACACTTGTTTGGGACATAACGGATTGAATTCTGATTGAATATTGATGCTGCAAGGTAAAGAGCGTCTTGGATGGTTTAACAGTGAAGCAATGTCTTATCTGCTGAGCTCCAACAACACTTCACATAAATATGTACAAAGTACCAGAAGGATGTGTTAAGGCTGTCTTAGAAAGTTAGGAATTCCATCTTAAACTCAAGCAAACAAATTTACTTAGTGATTTTTTATGAAACTCAAACAACAGTTTAAAAAACCAAACACCAAAACACAATCCAAATATATATTAGTTTGATACTTACATTGGAGGAATAACGGTTTGACAATATGAAAAATCTCTTGTCTTCTGCAATTAAATCATTATGTCTCTACAACATAGACAACTTAGTATGTGCAGTCAAAACACTGAAGTCCTAACAAATACAGTCCTGAATCTGAGCCCAAGTGTTCTAGGAAGCATTCAGTTGCCACTGTGTGGTGTGACAGCATGCACAGTGCAAACTCATGTGTGTATGCAGAACTAAAGCCACACGGAAGCTGCGGGATGCAACACATCAGAGCACTGCAACACATACAGTTAAACCTGAGTTAATTTTGGGCACTGCACATTTAAGAACCCATTTACTGTAGAAAACATCGGTTTAAAAAGCTGTGGCCTACAAACTAAGCTTCAGGTGATCTTGACTTTCTTAACTCACTTTTGTTTCGAGACTGGCAGGTTTTTCCCCTCCCACTGCCTGTCCATGACTTCTCCACATTTCGCTCCTTACCCCTGTATGTTTGTCCCCGCAGTCCTTCTGCTGCAGAAACACTTACTCATATGCCTGTTATTTTATGTGAAGATGGCTGGTGTTAGCCACTTACTGTCTACTTCACTGTTAACCACACCTCTAGCCTGAATTATATAAAAAGAAAACAACCAGTTTAATAAACTCAGTATTTGAAGCCTAGCTGCATGGAACTTCCCCCCTGCTGTTTCTTGTTTATCTGTTTAGTTTGTTTTGCGGGGTCTGATCAAATGCACATATCACATTGTCAACATAACATCAACACTGTCATAAATGAAACAAAAAAAAATGAGTAAACACAATTCAAATTCCTCCCAATTTCTCACAAAATACATATACATGAAAAATGGTTTATAAATAGAATTTCGGAATATTTTAGAGTTAGGCAATTTCCATCTTTGCGAAACTATAAACAATATCCTTGAGAAGAACTTCTTGCAGAGCTCTTGGGTAAGGTTTTTTTGTTTTGTTTTGTTTTGTTTTTTTTTTTTTTTTTTTTTATTCTGCCAGGCCAGTGCTTGGGGCTTTTGTGAGGGTTACTAGTTTACTTTGCAAAAGGAGCCTGGTCTGCATTGTCCCAATAATCACTTTCTCCAGTTCCTACCTCCACCTTGCAAAATATTGAGCCCTTCTTAACCTTTAACCATTCTCATATGGTAAAACATGCCATTTCAATCCTTTCTAGGTAAAAGAACTACCACTGAACTACATTTTCCAACCTTAATTTCTTTAGCTGAATATTTCTGATGTATTTATTTGTTCTCTGTGTTTAATCTTATTAAGTATCTCCTAACTACTGTCTCATTTCAACTTTTCTTGTTTCAACTTTTCATTTTATACCTGTCCATATAAATCCTCACTTGGATTGTAGGTAACCATGTCCCTGGTTGCATGGTTTAAATTTTATAATGGGTTTGAATGGGGACATTTTGTGTGCAATTGTATCTCTCCATTTGTTTTTCCCTTGTGATTGCTGTACATTGGATGCAGGGGCTCAGGTCTTCTGGAAAGCACTCCGTGGTGAGTTCTAGCTCCAGTGGTGTCTCTAACAATGTTTTTCTACACCTCTGGAGCTAGAACGCACAAGACTATGCTGCCACACTGGACTTCTATTTCAGAATTTGACATAAGGTGAAATTCTACATTGATTTTTTGTTTCATTTTTCAAACACTATCAATTGATTGAAAATTCTCAGCAACAGAGCCAGCAGAGATGTACTGCCACTCCATGTAATTATGGCGTGTGTTCATGTTAAGCCACTTAGGATTCCCATGCAGACATGGCATTTGCAGGCCAAAACCCACCACTCCATCCACATGTTTCAGATCCACAGAAGAATACTACAGTACCCCATACTCAAAACTCTCCTGCATTGCCAAACTGCCTAAAATACTTGGGAATGAAGGTTCCTTCATGTTCCCACAATGAATGTGCTTTAATTTTTACCATGCCTCTGCATAAGCAAACCACTGTCTAGTACAGAATATTTTCACTGTCCCTATATATGTTCCTGACTTCCTGACTGCAGATTCATAGCCCCTATCTTTAGGAAATACCTTCCCCTAGTTATATTGTGAAAGGTCTTGACACAGTTTAGTTTATAGGACACCTTGCTGTGTGCTCCCTCCAAATGTCAGTGGTCACCTTCTTGAATTGCTGTCCTTCTTTTTAAAATCTAATTATTGATATTCACCAAAGTTAGATCATTGTTGGCAGGCATACATTCTTCAAGATACAATGAAATTACAGCACTGAGTAAAAGCCTGCATCACAAACCAGCATCAGTGCACCCACATACAGTGAAAATAGTAGCATTTAGTTCATTCTCCAGACTCTGTAACTGAGCTTAATATACAGAGAATTTGATATCTTCACTGATTAAATCTTCAATGACAGTTTTAAGAGATCTTAATGAAGTAATTGGAACACTGACTCTTACTTTGTGATTTGATGTCGATATCAGATCATGCCATTTGTAAATTGCTCTCCTGTTTCTCCACTGCAGGTAAAATAGTTTTTGTTTCAGCAGGCAGTATGCTGCAGTAACAAACATCCCCAAATCCCAGTAGTTTATAATAACAAATTCTTTTTTATTCCCTAGCTACATAGTTTCTTAATATTTTCTCTACAAGAACTATGGAATGTTGTGACTGAGGTGCCACATATACTTACCACCTGTTTCCCAAGCCACACCTCATTGTCACCTTTTAGGTCATCAAAGTGAGAATGTTTAGTCCTCTTCCAGGAAAGAGCAACAGATATTTTTAAGTGCAATATAGTTACTGCATTTCTCAAGTTTGTATTTTCCCCATCAAACTTCTTAACTTTAGACAAACTATTTCAATGCAAACTGAAATGAGCACACAAGAAGTAAAGAACCACTGAAATTGCGTGAGAAGTTTGCCCTCAGGCAGCATGAGATACAGACAGAAGGACAGAACCCAGCTCTACAGGGTCATCAGAAACTTGTACAAAGACAACATTAATCCAGTTCCAGAACTGGATATTCACAAAGACAAAGAGTTTAGAACTAAGAACGTATACTATTTTCCTAATATATCTGTCTAGCAAGCACATTCTGTTTCGAAAAAGTGAAACACTATTTTTCAAAAGCCATTTTAGCATTTAGCCACATGCCTTATACCTTACTCGGGTGTCAGGAATGAGCAAAGAACAGCACACTCATGAAAAAAAGAGCAATCTTCAAGAATTCCCAACCCATGTCAAGAGGCTCTGACAAAGGCAGCCTGGGCAAATCCAAGCTAGCCTGGGCAACTCTGAAGAACATACTACATTAAACATACACATACATAGGATTTCGTGATTTGGGTTTCCCACACAATAAAATCAAATAGTCATGAATAAGTAAACTCCTCTGGTGCAGGGGAAGAAAAGCTCACAAGATAAAGAGCCCCATAAAGCCAGAAGATGCCAGGAATAAGATCCCTGAATGATAGTAAGTTTAAGAATTATCAGAGACTAGAGCTATTCTTTTAAGTAAAGTCTACTGCCAGTTCATACACATTGTAAAAGGTGGAAAAGTCCTCATGTAGCTCTGACAGACCATGTTCTGGTATTGGCAAAGTTAAACACCCTAGCAATGCTATATCTATGGGGAAATTCCCAAGGAATCATAGCCAATGGCTAATAGTTTAAAATTGAAAACTGCTGACACTTTTCAACACAGCACCAGAAACTCCAAGATGACAATAGAAATGTAGAGTCCGAGTCTGGTGCCTGTGTGCCAATGCAGATATAGGAAGGTCCCCAGTAGATGCTGAGTCAACAGGCAGAGGTGCAGTCCCCACACAGCATCCTGTTCCAAGCCAGGGCTTGCTTGGCAAAAGTACCCAGCAAAGATGCTGATCTCAACCTTTTCTCTCTAGATGCATTGAGAGTTATGCCAAAACCAGGCTCTGGACCTCTAATCCTCCTAAATTTACATCACTCTCTAGGCATCAATATTTTTGAAGATCTCATTAAAAATGTGCACATACACTGCCAAGTTAGCTTTGTAGACTGATAGCAGCCATTCCAGGATGTTCATAAAGTAACAAGATGGTATTTCTGTAGCTGATGCAGAGTGGATCTAGACACATGTGCCTCTTCATTTTCCAGGCAGCTGCTAAAGGAATCTCATCACTACCTTCTCAAAAGAGCACCAGCGGTATTCTTGGGTCCTTTATCATGCATCCTTATTCACTTATAATTTGCCTTTGACTTGGTAATATAGCCCCCAATTTAAAAGAGTGTACTTTGAGCACAATGTGCATACCTGCAATCCCAGCACTCAAGAGGAGGTTCAAGGCCAACCTAAGCTGCCAGTCACAACTTATAAAAAAAAAAGGGGGAGGGGGACACAGGATAGTGTGATTAATTTTCTTTTTTCATTACTACTCACTTCAATATGTGCTAAAGAAATCTATAAAAGAGAGGAAAGGAAGCACATGAAGTGGAAGAGAGAAAAAAAAGGAAAATCGAATTCAAGCTGAAAATACACCTCAAGCAGGCTGAGTGTCCTTTGAGTCTTCCACAGTGAAAGTGTACTTTTGGCTCCTGTAATGCTGCCACAGAGGACAGATGCTCAGGCAGTGCAGCTTCACAGTTTATTTAGATTATTCCAGCTTGTGAGGCTGTCTAGTCTCACAGGCCCTCTGTTTCTTTGTGTATAACATCAGGAAGAGAATACAAGTAGCAATAGAAAAAAATGTGATGAATTACAATTCATTAAAACAAAAAACTACTATGTTGAAAATGATTATAACTGAAGAAGTAAAAAGATAATCCTAAACATAAAAATAAATACTCCTAAGGCATGTATCCCTAATAAATAACTGAAGAGAGACATGAGGAAAGGTTTAGAATAGGTATTTCTCTAAATAAAATAGACACATGGATACATGCTTTTGAAAAGATTCTCAGCTGGTTTTGTCACAATAAAAAAATGCAAATCAAATGCTCAATAAGACACCACGTCATTACTACTAGGACAGTTACAATAAAAACAAGAGAGACTGGGTATATGTTGTTGATATCAATGTAAAATGCCTGTATTGCTTTAGAAAATAGGCAGAAAGTTCCTCAAAAGGTAAGAGCATCAGGTGAACTAGTAATTCCACTTTTAAATGCACAAATGCAGTTTTTGAGAGAATAAAAAGCATGCTTATGCATTATCAAATTAAAATCAGTATAAGGCATGGGATATCTCCTTACAGGGTACTAGTCAGGGAGGACCCAGAGGCTTCCAAAACAGCACATTGCCCTTAGTTACCCACCATAACTACATGGTAAGACCCATGGCTGAGAACACTTAACACTTTGGTTACAGGACATGGAGAAATCAATCTTGATCCCATTGCTAGACATCCTCCATGATAGCTAGTGTTCATAGTATCAGTCTAAAGAAAAATACACTCATGGTCTTAGCCAACACTGGACTCTTCATGTTATAACCTCAATCTGCTAGGAAAGGTCTCTCCACTGGTGTTAGTGCAGCACAACTACTGTTGTGTAAATAACTGCATTCTAACTTCATTATCTTCATACGCATAGACTTGGTCTATTCTCAGCCTTGGTCAGAGAAACTTTTTTTTTTGCAGTGGGCAGCAGTCAATACAGAGATGCATGATTGGTCAAAGTGTTGAAATAAGAGGCTGAGGGTTCAGCCCTAAATGGGACACCTGTATTAATCTCAAGGATCATCAAAGAAGAGGTAGGAGGAGAATGTAAGATTTGGAGAGAGAGGAGTGCTACGAAATGGTGTGTTCTTGACATGACATGTATTGTTATCATATGAATAAACTCACAGAAGTTGTAGTTCTATAAAAGACCTATACAAGACCATGGCAGTTGACATCACAGTATAGACGAAGTGGGTAAAGTCCTTACTAAGGAGCCACTGACAAGTGGTAGCAGCTAAATAGAACCATTCATTTTTTTGAAGATGTAGCCACCGGTAAGTTTTCCATGCTCCAGTGGGTGGCTTCATATATACTGGCAACACTAATTGGACTTAGTGGGTAGTAAAAAATAAAAAAGACATTACATTGGGAGAGGGACACATTGGAGGAAGGGATATGGGGTTGATGTTATCATATTTCATTATATATATATAAGAAATATTCAAATAAGTAAAATTATTTAAAAATAAGTAAAATTATTAGATTAGGAAAAATGAATGTAACTGAATAAAGAGAAAAATATCCACATAAATCTGGATGTACATAAATGGTCACAATAATATCATTACAAATAGCTCCCAAATGGAAACAACACAAATGGTTGCTAATTGCTTAAAGGATAAGAAATGCCAAGTCCCTTCATACAATAGAAGTATTATTCAGCAATAAAACCAAATCAAGAAATTGAATATAGCACATCATGAGCAAACCTAAAAAACAACAAAAAAAACCCAACTTAGTCAGAAGCAACCACTTACAAAGAACTCTGCCGTGTGAAGTGCATGGAATAGGCACACACAGAGAAAAGGGAAGTGGGTTAGTGGAAGTCTGGGTTGAAGGAAGGAAGGGGGGATGATGACTACTAAAAGTTACATGGTTTCTTTGAGGAGCAGTAAAAATTTAAAGTTGATTGTTCTCAAGGTTTCAGAGGCATACAGATTCATATAAAATACCACTGAATTGTAGACTATAAATGGGTGAATTGTATAGTACATGAGTATATCAATACATCAACTGATAAAAAGGATAAAATCTACTACGTGTCTACTACTGGGAATTATATGCCTTAACTGATATCACATAAAAGGTGTATTATATTGTCAATAAGTACATATTTTTCTTCTCTTTACTTTTTCTTTTTTTTCTTAAATAAGCGTTCTCACCATTGAGCATATTTAAACATGTTTGCTAGAGTCTTAAAGGTAACCCCAAAAGGTGCATCTAGAAAAAATATTTTTATAAGGATGTAAGGTAATGAATTTTTAAAAATTCGTAGCTTCTGGAGTGAGACAAACATCAGGAGACTTACAGGCAAATGATTTCACAGCAGCACGCTCAGACTCCAGCTGTGCTTTGGCACAAGCCGCATGCATGCTCTGAGCACGCTGTTTACGGCCCAGGAATTGGAAGTGGAGTCCAGCCTAGAAACGAAGGTGAAGGGTGTGCAAGGACTCCTACAGAAAGAAAATGGGGAAAGGAGGGAGGGAGGAGGGCAATTTCTCATTGACTTCAAGATGAGGTTAAATCGTAACGAGAACACAGATGGTAACCCCATCTTTCTGCTTTCTTTCTCTATACCTATAACGTCTTTACTAATAAAGGACTAATGGCAACATTTTGGCAATGTGAATTCAGGAAAAATGAAAGGTTTGGGGTCTATGAATAAACTCTCTGGAGTGCACTAACTAACAGTGGAACATGCAGACTTTAAGGGAAGCTCATTTTGCCATAATTCCTGGTGAAGAAACACGACAGCCTTTCTGAAAACCGATTTTTAATTCCTTTCTAAACTGGTCAGTTTCACCATCAGTCAGATATCTCAGTCCTTCTCCATATTTCACAGTCTTTTGAAGTAAAGTCAGAAAGCCCTTATCCAATTATACCCCGGGGAAAAAAGAAAGTCAAAATATCACACAGCTAAAGAGGTATATAAAATAATCTGCTCTCTATAGGTCTCACAGAAATCTTAAACTTTCAGGGCAAAGAACACTAAAAGAAATTAGTGGTAAATTTTAGGTTTGTCAAAAACTGGACATTGGAAATTTTGGCAGTTTGTAGGACAGACACTCAGAACCACTGTGGAGGACGAGGCCTGATCTGGTGAAGTGGAAATGTAGAATTCTCCTCCAATGTAAGCTAGGCACATTTGCTAAGATCTCCTTAATTCAGTATTTCCTTAAACCCAGTTCTTTAACTGCTCTGTGACTCTCATGCCCTGCACACATTTCTAAAATTCGTTCTTGTTACAAGCAAAGACTCTGACCTCCTGACTTTGATTCAAAATATTTTTTCTTCCAAAAGCATACTGTGCTGGATGAAGCTTCCTCTAAATGTTCTCAGAAAAACACAGATGTATCTGATCCATATTTTCTGTAATGTGAATATAAGAAATATTCACCCATTTTTACTCCCATATTACTAACCCAAGTAAAACAAGATATAGACATTGAAATTCTTCTAAAATATAATGAGATATTAAGTGACTATTTTGATACTACAGACAAATAACTTACAGTACAGTGTGGCATGTGTCTGTGAGGAAGTTTCCAGGATGTTAAGAAACACCAAAATCCAGGGACTCACAAGTTCCTTTTGTAAAGTGGAGCTGTATTTTCATAGAACCTATAACATACTTCTATATTCTTTATATCATACTTCTATATCTTTATATCATCTCCAATTTGGTTCCAATAGCTAATACTATGCAAATTGTCTTTCTTATTTTTGAGAAGGGATCTCAATACACAGCCCAGAGTGGCCTTAAACTGGTGATCCTCTTGCCTTGTTTTTCCAAATGGGGGCATTGTAGCATCTACTGCCATGCACCCCCATTTTAAGTGAAAAAAAATAATCATCTGATAGGGGAATTATAAAGAAATGAAAATCAGGACAAGGACAAACAATAAATAACAGTGAAGAGTGAAAATGATGTTGTGAACTTAAAGGAACTACCACAATGAGTACTGTGCCTTTCAAAGATGAATAAATAAGCCAATGGACAGATCAGAAATCAAAGCAGACCCACATACACACACAATATCTGGGAAGGATATTGCAGCAAAGCATCTTATGATATACAATGTCTGCAATTTGTTTAGAAAAATAACAGACAATCCACACAAAATCTTCACAGGTGGTCATCAAAGATGCTGACCAAGTAGGCACCAAAACACGCAACCTCATTATCAGGCAGACAAATGGAAGTCACAAGAACAACTTACATCCCATAGATGATGCCTATGTTATGAGTATGAGGAAGGGACCTCAGGCTGGCTGGTGTGTGTGTGTGTGTGTGTGTGTGTGTATAGTTTGGTTTGGCCATTTTGGAAAGCAGTTGGGCATTGTCTGTTACGTTTGAGCATTTCCAATTTCAGTCTTTGGCATGTACTTAACATTCATCTGCACATATATTTAGAGATATTCAAGCAGCATGACTCCTGCTTGTCCACAAGGAGCAGAGTTTCTACAGATTGTGATTTATTTACACAGAAGTATAGCAAAGAAGACAAATGGATTACAGTGTAGAGACGAATCAAGTCTGCGGTCTGAGGCTGAGGAAGAGAACAGCTGCAAAACAGTTAGACTCTATTAGCCCCTTAAACAATGCTCAGAACCAGGTGACAGAGGCTACTGAGTCATAGACAATAGCTGTTTCCCAGGATAAAGGGGAAGAAGTTCAAAGGAGGGGGTGGGGACATCTGCTGCATGCAGAGTTATCCAGATTCACGCCTGTATTTATAACCTATTTTATCTATGTATCCAATAGAAAAGTTACAAGTATTAAAGTTGCAATCGTCACATTATGGAAGTTTCAATATCAGATCTTCACTCATGATTTTGTCTTGCCCACTTCAGTTGGACCTATTTGAATATCTACCAACTAAAGTGACAAGCCACTAAAAGCTCGCCTTCCTCCACACACTTTTTCTTTTCATCTTTCTCCTATCATTGAGAATGGATTCCAGGAGTCATGTTCATCTACCTGAACAACTGCTCTACCCCTGGGCTAAACCTTTTCTACATTATTGCTTCTTCTTTTTTTTTTTTTTTATGAACTGGAACTATTTTGATTTGACATTTAAAAAAATCAAATATTCATTAAATATTATTGGTACATCCAAAATATTTCAGTAACATTTAAACTTACTATATGTAACTAAAGAGAAAATAGGTAAAATACTGGAAATTATTCCTTTATTGCTACTCCTGCAGGGGTCAGTGGTCTTACCTGAGGTCACACAGAAGTTATATTTGTCTTATTAAATATTTTTCTGAGGGAAGTGCTCAGATCCACTTGTTAAGTGATAGTGTTTAAAAGGTAAGTTCAGGAAATGAAGTACTTACAACACTGCAGTATGTTTAGACAAACATATGTTTTTCCAAACAAAAATATGTTTAGAAGCCCCAGTTCCATTTCAGATCTTGACCAAAAGAATTGTAAAATTTAGACAGGTTTAGTTTGTACTTATTTCCTGGAATTTCATCATAAAAGTTCACAGGTCTTACAGAGCTGGACTGATAGCTACTGATAACATGGTCACGCTTTTTTTTTTTTTTTTTTTTTCAGTATCTGCTGAAGGCATGAGATGCCATGGAGTCTGGAGCCGAGCTGAGGACCAGGTGCAAATGTGAGACAATCCACGCCCTCTCACCTTGTTTCTCACTGTCCTTGTGGATGTGTCTCTCCTTCCCATGACTGTGTGCTTTCCTAGAAAGCACACTAATACAGGTTTTCAGATTTGACTTAAGATCGCTGCTTGTAAACGCTGAGTAATATGTTCATAAGCATTTTTATAAAAGTTAGAACTCAGAATGACGAAGGAACATGGCTAGTAGACCTAGGATCCTGAGATATATCAGTCGCTTAACCAAGTGCCTCATGAGAATACTCCACCTTCTCTTTGCTCAGTCCTGGTTGACTTTGCAGGGGGAACTTACAGTTTGGAGTTTGATTAATTTGTTGGGATCCCAACTACCTGGTTAGGAACAAATACATTTACTCAAGAGACTTTCATAGAACATCTGATAAAATGTGAGATTAACACTAGATAAGATAACAAGAAATAATACCAGATGCGACTTCAAGTTTCCCAAAGAGAAAATAAGAAACTTATTTCCACAATGGTTGAACCAAATAATGGCATGATTTACTACTGTGTGTTTTGTAAGTGCGGTCAGATGGGCAAAGGGATACTATCATCAACAGATGTGTGGGAAATGAATGTCTGGTTACATTCCTTATCACTATATTCACACATGCCTATCACAGGTAGGAACACATGCACAGTGAGTGCTGCATGCATCGCTGCAGAGATTCAGTGTCATGAGCGAAGTGTTCTCAGCTGTAAAATAAAGCTATGCAGTGCTGTTCTTTAGAGCATGAATGATACAGGAATTGTATTACATTTTTTGTTTGTGTAGGATTCCTGTACTAGTCCATCATATATACAGAATAAATATTAAATAAAAGATAATAGAAAAAAAAAGAAACTGAAAAAGAAGCACAAAGGAGGTGAGCTGAGCTCTTGGCAGGAGGACCACTCTGGAGAATGTGAGTGGACTGCAGTATTGCAAGATAGAAGAAGGGAAAAAACACCAAGTGGAGGCTAGAGGGAAAAAATGGAGGTGCAATGAAGAATGAATGGTAGAAGAGACAAAGGGAGAATTAAATGCAGTAACTAAGAAATTGAAGGGCTCATGAGTCAGGGATTGAGGTTAGGGGAAAAGTTTCAGAGCTGGTCAATGGCTTAAGGAGTGTGGTGGCCTCTGGCTAACACAGCAGTTGAGAAGAGGAGGGCTCAGTGGGGCACATGGCTCATTTGTTTCTTATCTTAGATGACGTCTACATATAAAGTTAAAATGTTCCAGGGTCCTGGGTTAGGATGTGGGGTTTCCAAATCCAATATCAATTTTTGTTTTGGTTTGGTTTTTGTTTTTTGAGACAGGGTTTCTCTGTGTAACAGCCCTGGCTGTCTTGAACTCCCTTTGTAGACCAGGCTGGCCTCGAACCCACAGCAATCTGCCTGCCTCTGCCCCTGCCTCCCAGAGTGCTGGGATTAAAGGCATGAGCCACCACACCTGCCTTCCAGTGTCAGTTCTTAAAAGCTGTACAGCAGGCCAGCTCATCTAGAACACATGGCCCTTGGTACAATACTGCAAAAAGGGTTGGATCCAGATGCCAAGCAATGGTCCAGTAAATATTAGTTCTCTCAACTCCACCCTCCTTACAGCTATTTTGGAAAAAAAAATGAATTACATATTTTTGTAAGAACTCACATAACATAAAAGAAAATTGGAAAATGACCACATAGAGTTTAGAAAGACTAGCAATGGAAAAGTGCCAGTGATACATTATGGCTGGGATACATGAAGAGCCTTGAGCATCACGGTAGCTGGGCTTCAACTTGTGACTTTCTGTAGATTTCTTGGTCTACTTTGCAGTGCTAGGGATTAACCGTGGGGGCTCGTGAACATACTTGGTGCGACACTACCAATCAACATCACCAGCTGTCAATTTCCTTACATTTTAACATAAGCTAACACATTGCAAAAGTATGGGCTCCTGGGGACATCAGGGGCATAAAACTGACGCAAAAATGTTCCTATGGTGGGGAGTTAGCACTGTGCAGCTTGGCTTCCTTTTCTAAACAAATGAAAACCCATTCAGAACACTGTGAACATGCTAGGAGCTGATGTCGTGTTGGCCCTAATGAACCCAGTTGTACCCCCATAACTCTAGAGCAATTTTGGAGCATGGCTACCTCATTACAGGGGGCCCAATCCTCAATTCCCACTCAGAAAAGGGAGGCTTTTACATGAATATTTTGTGTCACATGGTATTTCAGTCCTTGAGTATTGAATGTCTCTTCTGTGCAAAGATATTTATTTAATTATCTCTTGTGCAGAAATGATTAATTTTTAATAATTACTTGCCAAGCAGTTATATTTTCTCAGTTCAACAGCTATGCATGACTCAAGCTACTTTCTCAAGGGTACAGGGATTTTCACTCTTTCCTAATCCTTGTTAGACAGTTTGTTCTTAGGTGAGAAAGCCTTTTGATCCAGATTACTGATCAGAATCACATTCATTCACAACAGCAGGGGATAGAGAAAAATCGGGATTGCATTTAGCTTTAAAATATCTTTAAGATTATAAGGGTTGTGTATTTCTTCATGCCTGGGTCAGTCAGTGTAAATTGGAAGTATGCCTGATATCAAGCCCCATGCAGTACGCCATGAAAACAGAATTCACATCAGGCCAGAAGGAAGGCAGTACAGCACTTCGTAGCCTCACAGGTCAATGCATAGACTTCCCTCTGTCCCTGCAACATGCATATGTAGGTTGTGTATCCAGACTTCCATTTCTCAACAAATCAAAATGCAGGTGCTTAAAAGAACAGTGCCAGTCCAGAGAGACACGCTAAGGGCTGCCTACTCCACACTATGCTGGGTTTCTGAGAGTATTGGAAGGGATTCTTCCATAAGTAGGGTTTGGTCACAAAGGCAACTTTGTAGACAAACCCAGGCATGGGCAGGATCTCTCTGCTGTGGAAATACTCCCAGAGTACTCTGAGAAGACCTTTTGCACATAAGGCTTGGGGCACTGGATGCTGAAGCCTCAATGCTATAAATAATAAATGAGCCAGTTTCTTCAATGCATCAGAGCAGTTTTTTCAATTGTGCACACAATTCCTTGATGCTAAGCCTAAGATACTGATTTTTCTTCACTCCCTCCCAAACGTGAGAACTTCACTGTCTCTCCACAGATCAGAAGACTATGGGTAAGCAGCACTGCATGAAGACAGGCCCTACTTAAGAATTCAAGCTTCTGTGTCTACTAACACACTGGCGGGTAGAAGCCAGGCAGGAGACGGGAGATACAGGGGAAAACCTTGAGCCATTGTGCAGGTACTGAATGACTAATGCTCCAATCTCAGGCAGGAAGTAAGCTGGGAGCAGGCTTGGGTATGCTGTGAATAGAACCAGTCCCTCCTGGGGACATGCATTCTTACTACCAAGGGAAGAATAAACTGTGAGTAGAGATGGAATGGGATTGTGAAGGTGTACAGCAACAAGCTAACCCAGTTAGGATAGCTGTGGCAGTAAGAACAGGTCAGAGGGCCTCCTAGAAAAAAAAAAAAAACAGCATGAAGGTGTGATGAGCCAGTTAGCAGAAGAGATAGTAGGCACCTACAGGCACAGGGCAGAGAGCAAAAACCCTTCTTCCTTAAGGCTATCAAAGCCTGTGACTGATGCATAGCTGTTGGCTTTTGTTCAAATATATGGACAGTTCTGCTTTCCTTAGCAATCGCAACACTATTTGTGCACATGGCCATTTTTTATAGTTTGCAAAATACTTCTATTTATCACCTCAATTATCATGCAGAGCATGCACTGAGAATGAAAAGCAACAGAGATATCACCATAGCCATAAAATACATGTGACAGAAAGATTCAAATCTCAGCAAGCACCAACAGAAGAGCAGAAGCTATCTTCTCCGGCTATGGAGAGTTGGAGAAAAATGGCAGTAGAGCTCAGGCCACAGCAATCTTAAGCAGAAAGCATTCAGGGAAGACCTAGTACAAAGGGTGGAGACAGCAGCATGAACCTTTGTTGTTCTGGGTCAACCAAGCTAAACTGAGGCCACAAAGGCAGAAGGAGGTCAGCTTCTGGGAGAATATCTCCTACCACACCTGTTCTTTCTTTTATTTATTTATTTATTTATTTATTTATTTATTTATTTATTTTTGTTTATTTATTTATTTATCTTCAAGGTCATCCAGCCTCTTTTCTAACCAAGGATGGAACATTGCTTATGATTTCAAACAGGGACCAGTTACTTTGTCATCCACTGTCCTGTCTTCCACAGCATACCTTGGGGAGTGTCTCATTCTCAGGTGATCCTTTCTCCTCCTCACAGGAACCAATGCTTTTTACACACACACTAGAGCAGTTCCCATGGTGGGCAATTCCTGACAATACAGGTAAGCCAGCCAACACACATCTCACTGAGAGACCACACTGTCGGTGCAGCCAGCATCCTAAAAGGACTGAGAGTGGACACAGGAATCACCTGTGGCGAAGACAACATTCCTGGAGACCAGACGGTGTTCCACAATGGAGAACTGTGGGAGCTCAATCCTTTCCACACCCGTGACAGCCTTGTCCCCGCCTCGCCAGTAAAATTCGATGTCATCTGTGGTGTAGCCATCTACCAAGAGAAAGAAGGAGGAACATGGTGGATTGGAGACACTGTCATTTTAGAACAATGCATAGCCCAAGGAATACTTTTTGTTAAAAGGTAGTAACGGCTCTATTAGATTGAAAGGGTTATTTAATGTGCACATCTGTGAGAAATGTGAATAAGGTAGCTTTCATGTATCCCTGTGCTACCTCAGCACTCTGATTTGTACCAGGAGGGTCCTGAAAGGCAGAGGATTAGGGTTGTGGGAGATGAGTGCTTGGCCTAGAGTTCTGAGTCGAAAGAATGACATTACAAACACCAGTTGGGGAGTAAGCTGGTATGGGAAAACAGGTATGGAGATTTAGGAATGGCTACAGGTACTAAGGGCCAACTTTCCCCAATCAGAGTCTAGTTAGTGACCTATACCATCTGCTAAATGCTGGGATTATGAGCCATCACGTCTAATTTAATTTCTCAACTAGGTCAATAAAACACAAATCTAATTAAAAAGGCATCATTGCAAGGTAACAGAATTTCAGATCTGAACATATATAAAACAAGGGTACCCATAGCTTTCACAGCCCAGTACCTCAGCAGTGGCTGTCCCTGCAGTAGTCACCGTGTCCTCAGAGCACCCTACTGTTCCTCTTTTGTAGATCACAGTGTGGCACCTAGTATTTGACACCTTCCTTCTATCTTCCTGACCTGAAAATGCCTCTTCTAATAAAATACTCACCTGATTATACCACTCCTCTCTGTAAAGCACCCAGCTGCTTTCGATGCAATAGGCAAAACAAGCCCAAACTTCTCACAAAGACCTCAGGAGCTTACAAGGCCAACCACAGTGTGATGGTCCTCCCCCTCCTGTTACCAGTCCAGGTTTGCAGGCCTCTTACTGCTAAGAGCAGCACCTGTGCCCAGGAGCATTTCTCAGCTGTTCAAAGAGGCCATCCTTCTCCAGGCCACATTGTGATTAACTGAAAGTTCCCTGCAGAAGCCTTCCATGAGATCCCACCTCCCAAGCAATCCCACAACCACCCACAATACTTTATTTTTCAAAACACTTATTGCTGTTTTTGTCTTTTTGTCTACATCGTATATTCCAGAGAGGAAAGCATTGTGTCTCTGTGTCCTATATCTCCCTGTACTTACAACAGTTCCTGGTCAGGGTCAGAGTGTAGCTCTATGATAGAGTGCTTGTTTCACATCTGAGAGGCCCTGGGTTTAATCCCAGAACCAGAAAACAAAACCAAAGCTAAACATCAGTGCTGGCATAGGAGTTGAAGGCTGCTAAGTATATGAGAAATAAATTAATGGTTCAGTGAATTCGTACTCAGCTGGAAAATAAAGCTACCATTTCCCACTCCACTCCCAGTGCAGAGAAGCCAGCAGAAAGGGTTCCTGTGCTTGCCCTGGGATGCTTTCCATCTATAACTCTGCAGGACAAGCTCTCCCTTACGCAGGGACTCTCTTTTGCCCACCACGCAGTGAAGTCAGGCCACACAGTAACAACAGCCATACTCAGACTTCAATTCTGTGTCCAGGCAGTTGGAGCTGAAGCTGCTTCCTAAAAAAAAAGTTCACATTCACTTCTTAAAATTTCCATCGTCTCTGCAGAGCCATGCCCTCCGACTGCACAGAAGCCAGTTGACTTCTTTAGGATAATCTTAGGAGCTGTAGGGGTCACCATTTTCCCTCTGAGCCTTTGAAGCTCCATGGCCAATGTCCCCAGATGCTTCAATTTCTCATTGCTGGATGTGATTCTACATTGCTAATCTCTGAAATCACAGCTGTCAGGAAGCACGGACACTGATGCAGTAGAGCAGTGAAGGGTACATCCTGACCAGCTACAGCCTCCACCGTACACTCCTTCAATGTGCTTAAGCAACATATACCCTCCTCGACTACAAACGCTTCCACTGACACCACAAAGTCAGCTTCCCTCAGTAGACCACCAGTTGAAACTAATAATAAACCAGGCTGTGACAGACCCAGTACAGACACTTGTTGATGCTAGTAATAAACCAGTGTGTGACCAGTCAGGATCAATCGGCGGCACAGTTCAGGTGGCAAGAGGCACATCTTCTTGTTTGATGGGAAGCAACACAGCTTCACCTCTCCCACAGAGGTACACAGTACTGAATTATCAATAAGGCATCTGAACACTCCTCAAATTGAAGAAAATTGCCAAGATGCAGAAATGGCCAGCTTGGAAGGCTGTGATTCTGATGGGAAATGAGTTTTGCTCCGACTGCCCAGGGTCCCAGCAGTCCAGCCACTCAAGCATGATGGAGCAGATTGTAGGAAAAATCAGTGTTTGCTCTCTTCTTGCTTAATGGATTGAGATGGGGAACATTTGTTTTCTCTTATTTCAGCATAACAAACAGACTCTCTAATCAGATTTAAATGAAGCACTCTTTTATCATGAGTTACATGCCCACCCCCCCCCCCCCCCCATGCAAAACTTTCAATCTTTCTGCTTCTCTCTTGGCTTTTTCTTTCTCTGTATGTTTCTCTGTCTTTCTCTGTGTTCACAGTGAAATTGATAATAGTTAACCCTCTAATACTTTGTTTTGTTTTGTGTGTTGGGAATGACACGCAGGGCCTTGTGTGTAGGAGGCGAGCATTCTACCACAGAGGCAACTCCCCAGCCTAATTTTATGGTAGTTAAAAGTATGATAAGAGCATTACGGGTTTTTTGGTATACATGCTAGCTTAAAACAACAAGAGCAACAGCAAGACTTAAAATACGAAGGACAAGGAAAAGGAAGGCAGACTCAAATACACACAGCTTTCGATTTCCAGGGTGCAGTTTTGCTCGTCCAGTGGGTATCTTCTGAGGTCCATCATGCATGCCGCTGTGGTTGTGATCCTAAAAAACATAGCAATGGTAGCATTAGAGACATGCTAAAAAAAAACAAAAAAACAAAAACAGGCGAAGGGAACTGCTTCTAGACAGACACAACTCACGTTCACATTAAGCCCCTCCTCCTGAAGTTCACCTGACCACCGCCTCCCTCACAGTACACTGAGATGTTTGAATGAGTAAGGAATTCACTGGATGCACTATTTGAATATACTACAGATGAGCTTTATCAAGAAGACAATGCCATGCTTAATTTCACTTCCTTTAACTGTTTTGCATGGACTATTTTAAATAACGATTTTAAAGTAAAACCTGTGCATATTAATGGTGTGTGGAGTAATATTTAGAAGTATGCATGCATTACAGAATGAAAGTGGAAGTGCACTCCATCTATAATCCAGAAGGAAATACATTTTTCTAAATCAAGTAATTAATTAGTCCAAAGTTCTAGCCTCTTCATTAGAGCAGAGTCTATAACTGGGATTATTACTTTTGACAACTTATTTTCTTATTCATCTCCTCTAAACAACCTGAAGTCACATACACATGTATGCATATGCACACTAGTAAGGGCACTGTGCTTAGCAGCCTCCCACCCACTGGGACACTACCGAGAGGATGAAAAACCATTGTGAAAGCTGTATGGGGAAGCCTGAATAAGTACGGAAGTTGGTCCTTCTCGACAACAACTGTTTCTGACATGCAGTATTATCCAGATCTTCCCATTTTGGTGTACTAATGAGCATTTTATCAATAACGTAAAATGTGTGTTCACTATTTTCCTTTCTTTGGAGAAATACATAGAAAACCCCATGAATGTAGAGAAAGCCTGCATGCTGTAGCAGGAAATCATACCAGTTGGGGGGGGGGGTCAAAGAAAGACCAGGCTCTTTGGGGCTGCAGGGGAAAGAGCGATGGGGGCACAGGAAGGAGGGGAGCAAGAAGAGAGAGCATAAGGGTGTACAACATGACAGGGCCTCTCACGCAACCTCAGGCTAAGCACGGAACCAGAGAGGCTGATTGAAACTTGCACCAGTGAGCACTAGCAGAAATGAGAAGGGCAGGGAGTTGAGAGCTCAAACCTGTCCCCAATCTTCCCACCCCCTTTCTCTCTCCTCTCTCCCTCCCTGCCTCCCCCACCTCTTCCTTCTCTCCTCTCCTCTCCTATCCTCTCATCTCTTCTCCCCTCCTCTCTTCTCCTCTCCTCTCCTCTCCTCTCCTCCCCTTCCCTCCTCTCCTCTCCTCTCTTCTCCTCTCTTCTCCTTTCCTCTCCTCTCTTCTCCTCTCCCCTCCTCTCCTCTCCTCTCTTCTCCTCTTTTCCTCTCCTCTCCTCTTCTTCTCTCCTCTCCTCTTCTCTTCTCTTCTCTTCTCTTCTCTTCTCTTTCTCTCTCTCTCTCCCCTCCCCCCCAGAGTAAAATGATCACAGTTAAATTCCACTTCCACAGGCTGCTGTAGTCAGAGAATAATACTCCTATTTCTACAGAATAATGGCACCAACCAATTGAAATAGAGGGGTGACTGATGGATGGTGTTAGCTGCCCAAGTTTACAAAACTAATTTCACAAAACTATTTTGTGTGTGAGCCCTGGGTTGAATGAAAGGGGACGAGAGAGAGAGAGAGAGAGAGAGAGAGAGAGAGAGAGAGAGAGAGAG
>OU015752.1:80320722-80380509 GCA_907169655.1 Acomys percivali | reverse complement strand
CACACACACACACACACACACACACACACACACACACACACACACACCTGGGAAGTAGAAGAATACTAGTTACCCTAAAGAGAAAGTACCATCATCATTGATGATGGGCACAGACAGCATCCATGTTATAAGAGAAAGACCTAGTGCCGTGCTCTGGAAATCAAAGTCAGTATAGTGGAGCAGGGAAAAGAAACAACCAGAAAACAAACTATTTTAAATGAATAAAAAGTCACTATAATAAACAGTATAAACATAAAACTAAAATGTTTAGGAGGATTACCTAAATTCTTGGAAAGAAGAGATTAGCATGGTTGTATGGTTTGGGATATGGTGGCAGTTTGAATGGGAAATGTCTTCTATGAGTTCATGCACTAATACATACGTGGTGCCCAGTTTGATGGCATTGTTTGGGGTGGTTCTGGAACCTTTGGAAGGAGAAGGCTTGCTGTAAGAATTATGTCATTGGGGGCAGGTTTTGAATGTGTATACTTACCCCCCCCCCCACTCTCAGTTCCATCTCTTTGCTTTGTATTTATGACCAATGATGTAATCTCTCATTTTCCTGCTCCTGGCTGCCTACTTCCATACCTCCCCAGCTTTTATGGCCTCTCACTCTGGAACTGTAAGCCAAAATAAACTTTTTTCTATATGTCTCTTTTGGTTACAGTGTTTTATAGCAACAAAAAGAGTAAGTAATACAAAAGTTGGTACTAGAGACTTGCTCTTGTAAAGAACATGATCATTTGGGGAGGAATATGGAAGACTTTGAAACTGTGAACTAGAAAGCCCACTTTTGCCATGAGCAGAGCTTAACGGCCCATTCTCATTGGAGTCTATAAGACAGTAGTAATGCTATGCTGAGAGCAATGTGGAAGGGAGAGGTTTCAAATTTCGATATTAGTGACTGAGCTAGGCATCAGTCATGGCATATATTGACAAGTGATGCAGATGCTTTCTGCTCTTGTCCTAAAACTTTATTCAAGGCTACACTAAAAATATTGGACTATTTTTTTTTTTTGGCCGAGTCAGCATAATGTTGACTATGTGGATTGGTTATTACTGATAACTATTATGCAAGTATATAGTGAAAAAAAGCATGTGGGACAGAAGAAATACAAAATGAACAGTTTAGAGAGAAAAGAGCACTAGGGAGCTTAAGGTTACAGCCAATACACATACTAAAAGGGAGGCTGTAATATTAAAAAGGAAAAGATCATTATGAAGCGACCTCCTACGCTGCACTAGAACAATGAGAATTGTATCCTTCATGCAAAATACCTACCACCCATATAAGCTTCCCACTTGTGAAAGAAAAAGCCTGAAGACTGTCCTGCTCCTAGAAAGAACCAACACACAAAAGAATCTGCTACCATGGCCCACAGTGGGAAGAGTCCATCTCAAACTGGCTGACAAACCTGGTAGTGCAATTCTTGTAAGACTGATTTTGAAAAACATGCAAGAATGAGAGCATCCTAAATTCTTCCTCCACGCTTCAGGGGGCTGTTGAGAATGCATGAGATAGCAGGAGAATACTGAAAAGAAGGCCATGAAAGGCCATTGCATACAGCTGTAATGTGAAGGCTGGGTTCAGTGGAGACTCCAACACGTTGGAGGCCCCAATATCTCTAGATCAGGATCTTTTCTGGAGTAAAGAGTTAGTTGCACTGAAGAACCAGAAAAAAAGACAGCCTCAGAATGAGAAGCTAAATGAATTATAAGACTCAATTTGGATCATTTAAAATTCATACTAGGTTTGATTCACTATTGCATTCAAACCTTTAGCTCTTGGAATGGTTATATTAACATTTTTCTGTGGTTTTTAACAGCATGTAAGAACATTACAATGTATTCTCCAAAATATTTTCACATTTCCCGTAAAATACGCTAATTTGTTTTGATGACTGTTATTCAAACTCAAGTTTTGTAGGGCAAGTGTCATTATATTTGCACCCCCTTATAACTCACACAGAACAAACACCCAACACTTAATGGAGCAAACAAGGACATTTAATGGCCAGAGAGGACTCAGAAGCTGAAAAGAAGGTAGCAAACAGAGATGGAAGATGATCTGCTTCTGACAGCTATCAGGGCAAAGCAGAGACGTTATGCAGGAGCAGATGAGGGCTCCTGAGTCCAGGAACCCTAGGTATCCAAGACCTTCCTGATACTTTGAAAAGCATGCCTGCCCCAAAGAAACATTGAAAGATGCATGTCGTGTCAGGACAGCACTGCACCTCATTCAACGATCCCCTAACATCATAGCATGCTGAGCCTGTATGAGAGAGTCAGTCTGCCGTTGTGGTCAGCTGTGTCCAAGCCAGTGACCACTAAAGAACTCATGTGAAACTTGAGCTCAAGGCACTGGAGTAGGAGGGTTAAGCAGTTCCCAGTGCCAGCGACCTTTTATTACTGGTAGAGCATGTCTGCTCTCAAGAAGTCATGGACCACTCCATCAGCAGAGTGAAAGATCAATGCTTTCCCAGAATAAGGTTGATCTTACGTACTAATGTATGCCACTTCTGGTCATTAGCCAAAGATCTTTATCCTTTACAGAAAATGCAGAAGCCCCCTTGATCCTGGTGCACTATGGCTATGTATGTGGAGGAAGAGAAACCCAGAGACACAATGTAGTGGCTGACCACCAGTATGGGAATTAACTGTAGAGACAAGGTGAAGGACACATTCAATGTCCAACTGTTGGAAAATTCAACTGGAAGTCTCAGGAGCCATCAGTCCAACTCACACAGCCAGGAGGAAACTGCCCCCTGCTGGGTGGGACTTGCCCAGAAGCACCTCATAAGTGCAAAGACTATAAGGAGGATGGGGGAGATCGGCTGGTGTGCCTGCATCCTCCATTCCCCCATACAGTACAGACACCACTGATGTAGAAGGTCAACTTGTCAATTTCAGCTTTCTGATGTTTCTGTGTAAAAGCAAAAGGCATTCAGGAGAGAACCAGGTTTGGAAGTTAAATTTTGATCTTTTCCCAGGAGCCACTGTTCTATTGCTGCACATCAGCAGTATCCCTGGTTTCCAGTTACCCTCATGCTCCGGACAGAGATAGCCAACATGCATGGTGCACTGCCTCCCTCCCTCGCCCCGAGAACTAACGGGCAGATTCTATGCATTATGATTACAATGTGTTCAGCTTTTGATGAGTTAATAAAGGCATCACAATACTGTAAACTGAGGAGCATCTGATCCTGTTTACCAAAAGATACAGTGTGTAATCCAGGCTCCAGATACTGGTGTAACTCTGGCTTGTGATGTCACCACCATGATTCAGCAATGACAATGATAATTTGAAAGAAGGGTTGAGGATAGAGTGGAGGGTTACACTGACAAGAAAGCTTGTGTTTTATTTTTATAGAGAAACATATGTATTTCTATATGAAAGAGTGGAACCGATTTCAACACCAAGATGAATAAATGTGTATGTGAACTTTAAAAAATAATCAGTATCTTTAATTATTAATAACTCCTTCTCCAAAGGCTCAAGTTAAATTTTATGAAGATATACTGTTTTGAATAGCAGAGCAAAAATTTGTAGAGTAGCCAAGTTCTAATAAGCCAGATGACGCAGTGCAGAGGTTGTATAGATAGGCTATGCTCGTCTGTCTGCACGTACGGTGATTTGTCTAGGTCCACAGAAATCTGAAGAACTGTTAGAGAAATAAGAGGTTCTCGATAACAACTTAAAAAGTATGTGGCAACTGTGCTCAAGAAAAAAATAAAGGCTCTATGGAAATCGGCTTCCTGATTGCAGGTAATTTATGGAAATTCAACCAAAAAGTTTATTTTTAGATGGCTGTGCAAAGGCCATTACAAAAGGTCACCCTGACTTATTACTGCATTACTATTTAATTTTTATGCCAAGTATGAGCTAAAGATACAATTTTTAAAAGTACTTTCTTGGGATTTTTTTCTTCTCATTTTTCACTCTTACCTACTATTTGGCACTAAATGTAATAATGCCTTTGAATGAAATTTGTAAATGTACTACAGCACTTGCATGTGTATTATATAACTCTATTTCCGTTCCCTAAAGTTAAAGTCCTTTGATTTTTTATTAAGGCAAATTGAAATAATCCTCATCTGACAAGAAAATAAAGAATGCAGGGCCAGCAAGACAACTCATGGGTAATGACACTAGCCACCAACTATGACAAGGTGAGTTCAATTCTGGTAATTTGGGCTGTCCTGGAACTCACTGTAGTCCAGGCTGGCCTCACCTGCCTTTGCCTCTGGAGGGCTGGGATTAAAGGCACGTGTCGCCACCTCCCACCAAGTAAATTTTTTTAAATTAAGAAAATAATTAAAATGAAGAGAACCCAGAGAGTATGTTTTCTTTTAAAAACTCAAAATGCCAGAGATTCATTTTAGTTGATATCTGCTCCTAGCTTTTCTCCATTACAGACATGTACACACACACACACACACACACACACACGCGCGCACGAGTGAACACAAAGTACCTACACTCATGTACACACATATAGACAAAACTATGGCACAAACACATATGGCCAGCCTCTGCTCCGGTGAGGGAAGTGGAGAGTAGGTAAATGACTTTCCATTTAATGTCCCAAGATGCTTTTGGATACCAAGGTACTCCTAGAAACTCTTACACTGAAGCCAAGTGTCTCATTGTGGGGCAAAATATCAAATGCTAAAGCTGGCCACAGAAACAACAGGCTAGATTTTTGTGAAGTATCACCACAGTTTTATAGACATATGCCATTATCACTTTATATTTAGAAAGGTCTGATTTGGCAGAAATTTCAACTTTTGCTCCAATACTGTAGTTTTTAAAAGACATTCAGCATTTTCTAGTGAGGGCAATGCTAAGTAATTTTCTCTACGTATCTACAGGCTCTACAGATGACAGGATGTAGATTTCAACACCTTTAGTTTGGGTTTCACTTTCAGCTATCAGACGCTTCTGAAAAACATCTGGACTCAAAACTTGAGATAGATCTTCCTCCAAGAGACCCACAGATGTGCCATTCCAAACCATGGGCATCACCCAGAAGGCCTCAGACACACTTACAGTTCAGGGCATCAAAGAAATCAGACAGGCACATGTACACTTCTATACCAAACAACATCACAGAACCCAACTTGTGTGAAACATGTGGAGACTGAGGACTTAAGACTATCAGTCAGGAAATTATAATATGCAATTATTAAGCAGCAAAATGGACCACCATAGAAAGGTCATTTACTAGTAAGCAGGAAGCCCCAGGTCCCCTCTGTGCAGCTCAGGGTGCAGCCTGGGAGAAAACTATCTCACATGGAAGGTGCTTGCTCAGTCTCTGCATAACTGTCAGTAGCACTGGTTCCGCAGAGTACTGCTGGGGCTGCACCTTATATCTGCACAGTAGACATCTTTTAAGCAGTGCAACTAGCTTTGAAAACAAGCCTATTAAAGCCTCTCAAGTGTCAGGGCAATATTAATGACAGGTCTTTGTGGCTATGATGTGGGAGTCTGTGTTCTTAGACATGGCCACCCAATTATATAGAAACTACCCAATAAGGCTACTTTGCAACTGTTGGTGACTATTTATAGTAACAGTAATGCCCCAAATCTTAAGAGTGATGAGATTTCTTTTTCTGCAAAGCTCAAAATGCTTCACGGATATTTACCAATTAATTTAAGGACATGGCCTCACTTACTATAATCACCTCAAGTGAGAAACGGAATGCCACCACATAACTTCAAAACTGGCCCTGCAGAGCAGACAGACCTGAGCCCATACAGCAGCCCTGCAGAGCAGACAGACCTGAGCCCGTACAGCACTGTCCCATCAGGGTGTAGGCGGATCATGCGGTTTTTCACTGTCACTCCGTGCACAAATGACTTTTTGTCATTTAAGAAATATGTGTCGGGCACCCAGAGCTGGTCAGCCACTCGATTGTCAAGCGTGAGGTTGAGAGGGATCCCAGAATAGGCGAGCCTTTTATCTCTCCAATATTGTTGAAAATACATAGTTAATGTATAATCCTGGGGAGGAGAGAAAAAAAAAAAGACAGAAAATTAGTTTGTGCTCAATACAGGCGTAACTCTGGCATGCAATGACAAATCCAGGCCGACTCCCACGAACTGTAATAGGCAGAAACAGTGGTGGTGCTTCCTTAGGAATGGAAACACCGAGTTTAGTAAGCACACTGTATGAAGTGATGCATGACACATATATAAAATTTTGCTTAACTTAGTTAAGGGCACTGGCCAGGTTGCACTTTGAGGCAACCAAACTGAAATAAAGGATAAGAAACCAATACTGTAAAATTGGATGGCTGGCAGGGAGCATGAATGACTCCCTAGGTGGATGCTTTCCCACCACACAGACAGCATTTTAACCAATGGCCATGGATGAACTCTATCTATAAAACCGTCTATGCAGTTGAAGCTATTTTCTTCTGTCCTTGCAAAGGCTATAAACACAGGCCTCCCAGAAACACCCACTGGAGATGAAGTGGCCTATGGGGCTCTGTGCCCCAACTTTCACAGGGTCTTTTCCTCTAAACTCAACCTGACTATATTACATTACCTGGGCCATAAACTCGCCTGAAGATTACATGCTGACATGGAAAATATGGGAGCCTACAGCCACAGCAGGACACAGGACAAGGGAGACCACGGAACTGCCTCCCACAATGGACAAAATCAACAAATGTTCACTTGGGAAACCATAAAATAATATTTGCTTTTGTTGTTATGGGCAAAATAGCGAATGGGGGCAAAACAAAGGCTTAACACACACGTGTGGGCATATATATATATATATATATATATATATATATATATACACACACACATATATATGTATTGTATAAATACATATATGTACATACATCAGAAAATATGGTGAGAGTCACGGGTCATTCGGGACCGTGCTGTGGAAGGGTTGAGCTGAAAACTTGAAGGAATGTAAGTATATTCCAGAACAAGTGACTCCACACTCCAGTTGGTCAGGTCTGTAAACATGCTCATTTTGTGTGCAGCAAAATATGGGGAGCAAGCCAGTTCCAGAGTCCCCTGTACAGCATGCAGTCTCACACAAACCCATCAGCAGCCTTCTCCACTACCATACATGGCAGCTTTCAATGTTGTAGCTTATGTCTGCTTTAATACATCTATGATATATGGCATGCTTAAAACTGATAAAGCACAGATATCAACTTGTCCTCTCAGATGTGCCCAGCAAGAGGCTGCAAGATGACTCACACACGCATGCCTAGGATGTGTGCAGCTCCAGCATGGCAACATGGGCCTTTCAAAGCCGTAGAAACAGAGGACAGGTGAAAGAGGGCAAGCCCACGAGGGCTAGAGTCCTTACAGAGATTTTACCATCATTTTAATGAAGACGCAGCACCTGCAAAGTTGGATTTCTTATTGGAACATCCAGGAGTAGCGCTCTGTGCCTAGTACATCCTATCTAGATGGATGCTCACTCCCTGGATGCTCACTCCCATTCCAACCACAACTCAGTGATTTACATGGAGATGTTATGACAAACCTGGGATCTGCTGATTTATAGCACTTACATATGTACAAGTGTGTGGAATGGGCAGCAAAACTGGACCCCATCACTGCAGCTGAGGTATAGAGTCTAGAGCGTGAGCATCATACAATAAAAACTAGCATAGTCTCATGTGTCGGAGTGGCTACCAAGTACATTAAAGCATGTGGCTTAGTTTTTGTATGCTTTGACATCTGGGGCACTGCTGGGCTAGGGAAGCTGCCCTCCCAGGATTGCCCAGGTACTTATAGACCTAGTATGAGGCTTAGCATACACTTTACATCCAAGACAATGGATCCAGAGCCCACACCCTAACAGTTCCTTTATGGACACTGGACCTAGCAGCCAATACACCCTAATACACATTTCCTTTATATGGAGATTGGGCATAACAGCCAATGAGTTTCAATGGCTAATGGTCTAGGTCTAAGTACCAAGATGACTAGGAAGAGTCTATGGTTAGGAGTCTTGCAATCACCTAAATTAGACAATTCTGAGATGTTGCCATGATTTGCCTGTTCTTTTTATGGAATCCACAATAAAGGCCTTTACTTAGAAGCAACCTTTTCTTTCTGTCACTTGACTCATTTGTATGTTTCCCGGTTGTCCCCCATAGTGCGGTGTGTCACTCCATTTGTGAATCTTTCTCTGGCAGTCATCTCCTAATATGTTCGCTTCTCCATACCTGAGCATCTTGTGATGGAAAATACTGTCAACTTGACAGAATCTAGATCACCTAGGGAACAAACCTTGAGGAATTGTGTAAGGGAGATAGTAAGTTGGACTAATTGAAGTGGAACAACCTACTCTAAGTGCAGAGAGCACCATTCCATTGGTTGGGTGGGATTCTGGGCTGAATGAAAAGGAAAATTTGAGGTTAATAGAAGCATTCACCTTTATGCTTCCTAGCTGTCAATGCACTACTCTTGCCACCAAGCTACAGTAGTATGCTCAAATTGTTCTACCTTTGAACAGTTTTGCTTTGTTCTTCCTTAAGAGGTTTTTGCATGTATTTTGTCAGAGATATGAGAAAAACAGGCTTACATCATTAGAAAAAATAGTTCTGAGAAGTGGGACCAGTTCTTATGTTACACACAGTCCAGTAGCAGCCCCATACTGTTGACTATATGGGAAGAGCAAATTGGACTTGGAGGTTATTGGTTTTTAAGCCATAAATGTGGGAAGAGGTTGAATGTAGTTCATAGAGGAGATAATGGAAGAATGCAAATAAATCAAAATACATTGTATGCAGGTATGAAATGTCAATACATTAATAAAAATATTATGTTTAAATAAAAAAAAGAAGTAGGGGCATTGCCCTCATGAACCTGATCATATAGTTTGTAGGTCTCTGGAAATGGTTTATGGGAGAATGTGGGAGTTTGGAACACTGACCTTGAAAACTCGTAGAACACAGAAAACAGAACCTAGGGAGCCACTCTGGTGGGAATTGTGAGGGAGTAGAGGCCCAGGTCATGAGGTTCACAGGGGAACAGACTCTACTGAGAACTGGGCTAGGGGACAATCAGGTTATACACTGGCAAAGAATCTAGATGTTGTTCTCAGCCCTTGTATTGAACTTGAGTGAAGTTGGATTCAAACGTAATGGACGAATGGTTTGGTGGAGGAAATCTCAAGACAGGCGAGTGTTCAGGCTGAGTCCTAGCTATTACTCATTACTTTTTTCCAGGTGTACAGTGAAAGATAGCAACATGTGGCGCAAAACGATATGGAGAGTGTGCCCTTTCTCAGGGAATGGAACTGACATTTCAGAGAAGAAGGATAAGAAGTCAGTGGTAGTTCTTAAGGAGACGAACCCCAAGGAGCAGCTGCCTTCTCAGCCCTGGAGCAGCAGGAAAGGTGTCTGAGAGGCTAGAACCCCACCCATTAAAGTATATCACTTGTAAAAATCCAAATTCATCAAAAAGAGAGAACCTAAACCGAAATGTTGCAGAACGGCCTCTCTGCTCAAAGCCAGACACCTATGGAAGTGTGCCCCCCCCCCCAGGAGTGTTAACTATTCAAACCAACTCAAGAGGCAGGGGAAGGCTTCCCTGCTGTGGAATCCCTTTGTAAACTTTGTATGCTTTGAAAACTTTGTAAACCCACATGGCAGGAATGTGGCCTGATGAGCTCCAGCAGCCAGACACCTCCTGCAGACATCTATAACTGTCATAACAGCATTTCCAGCTTCTGTAACTACCACAAAGGTCATCCCCAGACCCTCAAGAGGACCCTTCCCAGATCACGCTAATTTTAGGTGAAAACTCTGAACAAAAAGCCAACAATCCATGAGCAGAAAAACTTGAGCTTCCCACAGAAACCCACAAATCCCCAAGCTCCCTCAAGCTCAGGACTTGAAATCACACCAATTCTCACTGTGGAAATCTCTGTTCTAGAAAGCTCTATCCCCTGAGAAATCACATATAAACATCTTATCTGGACATTTTCCTGTTGGCCTCTTCAGGCAGCAGGAGCAGACAACCCCGGAGTCTTCACTCCACACCCAGGACCCCCTGTAACTCTCCTTTATGAGACCTGTTGCCTGGTGTGACTCTCTCACTGGAAGAAGCCAAGATATAATGAAGAGAAGGATGGAAAGAAGTGAAGAAGAAGAAGAGGGGCTGAGGCTCCTAAGCTTCTCAGCTCAGCTGGGGATACCCTCCCCTGGGAGCTGCAATGCCTCTGCTGAGAAGGCCACCTCTCTGCGCTGTGTGGTTCCAGGGCTTTCCTGTCTCACGGTGCCTTTCCACTGGGATACCTTTTCTCCCTCAAAGCTGTGTGTTTCCTGGCCTCCCAAGTCCCAGGAAACTTCCATCAGAGCAGGAAGGCCAACACAGCATTTGTCTGAACAGCTAACGAGAGCCAATACAACTGTGGCCCAAGCAAGCTCGGTTACAACTCAAGCATACAGCACAACCTGGCAACTAGTCTAAACTGTACTAACTATAGACACATGAAAAATGGGAATGAAAGCCAGACATGGTAGCGCTCACTTAATACCAGCACTCAAGATGCAGAGGCAGATGGATGTCTGTGAATTTAAGGCCAGTCTAATTTATATAACCAAGACTGCATACTGAAACCTTACCAAAAAAAAAGAAAGAAAGAAAAGCAGGAATGGAGACTTAAGCCAAAGGGCGGGCTGAGGTTTATTGCATGAACTGTGAAAGAAAAGCCCAAGTATCAGTGGAGATCCTATGACAGTGGCCCTGTGAATGTTACATGCAAGAAGCAGACATGAGCTAAGGAAAAAGTTATATATGCTACAAGCTTGCAGTGCCGGAGGGTCATGACCTTTAGATCTCAGATGATTACATCAGTAGCACCAAGTGCCTAACACTGAGCTGAAGGACTTCACATTTGTCCTTGGTTTGGGTACTGCCTTGGTCTGATACTTCTTTGCTATGTCCCATTTCTCTGTTTTGTAAAGAGAACATTTATTCTGTGCTGTTGACTGCTACAAGTATGTAACTTGCTTGGCTTTATGTTATAACAACTGAGAGCTAAGAAAATTGCCTGCGTCTCAGAGGAGACTCTGCACACACACTTTAGAAGAGTGCTAGAACTCGTAAAGACTACAGGGACTGTTCAAGTCTGATGACATGCATTTTGACTATGAGATGGTTTTGACAAGGGGTGGAAAACTGTGACTTGAGAATGATCTGCTTGAGTTTCTATTTGACATGGTGTAGAGTTGTGACGGTTAATAATGTCAACTTGACAGGATCTATATCATCTAGGAGACAAGGCCCTGGGCATGTCTGTGAAGTGAGTTTCTAGATTACACTGAGAGAAAAGACACATCATAAATGTGAATGGCACCATGTCATAGGCTGTGCCTTAGACTGAATAAAAAGAAGCAAAGGGAAGCAAATGGAAGAATTAACCTCTCTGTCATCTTAGCAGTGGACACAATGTGACGATTACTTCAAGAGTCTCTGCCAAAATAGACTGTGTCCCCAGTGAAGCACAATCAACCCTTCCTTCTTCATATTCCTTTTGTTGGGGGATTTCGTCACAGTCATCAGACAAGTAAATAACATGTGCTTCACCTACATTCTAAAGCATAGAATGTGAGGGAGGGAGGTTGGTTATGCAACTGAAATCTCAACGCATAAGCTTAGATGGGGTGGGGTGGGGTGGAGCTGAGGGCCTGGTAAAAAGTACTTGCTGGTTGGAAACAGGAGGACTGGGTGCAGAGTAGTGCCTTGGCAAGCCCTGAAATGTCAGACACAGTGCTGATGCAGAACAGCTGGAGAATGGAGCTCTACCCTGTCTCTACTAACTTTCATTGAAGAGGCATGTATAATGACCTAAACATGGGCAGTCGAGGTAACATAGCAACATGAGAATGGATGGATCTATCAATTCAGGGCCTCTTATGTGCGTAAAGCTCTCCAAACTATCAGAAAAGAAAAGTTACACTTGGTTCTTTCTTTAACTGCCACCTGCTTTCCTATGCCTGAGTCATGAAGTCTGGCACTCCCCACAGAGGCCCCTTCAAACTGGCTTCACATGGTTTGCCAGGAGAAAAGAGAAAAATGCATCAGTTTGCACTGGGAGCCAGCTGTCATTCACAGTCTGAAGGCTCAGGATCAGGTTTTATTTTGGGTGGTGTTGCTCTCTACACCATCAGCAGCACCTCCTAGTTTGGCCTTTGGTGTTTGCTAAAGTAATTTGAGTTGGGAATAAGAGCTTAGGGAGCCAGAAGAAGAAAAGCCGACTTAAATTCAAAGTCACTGAATCTGTTCTGCCTTGTAAGGAAGTAACAATGCCATCAATGGGGATGGTAACCAATAGTTTCTTTTTTCCTTGCAGACATTGGACAGTGAAGGGAAAGGAAGGTGGAAAAACAAGGAAACAGAGGATGGAATGGCCCAAGACACTCCCATTAACTTGTGCCACTGTGAAGCAGCAGAAAAAGAAAATTCAATTACTGGGAAAGGATGCTACAGGCTGTCTCAATGATGGAGCCTATAGCTTAGTGACCAAGCATTCCAGAAGACATTCTCATCCTTTCTTGTATTTAAATAAAACACAAGTGCTATCATTATTTTCACTACCCTTTATCTCCCTAGGAAAAAAATTACAGAATTAAGTTAATCTACTCATCCTCTAACACCATCCACTACCTCTTCCTGAAAGAAAAGTAACTGGTTTTGAAATTAGGGTGTCTTCTCTGCAACATAAAGACCCAGTGGATAGGGAGCTATGGAAAGTCTGCTATTTACAAAGACCATTGAGTGTGGAGAACCAGTCCCAAGGCATTCTTCAAAGGGAATAAGAACCATGGCTGCCCCTGTTTCATTGTAATACAATTGTTTAAAGGGTTTCAGAAAAAAATAGCCTATTTTTCACTTGTGGGGTCATGAGCCAGATACAGTAAAAGCCACCTGTAGGATGGAAGATCGATCACCCAAATTTCAAGCCAGTCCCCAGCAACCAACAAAGACTATAAGACTCTGAGAACCAACAGAAATATTGGCTGTGGAGGCCTGGAGATCACTGTACTAGATTTCACAGGACCGAGATTGGCCTGATGCTTTGGAGTGAACATTATACACCAAAGAAGAGAAATATCCAATATCATAGAATCACCCTAATATGTAATGCATCATGTATCTCCACTATGATTGACACAGCTCTCTTTTTACCAGAGCCTTAGATTTCTGGACACACCACTGACATCACCACTGCATTCTCAAAGCTTGTTGCCAGAGGGCTAGGCAGAAGATTGGGATTAACACCTACCCTTTCTCATGGATGGTCACCACAAACATTCTGAGGGTGAGGGAGCACAGGGAGGGAAGGGCTTAAATCAGTAGAGGCCTAGAAATGGTGGCATGCAAAAGAAGGCTCCAGAGATGCTAAAAGTCCAAAGAAGCAGCTGTCTTGCTGATGTGTCTGATAGTGATGATAAATACGATGCTCTATTCTTTGTTAATTAACAGAGATCTCATGGCCCTGTGTCTGAAGGATTTTTTTTTCTGGTGACTGATGAGAACAAGGTCAGGTTTTCCATGACTCTCTACATTGATCTCTCTGAGAAAGTAAGAGGGCCATGTCTCTGGCTTTCCTTGCCACTTCTGCTCTTTATGACACATTTGGTGGATCAGCAAAGAAGAATAGGGTGGGAAACAGTAGGAGTCAAGAAGCAACAAAATATTGGAGGGAGGAGTTCTGAGAAACTGGCAGAAGGATATGGTGGGGACACTAGGTAAATGTGGGTATCTAAAAAGAACGAAAATGTGGGGAGAATCAGGCTGAAGAGAGGCATGGGGCTTGGGGGAGAGGAGGTCAGCGGAGTGGGGGAATGAGGACCAGCACTGTCCACTGTGGTAGTGCAGGCCCAGGGATAGGCTGCCTAACTAGATTAGCACACTGGGGACAGAAGCTGTCTCCTGACCCAGGTACTCAGGCTGGGGTTCTCAGTACATCTAGAGCCAGCATTGACAGCATGAAGGACAGGTCAGAGCTCAAATGAGTATTGTTAGTTGGAAGGGTAGCCAGAGTATGACTGTATGTCTAGAAGAGCAAGCCTTGTCCTCTGCTGGGGGGTAGAGCCAATACAAATGGAAGAAGATCCTTATTATATAGTCCCCACCCGTGGTTTATGTTTTAGACTCACATGACTTTTTATAATGTGTTGGGACTTGGTTTTAGAGTGTGGTTTGAGTCAGTTCAGCCTTTGTAAAATGTTCCTTCTGTGACCCAGTTGACACTGAGACGTGTTTGGGAGTCACACCAGCTCACACTCTTCCCATCTTATCCGTACAGCCCTAGGCACCATGAAAACAGTTTGCTTCTGATGAGACTGCAGATTCAGTTGAGAAATGTGACTGGCTCTACATGACTGGAAGGTGCAGCATGGGAATCCATGTCCTGGCACATGGCACCCTACAACCTTCCCCTCATGATGGCTTAGTGGTTCAACCTCAAATCCTCAGACAGGAAGGCTGATGGGGTCCATCAGAAAGACCAGTCTATCTCTGAACATAAGAGCTGGTAAAAGGGGAATGTGAGCCTCAATCCAGACTGAGGCACAGCAGAAAGAAAACTAAGAGGACACAGAAGGAGGTGTTGGGGCATGGTCTGATGTACTTTGATGCTAATTACTGCTTGCTGTCTCTGTGACCCACATTTTGCTTAATAAGAAGCCATCCCACCTGGGCAGGGCAAAGGAGATAGGTGAGGCTAGGAGAGAGAGAAGGGGAAGAAGAAAGACCTCCACAAGGAGGAAGGAGAAAGGCCCAAGGAGGAGAAGAAGGCCGTCATGGGTTAGATGGAGGAGAAGCACATGCTGGCGTGGATGGGGCATTTGGCCCAGATGAAGAACATTAACAAGTATTTAGGATTATGGATGGGAAGTAGCTTGATAGAAATTGGTAAAAGCAGATGGCATGGGATTGAGGCAGAGATCCCATACCTGCCCCACTATGGGAAGTAGTTTAGAGGATTGCTATCTGCCCTGCCCCAGGTTAACTAAGGCTATTTTAAAATATAACAAGTGTCTGTGTCATAATTGGTTGCTAGCTGGGCATACTGATAATACTGGTAATACAGATTATTTTAAAAAACAATAAGGAGAAGGCATCAGCCTTCTACACAGTGCAGTTGAAGAGTGCCCCCAGCAAAGTCAAGAATACCATCACAATTGACAACAGTTAAAAAAATTACCTACATGGAGACAACATTCTTTTTATACAGAGTTGTTTCAATCAAGAAAGCTAAAATAACCATGATCATGTTTAAGGCCTAGGTGTATATGACCTTCAGCACGGTCTTCTCTTTCCCAAAGGATATGTAAAAGTTTCTAGGAATCTGACCAGAAAGAATCACTTCTTGCAAACCTTGTGATCAATGGTTTTATCTTATCAAATTGCAATTCTGTCAAAGGCAACTTGAGTGTCACTCTATAATCTCAACTGTTGAAAAAGAAAAAAAGAAAGAAAAAAAAAGCATCTTTTAACAATTCTTTGAGATATGACTGGAGCACCACTAATATTATAAATCTGGCTAAGACACCTAACGTGAGTCTCTTAGCAAGTGCCTGGGTGTATGTCTCTTTGAATGCCTTTCTTTCTTACATTCCCCCATGGTGAAGTCTGTTAAACTACTCTTGTAATAAACTCCAACTCTACTTCACACTAGCGCACCCTGACACCCTTTTTACTATCAAAGTTAAGAAGTCCATCTTCACTTGAATTAAGTCTGTGAAAAGAACTTTTTATGCAGCATGGAGTGGTGTCTCCAGTCTGCACCCTGCTATTGCCGACAATGACACCACTTCTGAGACCTTCTGTGCTCAGTGCTGTCAAGTTTGTGGATATCATAGAGTTCTCCATATTAAGGAAACATCGTGCATCTCTGGTTTACATCTCAAGTGGTTCCTGTGGGTGCTGTTGCCCTGGAGTTTAGAGTCAGGCAATAATGAGGAGAGTCCATATGTATCTTCATCCAACACTCCCCAGAACACTGAGAACTAGAATTCTTGGACATAGAATGCAAATTTAAGAGAGCATAGTTAATTTTATCTCACTTTAAAAATGACAGTTTATGCCAAAATTTAGATAGCTTTTTAATTTTTAATTAATTTATTTATTTATTCATTTTACATCCTGATTGCAGCCCCCTTCCTCTCCTCTCCATATGCTCTCTCACACACCCCTCTCCCTATTATCACCTCTCCTTCTCCCCAAAGAAGGGGGTCCCAGATGGGTACCAACCTGCCTGGGCACACTTAAGTCACTGCAGAATGAGGCGCATCCTTTGAAACTGAGCCCAGACAAAATACCCCAGCTAGGGGAATGGGAAACAAAAAGAGGCATCATCAATGTAACGTAAAGGTTTATGAGGACTAGAGAACTAGCATAAAGAAAGATTTAAGATTGCATTTACAACAGTGAAACTTTCTTAAAGGAAACTTATAAATAAAAATTATTTGAATACAGACTCATTTATTTTAGGGACCCTTGACAAGTTAGTGAAATAATAACATCTATCTTCCTCTCCCTCTCCCTCTCTCCCTCTCGCCCCAGTCTTCTTCATCTATGTTACTTTCTACTTTCCCCTTCTCTTCCTCTTTCTTGCCTTCCCTCTCTCCCTTTCATTTCCTCCCCCTTCACTTTGTTTCCTCTCTCCCTTCTCCTCTCCTCCATTACTCTTCTCACTGCCTTCTCATTTCTCCTCCTTATTCCTCTGTTCCTAAACTACAGGTGATAGGTACTTTGATTGATAACAATTGCAATATTAGTAAGATAAATTCCACAGTTCTGTAAATAATTTCTTTAGAATTTGTGAATTTTTTTCTCATGCAAAAACAAAAACAAAAACAAAAACAAATAATGCTGAAGCAGTTCTCAGGACCCAGTCTGGGTTGTAATAGTTCATGTGCAGCAAATGTCAGAACCACTGGTCCCTGGTTTACAGCCAGTCCGTTGTTTCACAGTGCATAAAGGAGGAATAGCGCTGGTGGCCATTCACCTCCCCTAATCTGAGCCAAAGGCCAAATGATTAGTATCTGACTTTTTGCAAGTGAGCCACTCACTAAGAAAGCACTCATATGGAAGTTACTGTCCTTTGACAATGCCCTGAGAATATATAAGTAGCAACAACAACAAAAGAACACAACCCTGCTCAGCTATTTAAACAATAAAGTTTCCTCCTGCTGGTACCAATCTTTTGGCATTTGCCTCATTAAAATGACAAGGATGCATATTTGGAAGTAGAAATATCGCTCATTATTGTGTAATTAAGTAATTGGCTAGATTCCTCAACACAGGAAATAGAGAAAACATTTAGTATCCCCAAGAAAAGAAAGCAATCTCTAAACTAAATTTAAACATGGACCAACAACTGTAAAAGCCACAGGGCATCTACATTTGTATCTGGTCCAGCAAGTTTATGCTACCAGATCTTATAGGTAAGGTGCTTCCAGGTCAAGGAAGATGACACTTATTCCAAGACAAAGTTACATAAGCCCTAGGATGTGGTGGCTTCCTCTTCAGGCATTCTACACTAAGGTTAGTCTAGAGAAATCGTGGCATTTCTGTTAACATAATGTGTTTAAAATTCTAATCTATTCCTTTTAATGACTAAAATTAGTACCCGATATTTCCACATCCCTCTTCCCACAAAGAGCTTGAATGGTGTCTAGGTTTCTGTTCACTGAATCTGTGTGCTGGTGTTCAATAATAGAGTATTACTACCTTCTTCCCTTCCTCCCATCTCACTCCTTCCTTCTTCTTCCAAGAAGTCACCAAATGGCCACCTATTGTCTACCAAGCACCCTGCCACAGAATCAGGCCCAAAGGTGAAGAAAACATTACTGGTACCTCACAGGGTATTGGGAGACATAACACTGAAATCAAGATTTACAGTATGCATTGTCCTTGGTTGGTACAACAGGTTGTGTGGGCTCCTCTTGGTCCAGATCCACCAGCCTTGATGGAAAACAGGCTCTTAACTTTCTAGCATTCCTACCTCACTAGGAAAGAAAGAACTGCTCTATGAGAACCTGGAAGACTCTGAACAGATGCTTTCCTCCATTCACTTCCACCCCAATATCCATTACCATTAGAAAGCTATCTCTTGGTTCTGCCATATTTCCACAGGGCTGGCCATGCTACATGCTATTGAGCATAGAACAGCATTATAATACCCTGGATCTCTAGATCTTCAACCTAAAGATTCTTGCATCATATAAGTCTATGATCTTCAAACACTTGTTACACTTTTCTATTGTTTCGGCCCCAGGATGCAGCCGTTATGCCTTGCTCTAGAGCTGGATCTTTTCTGACTCTACATACCTCACTGTCCACAGTTCAACCACTGGTACCATGGTAGACTGCCTATCACTGACATGAACTACATTAGGGAGGGTAAACCTGGATGAGTCAAAGATAACACAAAAGAAGCATACACAGAAGGGCTTCTGAATCCTCCAGAGCCAGGAGGAGAAGAGGCCAAAGTTCACTGAAGCTTCTTCATCTTTCTGTAGCCCATCTTGAAGATGAAAAGCTCTCTTCAAGGGTACACTCCCAGTGACTTAACTTCTTTCCATTATGGCTGCTGCTTAAAGGTTTCACCTCTTTCTAATAGCACCATAGGTTGGTGATCAAGCTTTTAACTCATACGCCTTTAGGGAACACATCCAAACCACAAACAGGACTGTGTTCTTCCATCTGTACAGCTACTCCAAGCCATTTCCCTGTGGACCAAACTAGTGCCTCCCGAATTTGTCCATCCAGAGGCCTGGGCTACAATCAAATTAAGCTCGATTTATCCAGCATTACCTCACTACCTTTCTACTCTAATCATCTTCCTATTATACACCCTGTCTATCCACGTGTTCAACAAAACTAAAAATAAATGCATGTGTTATACCTGTTCCTTCTTTCTCAATCTGATTTTCAACAGGCATCCAGTAACTAAATTGTTGATAGGAACAGTTTCCTAAACCTCTTCCATATCTAAAACCAGGCCCACAGGTAAGTAGCAGCAACAGCAGCAACAGCAAGGGTTAGTGCTCCCATTGGTGTTGTCGTGACAATTAATTAGAGGAACAGCTCCGTATACTATAAAATTACATCCTTTAGAAAGCTTAGTCAGTTGTCTAGAACACACTTGAGTCTAACTTAGATCTCAGATATACAATGTATGCAACACACACACGCAAATACAACACAGCCAGTATACCACACTCTTCCTGGCAACAGATCTTCCAACATCATAAAAACAGTGCATAAATGAACTCTTAAGATGTGCTAGTGTCTAGAACAGCCAAGGCCACAGAGAGAAACCCTGTCTCAGAAAAAAAAAAAGAAAAAAAAAAAAAAAGGAAAGAAAGATGTGCTAGTAAACTGGGGGCTCACTGTATATTGTCTTTTATTTTAAATGCGTTCATTTGAACAGTAGTCACTAAAGACATATTACACAGAGTTAGAGATGCACACTTATGATGTGTGTGTGTGTGTGCCTGTCTTTTACCAAAGTTTTATTACCTAGTGATTACTTTTAATTAATATGCTTTCAAAATGAAAACCATGCCTCCTAAATTATATTATGTATCCAAAGGTGTCCTGAGAACTGGCTGTGGAAACAGCCATAATGCTTGGACAATATGCTTTTAAACTCACATAAGCTAAACCACGTCCTTCTCAGTCCTAAATGGACTTCAGTAATGGAGCAACGCTGCTGCAGCTGCTGAATGAAGAAGAGTGGCTTCCAGACAGAAGGCCATGAAGCTCTTACTAAGCTCTGGGACCCCCACCTCTGCTCATCTGAGCATCATCTCTGCTCATTTGAGCATCACACCTGTAGATTTTGGTCACGAGGATGAGTTGCATACTTTTAAATAGTGAAGGATGTGACTTGGGTTATATGAGTTATAGAGTTTATCATTACATTTGCATAACCAAGCATTGCTTAAAATTAGTTCTCTCAGAACTACGGGAGGACAGACAACATTCATGAATGCTAATGCAGAAAAACACCATGAACTTATCATAAACTGGAGATGAGTATTTCTGCTTTCAACCAAGTCACCAGCCATACAGGAGTACTCATAAGAACTCGCTGCCCTTGGATTGTAAATGGGATCCCTCCTCAGGATTTCTCAATGGATTTCCTCCCTTGAATACAAGCCCTTTGCATCAGTGATGACACACATCATGAAAGACTTGCTGTGTCTAAGACGATGGTGCTATTTTTGGACACCAAGCCCGTTCATCTCTGAGATCATGTCTATTTCTGGTTACTTTCCAGAACTTGTTGGAGTGACACTGTTAGAAAAGTTGCAATATGAGCAGCGATATGCTACACTTAACTGGAAAAAAAAAATAGTTGTTTTCTGACTTAACATTAATTTCAGTATGAAGATTTAAATGGTACATTTACAGGGAATTGTCTGAAGTATTCTTTTCCTTTGAAACACATTTTTTAACTTGGCTTTTATTCCTTTGCCCAAATATCTGAGATAAAAACAAGTTACGGAGGGATTTGTTCGGCTCATGCTTTTGGACCACAGTCATCTTGTCTCACTGGTCCATGGGCCACAGGCATCTTGTCTCACTGGTCCAGGCCTGCAGTGAAGCAGACATCATGGTACCAAGGATTAGTGGCATAACCAAGACATTGACTACATCTTGTCCAGGAGTCAGAGGGTCTGTGGAAAGGTACAGGAACAAAGTTAGTTTTTGCAGGTCACTCGTTCAGTGACATACTTCCTTCAACCAGGTGCTGCCTCTCAATAACACCATCATAATCTATCAAAGGATTAATCTGCATAATTAATTAAGGACTAATTCATTGGTTCAACCATAGCTTTCAGGATCCAACCATTTCCCAAAGACTGAATCCATCAGCTGAGGACATAACCTTTAATACATGGGCCTTTTCTTATTTTAACATATTTCTCTTTTGAATGAATAACAAATACAGAAAACTGCCATGGCAATTTCCCTGAGGAGTCTCTCTTGATTCTCACAAAAAACCAAAAGTAGCTATTACTGCTACCCACATAGAAAAGGATATTGACTCAAGAAAATTCAGTAACTATGCCAGGTGTGATGGTGCACATCTGTAATCCTAGCACTCAGGAGGCAGAGACAGGAGGATCGCTGTGAGTTCAAGACCAGCCTGGTCTGCAAAGCAAGTCTAGTACAGCCAAAGGCTACACAGACAAACCCTGGCTTGAAAAAAAAATAAGGAAAGAAAAAGAAAAAGAAAAAATTCAATAACTAATCCAACCTCTTCAAAGCCTTCAGGAAAAATTTGACATCAGATGGAGCCCTTCACAAGGGCTGAGTTCTTTTCTAAACTTTGTATCCAAACCAAAATAGTAATGAAAGACAGAAAAAACTACATTGCAGATTTCCACATAATCACTCAAAATGCTGTAAGAGAAAAGGACTACTCCCTTTCAGATTATAGAGTAATGACACTTAAGTTCCCCCTTTAAAAAAGAATATGCCCTGTGCATTTACTCTACACCTGGATTCTAAGCTTGTGTAGATGGCTCTGGTCATGAACACTAACATATCCATTCTCTCTAAACTATAAGCATTCATGTCTTCTTCCATCATTCAGGGAATAGGAGAAAGCTAATTCTTTGGCTCAAAAACCCAGCAGAATCTATGATCTCCTATGTGGCCTCTCTACATGTTTGTCTACCTAATGGGTACATCTTCCTCATTTCTCTAATTATTCCCTTTATCCTTAATGCCTGAGGGTTTCAGATGCTTCCATCTCTAATATTATATAGCTTATCCCTCTATGGGAAATTGGTCCTTCTCTCTCTGTATCCATTTCCTGAAGATTGATTTATAAGTTTGTGGCTTTGAAGTTCAGTTATATCTCAGAATTCCTAATTTGGATCTCCACACAAATTTAAAACAAACTCCAGAATCAATTCAACATGTGTAAGGACTACCGATCCCACCTTCCAGCAGACATTCTTCCAGTCTTATAAGTACACACAGTGGCATCCCATCCTTACAGGATTCCAATCCCAAATCCCTAGGGATACAAAACTCACCCACTCTCACTTTCTGTGGCAAGCTATCTGAAATGATGCCCCTTTACCTGAGAAGTCTGTCCTGATTATGTTATGGATAAAATGAATGTTAGAGTAAAAGCAATGAGGTTTGGAAAGTTGGGAAAATAACTAAGAAGGCTTGTGGCTGGGTTGAAATCCTAAAGCCAATAGGTAAGAGGAAGGACAATCTAGGAAATATAAAGTGCATGTCTTGGAAGGCTCAGATATCTCCCAGAAAGCTGCCCATCAGGAACTTGAGTGAGGGACTGTTGCCCTTTGCTCTAGTACACTTGTCAGCTTTGTGGTAATTATACTTTAAAACACCTTCCTGCACCAAAAGCATCTAATTGTAAAAAAGTGCACTGTGAAGTAAGAATAGTTCCTAAGAAAGCCTCCAGCCACTCCAAGAAAGGGGCCACCTTAGATTCCTCCAGAAGTGGACAAGAGGAAAAGAAATGAGGGATCAAGAATCTAAGACCAGAAACTACAGGCAGCCCTTGTAGCTGATGCTCAGTATGGAGTACCGTCCACCCTGGAGGATATGCCCTGATTTTGCTTACTTGCTGCTGAAATAAATCCATACTTCTTTCTTGATCTATCTGTGCTCTGCTTCTACAACTGGGATAAGAGGGAATGAGAGAGAAGCCATCTCTCTTCCTCCATAATAGAGCCACTATTTCTTATCTTTCAAGCGCTCCTTCTTTGCCCCTCCCTACTCTGGCAGCCTACAAAATGGCAACTTCTCCTGCTTTTACCACAGTCACTCTCAAAACATAGCATCCTAAGCAATTTATTGAGAATACATCACATCATTTACTCTTCAGACCAAAATTGTATCATGACCCAAGTTGCCCTGCTCTGTCTGCTTGCTATATATATGATGCCCTGTCCTGATACTGCAAACGTTGTTACTTCTAGCAGCAACACTTTTTGTGGTGTACTTCAACAGACCATATACCCTTACCCTACTTACTCAGAGTCTGGGCATTTTCTTTCCATCCAGCTGACTTCCTGAGCTCAGTGTTTGCTCAGATCTCGTTATCAAACAGCTTTCCCAACTATGCAGCATTCACTCCCTGCACCAACCCATGTGATTTTTCTTTTCCTTTCTCCCTAGCTACTGCTTCTGCAGCCAGCTAGCTTGCAGGTAGGGACATTTCTCTGGTTCACAGAAACTTTCAGCACATTGGACAGTGCCCAACACACATTGGGGAATTGCATAAAGATCTGCTGAGCAAGTGTGAAGAAATTCCTTGAAACTTAGGTATTGCATGTGTCCCCTCAGAAGTCCCTCTATGAGTTCAGAGACTCATATTGGTTGTCAGCTTTGGATCACTTCCAGTGACAATTTTTCTGTTGGCTAAAGTCAAACCTCAGATTCACATGAGTGCTGGCAAGGGATATAAATTCTCAGGGCAGATGTCTTCTTGGCCACCTGCAGCCTGGAAAAGACAGAAGCATTTCCTTGTTAACACAGCCAACAGTTGGGGACCGATGCTCTACACCAACCTTTTCTTTATAGCTGTTGTATATGGTTTTATGATGACCCAACTCAAGCCTCCGCCTTGTGGAGTCCCTAGTTCTCAGGTTTCTGCTTGTTCTGGTAACCCTTCCAGGGCACCTAGTAATGCTGTCATATTCTACTTTCTGTCCAAATTTACATCCTTTTTCATTGCTCCTGGGTCTACTTCTTAATACACTTAGATAATACATATTATAACTTATTTAACATTTCCAAATATTTTGTACAGAGAATGTGTACTCAGTCACATATGGTAGGCATGGAATTTTATCAAATCTCAGTAGCCCTTCTGTCTCTAGCCTGGATATATATATATATATAACGAATACACACACATACACACACACACACACACACACACACACACACACACACACACATATTCCTCAACTAAATTAGCTCTGGCCCGAGGCAGCAGAGACAAAATGGGTCTTCTTAACTCTCTGTTCACTTCTAGATGGGCATTCGTTTTGTCTCTATGCTCCACTGGTAGTTGGAAGGGCTGAGAAGCCTTTCCATGGCTAGCTTCTCCCATCTTCACTTGGGTGGATGTCTCTTCATTTCTTTCTTTCTTTTTTCCAAGGCAACCTCATATTTACCCAAGATGGTGAACAAAACCCACAGCAATGACTCCCATTTCTAAGTGAAAACCAAAGAGCCTTTGGATTATATTCCTTCTTTCCCTTACCTATCTTCTCTACTGGCAGGCCTATTTTGAAGTCTCCTCATCACCTTCACCGTGTCTTTCATCATTCCTTTATTCAATCACAGCATCTACCATAGCAGCACTGGGTGAGAAGCATATACTGATCTTTATACCATTCGTGCATATTTTGATTTCAACCTTTAACTTCATCAAAATCAGGAAGCTCTATTTCCTAAAACCAACTATCTATACTTAGAAAACATGCGACTGCATACTGAAATGCAGACATATGGACAGTTCCTACCAACCTCTATCATGGTCTGAGGAGAATCTGTTCTGATGAGTTAGGTTCCCACTCACTTCCGGTATTCCACTAGTTGCCAACATGGACTTAGTGCAAATTGCTTCAAATGGGTCACCACCAAAGGCATTAAATCTACTGCACCCTTAGACATGACAGGAGGAAGACAAGGGACACAGCTTCAGCATCATAAGTTTTCAGCTCCCTGCAGCTGACTGAAAAACAACCTCATCCTAGGGTTCAAATCTGTAAGAACCCACCACCTTAATCCAAGAAGTGCCGTTAAATTCAGAAGTGCACACTGTTGCTGTAAAATTAAGAAATTTTGTATCAGATCGAGTATTCAGATAGTCGTGTATTCTATTCATATAGAACACCATTATTACCCTGATACTCAGATGTTTCCATGAGTTCAGTTTCCTGAGGCTGGTGAGTGACAGTCTGGCTTATTTTAATTCCTCTAATATTTGCTCCTGGTGAATGTAAGCAGATGTTTTAAATTACTCTGTTTTGGTACTAATGCTGATATACATCATACATGCAGAGAAAAGATTTAATGTGTAGGAGAAAAAAGCCAATAACTTCATGACTATCAGACATCAAGAATGGGGGATTCTGAATAGAAAAAAAAAACCCATATTTTGGATTAGATGCCAGTAAATGATCAAGAAATAGTTGAAACTCATAAGGAAGGGCACTGTTTTAATACAGCTTTGGCACATCTCAGTTGGTGAGCCAGGGGACCATTAAATGTAAATATAATATCTGATGCTATTCATATTCTAGTGAGTCCAAAAGAGTTCTGACATCCAGCTGTGGCACAGCCAAGCTGACTCAAGGCCACCGAAAGCAGCTTGCATGTAGCATCCAGATGGTGATTTAAAGTAGCAAAAGGTCGCTATTCACAAGGTGCTAGTTACAGCATCAACAATCAAGATAATTGTATATTTTCTTGATTTTGTGAGTAATGGTGGATATTAAAATGCAGGTTTTCCATATGTGAGCTGCCTCAAGCTGGCTAGTAGCTTGACTAATTTTATTGTGAGAACGATAATTCCAAGTATCCTTTGTGTTCCTCTTGCCTTTGTAGAGATCCTACAATGAGGATTCAAATACTATGGGATTTGCTGCACAGCTTATAGCTACATTTTCCTCCTTTCCACGACTTTGACTTGTGCGAGCTAGATTTGATTGTAAGATAACCAAATATGTCAATTAACTAGTTGTTGTGCTGATCAGAATTAGAGTTTATAAGTTATCTCTGGCATGTCTTCACCAGCTCCCCCCGCCCTCGTGGCTCAGGGGCCTATGTGGAAGAGAAGGCAGAATGATCATAAGAAGCAGAAGGAATGAACGACTGCAAGCACACATGCCTTCCAGACAAAACAGTACTGATGCATATATAAACCCACTGAAACTATGGCAGCATGCACAGAGCCTGCACAGGTGCCAGCCACACAGAGCCCCAGTGATGAGTTGGGGAGCAGATACGGGGCCCACCCTTAACCTGACTGAAAAGTAAAAATCAGTTTTCTCCCCAAAAGTCACATTGGGTATATAAACTACAATTAGGGGTGGCCTTATGAGTATCTGGATAATATAAAATAAGCACAAGGATGTTTTCATAGACTTTTTTTGCTTCATATTGCTTTGTTTAGACTTATTTTTGTCATATTGGACTTTTTTGTGTTATGGTTTCTGATTTTATATATTCATCGGTTTTGTTTGTATGTGTGTGTTTCTTTTGCTTTTTGTTTGTTTATTATTATTTGGCTTTTTACTTGTTTTCCTATTTGCTTTCTAAAAGAAAGAGAAAAGGGAAAGGCATGGAACTGCTTAGGTGCAGAAGTAGAAGGATCTGGGAAGATTTGGGGGATGGGAAACCTTGGTCAAAATGTAGCTTATCAATCTCACAGGAGGCCATGTGAGACAGGAGAAGCTCAACAGTGCCGCAACATCTGCAAACATCTACAGTTGGTTCCAGTCTTCCGAGTTCATTACCAAGCTGATCTTTAGTTAAAAGAGCTGGCAAAGGTTTGATCATCTTTCAGCACACGATACCAGCCTAGAGAATCATCCATAACTTGATCATGGCATGCTAGATTTCACAAAGCTGGAGCAACTGTCAGCTCCACTCATTAAGCTTGTTCTGGTGACCCTATTTCTCTGTTTCAGTTTTTAAGAATATCTTTCTTCTGGGACTTGTCATACCAAAAAAAGAGTTTGTGAGAACACAGGATATGGAACTGACTTGTATAGCTGAGGTCCGATGCCAAGGCCCCTGAAAGGTAAGAGTCAGTGCTGCTGCGAAAATACAAACTCCTGGGAAAATTAAAGCTTAAGGAATTGTATTTTGTTCTGCAGTAGTTCATGATTCCAGTTGATAAGCCTGACGGGGAAGTCATTGCTGCCTCCATCCTGCACCATCAGCACTGTCAGGAGTCATAGTTAAGCTGCTAACACCAGGATACCAGGCTATGGCTGACCCTGGGCTGTATGCCATTTGGTTTCCTGACTGTGACTGAGGACTGCCAAAAGTAGAACACACATGCAGCTGCAGAGTGTCCCGCAGTGATTAACTGACATCAAGGATAAAGAACAGAAGAAATAAATTAGGAAATATGTATGTTTACATATACAACCATGTCCCTTGGTATGCAGGGAGGTCTAAATACAGATACCAAAATCTACGGCTGTAAAAATCTCTTCCATAAAATAATACTCATGTATAAACTATGCTCATCCTCCTGTGTTATAGATTTATATGTGTATTACTTATAATTTCTAATATAAGGTAAATGCTTTGAAGAATAGTTTTGCTGTAGTGTGAATTAATAAAAATTATTCACACATATGGTATAGCTGCAGGGGCTTCCCAAACATATTCAGGCCATGGTTAGCTGCATTCCTGGATGTGAAACAGTGACTTTCTGTACAAATATGTATTTTATGTACATTAGAATGTGCCATATAGGTACACACACACATACATACATACATACATACACACACACACACACACACACACACACACACACACACACACCTTCAGTAATCAGTACTCAGAGGCTGGATCCACTACATAATAATGAGAAATAAAAAATGTCACTTTCAGTTTCTATTCTCACACTTAAAGAAGCTGATGTCCTATATCTATGTGCACATACTAAGCTATCAAAGTAAATACACAAGCACATAGGTATTCTTATACACACCAGCACCATGGCATGACAGATGAACTCAGTGGCATAGATATTTTAGTATCTGAAGTTACTTGCAGGAACGATGAGCAGTTAGTCAATGGATGGATATTCACTAAATAAATTCATTTATTCATGAGTACCATGATTCAAAAGTGTTCATTTATTGTGCCAGCTAAATACACCAGTCCTCAGGTATGTAGAATTTTGTGTAGATACACCTTTCGAACTCATGACAGCTCTGCTGAGGTGCTTCTTTCTCTCTCACCCAGGTGATGCTTTCACTGTCTACTTTGTTAAGGAACAGTATACCTTGTCAAGGAAATCTCCTGTCCTTGTTGGCCAGCCTTGCAATAATGTAGGAGGTATTATAAAAGGACAGGGAGTGAATGACCATAACACAGCCACCTGTATACCCTGGGTGTCCAGGAATTCCCGGGAACTTCACTAAGTGCTTCGGAGATTGTGATAGGTAAAGTTCTGCCTTCAGCAATTGCCCTACACCTTCAGATAACCCAATATAGAGCATATCATGCCAGAGATAATCTGTTCTTCTTCCCAAACAGATAAAGTCACTTCCTGGCTACTCTATGATCTCAAGCTCTGGCTGGTCCACATTCACTTTGAGCTGTTTTTCTTTTTTTAACTGTATCTAAGTACCGAAGTATGTCTGGGCTTCAATATACCTCTGCACCATGCAACATCCTTAAGAGCTCACCACACACAAGCCTTTGCCATATGCCCTGTCTCTCCACAGACAGCCCTCAAAATGGCATCTCTCCTATCAAGCCTCCTTGGGATTCTTTGTCATGAACCTGGTCATTGATCACACCTAAAATAAGGGCTACTATGAAGACCAGAAAGACTCAGCTTGCTCCATGCAGCCATTCTGTCTCAGAGGAGTCTCAGTTTTTATGCTGAAGCAGAGCTATGCAATGCTAGAAACAATAGCAAAAGATTCAGGATGATGGAGAGCATCCAGCATGTCTACCAGGCAAACCTGAGTCTTCCGGGACAGTCAATTTCTATAGCACATGCTGAAGTAGCAGCCATGGGCATCAATCAACCAAAGCTCAGCCTTAAGGACAGAGGAAAACTGTTCTTGTAACTATGGGCTCTTACAGTTTCTTTATAGTATACACAACCACAAAAGGTACTCTGAACAAGAGTGATGTCACAGAAGTAATATACAGCCCAACACACATACTGCAGGCTTACTGATATGTGTGTGTGTGTGTGTGTGTGTGTGTGTGTGTGTGTGTGTGTGCGCGCGTGGGGGGGGGGAGTGTGTATACAGGCGTCCGCAAGCTGTGAAGACTGGAGATCATTGATTCATATACATGAGAGCAGCAGAACAGATAACCTCAGCCTGTATTTCAAGGTAAAAACATTTGCTCTGTTTTGTGACTCTTCCATTTACTTTTGTGATGAACATTACTGATGACTCATGTGGGCATGAAAGAATCTTCTGTTACTACTTCCTGCAGTTTTAATAACTTGTATCTATAAAATAGACAATAGGGAGATTAAGAAAAAAAGAGGGGCCATGAATGTATCCATGTGCAGGATGAAGGGAGTCACATAATATATGGAAATTCAAAGAAGTTGGAGTTGAAGCCTTAGTAGCATGCTGAGCTATAAAATAAAGTTGCGGCTTGATGCTTCTGTAGGGACATGGTGGCAAGACTTGATAGGAACCTAGGACCTCTGGAGGGAGGTACAGGCCATGGGTAGATTCAACGAGGAAAGGCACCCCAGGATCACATTGTAGATCAGGTTCTTTCAGTGACTTCACAGATGGTTGCCAATGCAAAGCTTTTCTGGATAATGCCTCAGACTTTTAGGCTCCTTTGCTATGAGTTAACCCTTTCAGATTAGTCAGGAGTTAGGTAGGAAATACACCAGCCTTCACTGCAAACCTTCCAGGAAGTTCCTTAGTCAGACCAGGGACCCTCATAGGAAGCGCCTGCCTTTGCTTTGCAAGACCTAGAAGATAAGGGAACTACTGAGGTTGCCTCTCTAGCCCCGTGTCCTTAGTATATGAAGTAACATGATCTGGGGTATTGTTCTTGAATATCTATTGCTCACTGTTTGCTAATAGACAGGAGAGAGGCTGAGAGGCCAAGAGAAATAATAAGAAAGATTTCACTTCAGGGTCTGCCTCACAGTCTATGGAAAGGGAAGAAAAGGGAATTAGTTGTAAATTACAAATCTTGATTTGTTCCTATCCCAGCGCTGCAGATAAAAGATGCAGGAGGGCTCCTTAGAGACTAGTAAGGAAGGCAGACACTGACATGAGTTCATAGAATTATCATCCTGAGACAGGTGATGAGGATTTGGGCAGCTTCCGGACTTCACAAAATTGAGGGTACTCAGGGCCAGATGTGAGAGAAGAACGACAGGCCAAGTTGGAGGCTGAATGACTGGGGGATGGTGAGTATGCCAGTGAGATTGTCACTCCATGGAGGTTCTAAGAACAGTCTTTGACTTTCTTTGGAAAATACAAGGAAGCTACAGTGTACTTTGTAATTGCACTAAAAAAATTTTTAGTCTCACTAAAAATAGAAGCAAGCGCCTGTTGTTGGTTGCCTACAGATTCATTTGTTGGAATTTAAAACCCCAGTACTACAAAGAATATGATTTTCTTTATGGACGAAGTCTTCCTAGAGGTGACTATTTTGCTGTGAGGGCGCTGAGGTGAGCCTTTACTCAAGGTGAGTGATGCCCTCAGACGATGGAAAGCCTAGAGGAGGCATGCATGCATGAGAAGGACACTTCAGAAGAAACTGGAGATGATTCTACAGGACAAAAAGTGCCATAAGCCAAGAAGTAGTGGAGAGACCCGGTCAGACTTGGCCTCCTAGTTACCAAAAGCAATTAGTGTTGACAACACTTTGGTCTCAAACTTTCCCAGACTCCCAGCCACTATGGCTGTGAGATCGCAAGTACCACCAGCTTCAGGTTCCCTGGCAAAGCTCACTGCTAGGGAAGCCTTGGCACGTGACATGCTGCCACAGGCAGCAAATGGGAAATGACAGCAGCTGGATGTGAATGTGCCAGGGTCTTCTTGAAACCTGTAGGGAATATGTATATGTGTATGACACATGTGCAGGGTCCAGGTGGTAAGGACTGGATGCATGCACAAATAAGATGAGGAGAGAAAGCAATTTCCCCTTGGGGGAAGACACTGGCATGTGTTATAACATCATAGAAAGTCTTTCTAATGATCTAGAAGACAAACTGAACGGATTCTCTGATATCTCCAATCAGAAGCACTCTTGCTTCCTCTGTGGTGCTTCTTCTGTGCAACAGTGGCTATGTTCCATATACCCCTCAGATAAGGAGCTGCTAATAGCAACTGCTCTGAATAAGCATGCCCTGCACTTAATTTAAGAATATATATATAAGCTTTTCTCACACAAATCATGAGGTAAACTTCAATCACCACCACCGTACAAAACAGAAACCATCCTCCATTTTCAGTGAGCCTCCACTCACATTCCATCACCCACAGGAGCCACTAGCCCACTGCTAGGCTCCATTCTAGGGGAGAGGAGCCATACTACACTCTCTTGGCATCTTGTGCCTGCTTTCTTGCACTTAGCATAGAGGTTCTGAAGTGTCAAATTTTACTACATTGGTGCCAGGTGTAATAGCACAAATTGTATTCCTCATACTCAGAGCTGAGAGAAAAGGATCCTGAGTTTGAAGTCTGTCTGGCGCGCATAGCAAGATACTGTCCAGAAAACAAGAAGAAGCGGGGAGCAGACTACTGCTCTTTATTCCCAGGAGTTGGTGAGAATGAGATGATGTCCTCAGTTGTTCCTGTACCTGGCTGTGGATAAATGTACCTTTCCCTCAGTGTGTCCCTCAGAGCAGAGTTCTTGGTCAGATGGGAAATATTGCAAACCACCAAACTGTTTCCAAAGCAGCAACAGCCATTACCTTAGCTACACAACATGTGAGGTATGCATCACACACCCTTCCCCTATGGCCAGCCTCCATTTATTTCATTTTAGTATGTGTTGAGTTGTTTGGTTGATGCTGTGGGAACGCTAGTGGTAATGAAGCAGTGTCTCACTGTCTTTTAGCGTTTCCATATCTACCAATGTCACTTTGCTTAGCTATTCATAGCATTTCTATAGAGGAAAGTCTATTCAGATCCATTGACAGTACTTTTTTTTACATGTTTGTTTTTATGCTTATTATTAGGCTATAAATGTTATGTATGAGTCTACATGCAATTCACTTGTCAATCATGTGCATTGCAAATATTCTCTCCCTGCTTGCAGACTGTATGCCAAAGACGTTGAGGTTCTAAATTTTGATGAAGTCCAAATCATCATTTCCTTTTCTTACTTATGTTTTGATGTCATCTAAGGATTGTGCACCAGGTTCCAGACCAGGGATATTTAATTCGAGGTTGCTGGGGTGGGGACTCTAAGTGGCTTTTGGTCTTAGCTTTTATGCTTAGTCTGCAGTCCATTTTGAGTATTTCTTGTATTCAGATCATATTTCCTTAAATTTTCTACTCAAAGAAATGGAAAGGCTATTCATCCATTTGTAACAAAAAGTGCATGTGCCAATGCTATGCATTCTGCATTTCAGTTTATGAGCTGATGGTACTAGCTGCTACCTGGAGTGCAAACCCCCAAGAGATGAAAACACAGCCCAATATGGCAGAAACTGCAAGCTATGAGGAAAGGTGGGGCCAGGGCCCAAGCAAAAGGAACCATAAGTGTGGACCTTGTCCGAAGCCAATGGTTACACATCAGCCAAGGGCTTACTCAAAATACAGACCAGTCTAGGTTGCCATGCTGTTCAGGAAGTGGACATGGCAGAGATGAGGGGAAAAAATCATGCTGGATTCTATTTTCAACTGCAGCAAAAATACAGACAATACTTGTCAACCAAACAATCCTTCACTCCACAGGTCTGTGACAATAAGCAACTTCGCTTTGCGACTCAACCCTGACCAACATCCACTGCAGAACTCTCACCTTCCGCCAACTGACAACATTCTCATCAAACAGCTCCCAGGCCCTGACGATAAGCGTTCTACCGTATGTCTCTGTGACTTCAGACCATTCCAGTAGGTGTCTTCCTGGCTTAGTTCTACCCAGTATAATAGGAAAGCTGCAGAACATCAGAAGCTACCTCCTTTATAGAGCTGAGCAGCAGCACAGTTTGCAAGCGTGTGCACCTTGTTTTGCAAAGGAGCCCGGGTAGTGAGGCAGTGAGAAACAGGTACGGTACAGTTGGGAGAAAAATCTGAAGTGTAAAATTAAATAGGTAGAAGAAGCTTTGAAGTAGATGAAATAATCAAGAGCATGTGGAAAGCACCTCTCAATTGGTAAGGAGGGGGGTAGATGATGACTCATCCATTGAAACTACTGAAAAAGAGTAGAGGAAATGAGCAGAGGGTCCAGACAGTGAGACACACAGAAGGCAGAGGGTGTGGGTGAGAATGGAAAATGTAGAGAATCTGTAAGATTGGAGGTCAAAAGGTCATGGGTACCTCATTAGAAATTTTATCCACAGCACTACCACTCAAGACACCTGCTGATGCCCACAGACACACACCAAACTGAGGAAAGATTGGAATTGTGGCTAAGAAAACACTAGGTGGAAATCAGGGCAGGTATCAGTGTGCATAGCTGGTGGACACCATGAGCTAGTGATGCTAAAGGTGGCAGTGGTGGGGGCGGGGGGAGGGCACTGCTGAGAGTGGAGCAGCAGAAATGGAAACAGCAGAGAGGAGGAGGTGAGTGCTAATAGAAGGCACAGAGATTCTCCATGTCAGGTAGGTGTTATTGACTTCTTTTCTGTCTCTGCATCTCCTTTGTGGAACAAGAAGCTGAGAAATATGGTAAGAAGAGAGGAAATATTGTGGCTTGAATATAGGAACTGGCCAGCTCCTTTCTGTCTCTTCTGCCACATGAGAACACAATCTCTCTCCTTCTCTCTCTCTCTCTCTCTCTCTCTCTCTCTCTCTCTCTCTCTCTCTCTCTCTCTCTCTCCCTCCCCACTCCCACCCCATCCCTGCCTCCCTCTCCCCACAAGATAAGGGTGCACTGTCAGTGTCATCTTGCTTATCTGTATAAGATGTTTTATATTTAAAATATAGCCTCACTTGGTTGTCAGCACTGGCCTAGAACTCACTATACAGCTCAATTGGCCTCAAACTTCCAATGAGTCTTCTGCTTCAGTCTCCCAAGGAGGTGTGAACCAAATAGAAAGTGCACTGGATTGGCTTCGGATGTACCTTACAAATGTTAAGATGTCTACTACTTATAAGCTACCAAGTTGGTTGTAATGTGCTTTGGTACTAGGACTTAACTACAGACATGAACTGAAGTGGCTTAGAGACATTCAGCTCTGGAATGGCAGTTATAGGGAAAGTGAGCAGATGAGAAGACAGGAATATTTGCTGAGCTCAGAAGCAAGCAAGATGGTTGCAAATATAGCTATGGACAGAAGCCGGTGGACAAGGAGAAACAGTACAAAAATATGCTGAGGTATGGAAGCAGCACTTCTTCGCAGGTGCGGTCATGCATGTTTAATTTTAATGCTTAACAGTATTCCGTAATTTCTGAATTTTCTACAAAGGAGACTCTTATTATGAAGACCAGCAGCTCATTTCTATGTTTAGAAATAATTGAACAACAACAACAGCAACAACAACAAAACAAACAAAAAAAAAATGCTGAGTGGTGCTCAGAATCCAACAGAGACTAAAACTATTATTGTGTAGCCAGTCAGCAAGTCTAGATGGCTATGTCCACCCTGCTTCAGAGTCTAACAAGAAGCAGGTGATCAACAGCACCAAAACTGCCCCCACACATGCCCAGCCCCCTCCAGAGCCATGTTGAGTGCCCCACACTTGTGACTTTCACGCAAGCCATCACGCTACCATCACACCAGGAGCATCAGAAAAGAAAACTGAGAGCCAGGTTAGTGGATGTGCTTGGCATGGCACAGCATTTGAAAGGGAGTATTGAAGTTGACCTCCGAACAAATGCACTTGTCCCTACTAGAACAGTGAGGGGCTCTGAGCTTTGGGAAACCAGGGTGGGTATAATAATATTTAAACAGGGAACTGAACCTGAAAGGAGAGAGCATCAATCGTCACAAGCAAAGGAGGGCCAAAGGAGAGAGGAAAGTGAGCCAGAAAGTAAATGCTGGAGTCTCATGAAAGAGCGTGAAGCCTCCACCTCAATCTCAAGCCTCAAGCTTTACTTTCCTCACACACTGTTCTTTTTACCTGACTTGTTAAGGTCACCCCATGTTTATTATGGCCAAACATTTTTTATTGATTTCAGACACACTTGAGTTTAAGATAGGTTCCACATCACTTATTCATGAGTCAGAATTAACACTTGCTGACCTCATATTTATATTTTAGCCTTGAATGTTCTGTACAGTTATCAGATTTATTCCTGCTTCTTGCCCTCTCCATAGGAACTGCGGCCATTTACCTAGGTGTGACCAAGATCAGAAGCATTGTGGGGCACCAGCTGTCTCCTCTGGTTGCAGTGGATGTTCCCAGTTGTCACCATGCCTTGGAGTCTGTGGATGGCTGTTAGAAAAATCAGGATTCCCCCAGAATGTCAAGAACTTCCCCACCCTGTATATCACCAACACAACAATGAATACGATGTTTTCATGTGATGGTTCACTTTGTCTCTTCCTCAGTCAGAAAGGTCTCCCACTGACCTCTTAGCAGAGCAGGACCATTGGAGCCACCACCTTGACTCTGCCCCGTGTTTACATGATTCCTCTGTGTGTTCCTCTCACCTTCTCTGCACTTTCTTTCCTTAAAAATCTCCTTTCACTTCTTATTTTGAGTTGTATTGAAGGTGTCATTTTGGTGAGGAGATCTATCCAATTGTGCTTAATATATAGTCCTGAAGAAATTCTGGCTTGTGTCCTAGAAACGAGAATCTTGTTCTTCCTCAACATCACATGAAAAATGCAGGCTCTGCACTTAGACATTTACAATTTGCAGTCTGAGAGCTCTTTGACTTGGTTTTCCCCAGCTACAAGATACCTTTGAACTTTTCTCCACTGCTCTAATCATTAGGAAAATGGTCTTTGCAGAACGCATGATTGTTCAGTTTCTACCCCTAATTGCAGATAAGTCCTTTGTCACTGCAGATTTCTCTCCGGGATTCTCACCTTTCAGGTGTTGGGTTATTTGTACATTTATTTTAGAGTCAATCTCACTGTGTAGTCAAGGCAGCCTCAAACTTGCAATCTTATATCAGGCTCAAAAGTGCTGGGATTACAGGTATGCCCTGCCACACTCAGCTTCTCACTTGTCACTTGATGACAACCTTGGCCATGGGTCTTTCTCATGTGAAATTAGGGTGCATGAAAGTAGGCAAAGACTTGCATTATGCTCAGAGGGCTAGGTTCATTCCTTGCCCTCATCTTTATGTGCCCTGTCAAGATCATTAGCCCAGAGGACCAAAGACATGTGGTGCAATTGTGCTCCTCATTTTCAGCTGGGAGACAATCCCTTGGAGTTAATCCCAGTCAGTCAAACACAGCCCACTTGCTGATGGGTGAAGTTGCAAGCACTGCATTCTATTCAGACTGTTATGCAGGAAGATTGTGACAGTAGCTGACATATCTCCCGTGTGAAGTCTTGAAGTAAGACTGCATCAGAGTTACTTCATTTAGAAACTCGATGAAGTTGTCCAAGACTTGGAATTAATGTGTAATGACATTATATCTCTCTCTTTTATGAAATGGTCTACTCTTCAAGTTATGGTCCTATGAATGTATCACATTCATGCAGAACAATGCATCCTAACACCTAGCATATACTTCAACATTATGGAAAGTATCATATCCTCCTCATGGCTCATGCTTGAAATGTCAGGAAGATTTCCAAGACAACCCTTCAGACTACACACATCTCTGGCAAAAACTCCATAACATATACCATCTGCTATAACTAAGATATGGCTAGTTGTGACCAAAGTCCTGGTTGTCAGGGTGGCCCTGTTGAGAAGTTGGGCCTGGGGCATGTAGTACTCAACACCACCTTTTAGCAGTTCTCAACACAGAATGGTCATATAAGATATGATATATGCCTGCCTGACCCATACCCCTTTATTGGGTTCCCATTCAAAATATGACCACTTGAATCTGAACATGCCACCACCCCCCCTGGGATCTCATCCCTCATTCTTCCAAAGTGATGGGGCTGCTGGAACTTTGACACTGATCCTAAAACTGAACTGGTGCCTTCCAAGTATTTTGTACGTGTGACAAAAAAAAAAAAAAAAAAAAAAAAAAAAAGACTCAAGCATTATCAAACTGTCACTACTAAGGGGGTGGGGTGGGTCCTACTTGGAACCTTAGTAGTGAGGGAAAGGGAAGGTTCTGGGTGAGATTCAAGAATCAAAATCTAAGAGAAGAGTATGATAATAGCTAATATTAACACCTATGGTGACTCTCTAGACTGATGACAAGTAGAACAAACAATAACCATTTATGTCACACTCTAAAATTGTTTCCTGGCCCATTTGTTAATTCCAGTAAAGAAAAATGAAGCAGATAATAAAAGGAACCATGAAAAGCAAACACCTGTGTGATCTTTAAGTCACCTTGTCTGTTTCAGCCAGCTACTGGGCAGACCACAATTGGACTTTCAAGTAAAAGAGGGCCACAAAATGGTATAGGTGTGTACACTAAAAAGATGTCTTGCAGCCTGGATGAGGTCCTATTTAACTGAACATGCAATAGAGTCTGCCGTCAAATGCTCAGTTTTAATGTCTGTTACGGTTCTTCGGAAGGATATTCAAGTCCACTGCCTTAACCACTCAAACCCGACCACCTTGGCATGATATTCAATTTCACAGATAATACGTAACTAAAGAGGTTACTTGATGTTTAATTCTGCCATTCATTGATGACTATCAAATACCCACACATAAAGTCAGTGTCACTGGCCAACTTTATTTGTCATACCAATGAAGGAGTGATCCCCAGGACAGCAATTCTTCTAGAAGCAGCTGCTCTCATAATAACCTTAATTCCAAGGTTGGGTAGGAATGTTCTTCTCCTCTGCTATTTCCATTGTCTGCAGTGGAGACACATTCCCTTCACCCTGAGTAAGTCAGCAAACAAGCTCCAGGGCAGAGTGCATCAGCATGCAATATGCTGAGGATGGCCCAATTAGTGGGTCCCATCTTAATTAATTTGATCATGTCTAGCTTCGCCTGGGTCAGTGTGTCTCCCAGCTGATCCTACAGTCATGCAGAGAGAAAGCCCAGAACCTCACAGCTCTGCAGAGAGCACCCAAAGGGCTTGGGGGGATTTTTCTCAGCAAACTACTATTGCCTAGAGGGAGGAGGGTTTAGAGCTGGAAAGGCTTGCAAGGGAGCAGATGAAGGAGGATGCCAAAAGAGCAGTTGGGACAGAAGAACATAGGAAAGGAAGTAGTCAGCATGGGGAGACTGGCTGAAAAGTCTGAGAAGAAAATGCAGAGAGAGCAAACAGAAAGCATGGTTAGCCCCTCCAGTGCACAGCCACAGCAGACCTAGGGAAGGCAACCAACATGAACAGTCCAGACCTAGAACAACAAAGAACAACAGGCAGGCAGAAAAGAACAGTCGATCAGCCATGACTGAGAACAGGACAGGTCTGGGATCACCCTCAAAGGCATCCCTTTGGAACTCTCTCTTTGCACTTGCTGTCCTCTTAAAAAGGGACATAAAAGTACCATCCTTCACAGCTACTGGGGTAGATAAAAAGGCTGTGCCTGTCAACCTAATATGTTGGATGGCTAGCTTTTGTACCCTGCTCATTCCATTTCTCATGAGTGCCTCTCTTGGTTTCTTCTGCAGACACCCTGAGCTCTACTAGGCCAAGTCAAGGGCAGATATGTTTCGTTTCATCTCACTGCTCTTCCAACGTATTTTATTGGTAGCGTATGGGCTGTGCTATTATCTCATCTTTCGACTCTTGACCTCGTTCTTGACTCCAAGCTGACCTATCTTTGTGGTGCTCATGGGAGCTGCTTACACATACTGTAGTCCCTGTTCTGCCTCCTCACTTCTTATTACTTAATAACCTACTCGTGACACTGGCTGCTCCATATAAACACATGCTTGCAGTGTGTTCACATGAGAACTTGGCCTTCTATATGCAACAGGCTCCAGCAAAGCACATTGGATGCCTGAGTTACAATTGAAGCATAGCTAACAGCAAGCTATGTCCCGCCCCCAAAGTCAGCTTCCCATCCAGATTCCATTAATCAGTGAAATATGAGCACTAAGCAAACAACTGGCAAAGATCATTAATCACATGTTTCTCTAACAATTGCAAATAGCTACTTACTATCTGGAGTTTCCACGCTCTCCTTTTCTTTATCAATTCCTCTTAAAGTATATTCTATATGGTATCTGTATTACCCAACCCTGACTTCTTAATGCTTGTATGGTATCTTTTCCTGTTTTTTGTTTGTTTGTTTGTTTGTTTGTTTTTATTCTCAGTTTACTTACAGATGATTGTTAGTCAACAGGCCACAACTGCCTGTGGGCATGTCTTTGGCAGATTGTCTTATTGTTAATTGAGCCAGCCCACTGTGGGTGGCAATGTTGCACAGGCCTTGACTTGCATCCAAATGAAGAAAGCTAGGCAACATAGGCAGCAAGCAGTCCGTATGGGTGCATTTGTTTCTCTAGACTCTTAATGGCGAATGTGATATGACTAGCTGCTTTGAGTTCCTGCCTTGTCTCTATCATATGAACTGTGACCTGTAATTGTAAGCAGAATAAATCTTTCTACCCCTAAATTGCTTTTGTTCATGGTGTTTTATCAGAGTCACAGAAATAAAGCTTGAACACCATATATATCTGGAGTGAGTTTCTTGTACAAAATGTATTATTGGATTTCCCCCACCCATTCTGCCATTTTTTTCAACTCAGAAATCAAACTTTTTACTTAACAAAAGTATCAGATAAAAGTCAGACAGGCATTTACATTAAGACAAATCAATGGACTAGGAGAAATTTTACCTTCAGTGCTTTACAGTAACTTCATACACATGCAGAATTCTGTTGCTGTGGTCACTATATCACACAGAATAGATATAGAATGGTTTGTAAGATTTTTCAAATGCTCACAGAATGCCACCTTTTATTCATAGTGCACTAAGTTTACAAAAGTCTTCAAAATGTCATGATGCATTAAGTTTACAAAAGTCCATAAACACATTTAGTTTTTGTTGATTTAATTAAGGGAGTCATCTGTAGGAAAGGTTGTAGCTCAGAATCATAGCCTAGACACTGTTAGACATCAAGTCTTCATTCCTCTTTAGACACCAGATAGGTTTAGGTTTAGGTTCCTTCTTTGCAGAGGTCTCTGGGCTAGCTGGCATGCCAGTGCTTAAGGAAACAGTGGCCTGCATAACAGATCTCCTTGTGAAGCATGAAGCAGGATGAAAGAGGCTTGATGGGTGCTTGAAGGAGAATACAATAGGCTGCCTGCCCACAACCACCAGGGCAACAATTTTATTGAGACACATTCTACAAATTACTGTCTTCTAACTGGTTTATTCAGAACACTTGGCGTTAAAAGAATTATATGGTATGATATGTTTGTGTTATTTATGTTAATATTAATGATATTTAAAACTTAAGTTTGTCACTTCAATATTTTATTTGCTTTCTGAGTCAGGCCTCTCTCTCTACCTGGCCCCCCCTTACTTCCATGGGAATTGACTTTTAAAAAAAGGATTGTATACTGATTAATTCATAGTGTTTGAGTATGTCACACTGTTTGGTAATAGTTATTGTAGCTATAATAATATGCAAATGCAACTTCACCATGTGGCATCAGCATGCGCTCCTCCCAAAGAGTATAAAAGCCTTAGGTTCATTTGGGAGACGTTACCCTCCCATTTTGGGGGTCTTAATTTTTTAATCATTTATCATACATACATTGAATATGATATCAATGTTCTAATTATTGCTTCAACCATCTACTATGGTAGGAAGCAATGTAGTCTATTTTATTTTTCTGTTTTAATCTATTCTAATGTTCTCATGAGCTTGAGATTATTTTGCCATCCCTCTTTGAAGAATTTTTTTTTTTAATTTTACAGAAAGATGGGTTTGCTGGCAGGAAGTGAGAGAAAGACATTGTGACTAGGGATAGATCTCACAGTGCACAGGTCCCTCTTTCAGTGCTCTGAGGTGACTATCTCACATTCTCCTTGCCAACACTGTTGTCTAGGACATGTTTACCATGGCTGGAGTTTCTATTCTCCCATCTACAACATGTCCCACCCCTCTGACAATTTTCAAGGCAAATTATTTATTTCTAGATTTCCAAAGTTTAATTAAGATGTGGCTTAGCATTGATTTCTTTGGAATTATCCTCTTAGGTATTCTTAACATTCTAGGTATGTATATTCCTTTAACTAACTTTAGGGAGTTTTCCCCATTGCATCTCCAAATAATTTTCTCTCCTCTCTTTTTCTAGAACAATCTTATTATATGAATGCCAGCTCCTCTGTTACTACCCCACAGGTCACTAAGACCCACCTACCCTCCCATTCTTTTTTTTTCTGTCTCTTTGAAGTTCAGATTGGCTAAGTCTGGCATAAATGTGCCAAAGTTCACTGATTTGGTTTGGTTTTTCATTCCATCATTGCTATTGAGCCTTCCCAACAAAACATTTTGAAATGTCAGTTATTTCACTTTTCAGCCCTACATTTTCCTTTCTTAAAAATACTGTTTCTTTGATTTAATTGATTTTTTTTTCTGAATCACTCAAGGATATCATGATTGTGAACTTGAGCACTTTACAAACAGCTGCTTTGGTCTCCTTGTCAGACATAGTGTCCACTGACACTTCTCAAGATCATACCTGCTGATTTTTCTTATTCACGTCATAATAGCCTAGTTAATAGGTTGAAGGGAGATTTTTGTATTATATATGTCATAATTGAGGCACTTAATTATGAGACTACAGGCCGCATCTTTTTCCTTTGCTAGCAAGCAGTGTCCATGCTGGGGTACAGTTGAATGGTTTTCCAGAGACTGAACTGGGGTGGAAAGTCAGAGATCTTCTTGGGGGAAAGGAGTCTGTATGGTCCTCACTTTGTGAACTAGGATGTAACATAAATCTCCTTCTAGTCTCCCTAAAGCTGAGTGGAAAGTGCTATAGCCAACCTCAGCTTTGCTCGGCTTGAACAGAAAACTACAGACCACGTCACCTGTAAAGCAAACAAATGTATTTCTTGAAGTCCCACAGGCTTAGAAATCCAATGCAAAGTTTTGGCACCTCATGAGGATCTTTGTGCTCTTTCATCCCATGACCAGAGGGTAAGAAAGCATTTACAAAAGAGAGTAAGGAAGTGAGTTTGATTTTATAACAAACCTGCCCTTATGGAACTAAGCCAGTACAACAAAAGTATGCTAACTTGGCCAAGAGATTTCATTATCTTAATCATTTCTCCATGCTCTAACCTCTCAACATTGTCCCATTGGGAACTGGGTGTCCAACACAAGGACTTGGGAGGCACACTCAAGCTACGTCATCTCTCCACACTGATTGGATGAAGTAGGCTGAAAGTGAAATCCCAGCCTCAATGAGCCAGCTGACTGGGCATGGGGATGAAGAAGCAGAGTGGCAGTCAGTCTCCCTTCCATACACTGTGTTGTTCAGTCTCACCTCTGAGCCTTCATAGGATGACCAGCTTTCCCCTGCTCCCATGGAGATGCCTATGTGTGTATGTGTGCAGGGATTTCTAGTTGTAAATGCTCAGAGACCAAGGTCTGATGCATCTTGGCCAAAACCAGAAACTATATGCAGTGACCTTAATGCGCTTGAATGCTGACTCTAACACTGGTGTCAAATAAAAGCCAATTCTACTTTGACTCCTTTTCTTTATTATAGATTTGGGCTGTTTTGAGTAATCCTAGTAAGTTTCAATTAAATTCCCGACATCACGAGTATCACCTTGCTGAAGGCTGGATGTTTTGTTTTCCTATAAACATTCTTGAACTTTGTGCAGCACCGTCTGGTTTTGTACAAAAAGCATGGTCCTCTGGGATTTATTACATGTTGCTAATTAAAACTGAAAAGTTTAGGGGGATAGGGGCAGAGTTTAGTCTTAAAGGGATTGCCTAGCACACATAAAACCTTGGATTTGATCCTAATCACTGCAATGAAGCAAGTAAAAATAGCATTCCCCGTTTCTCTGAAAGCTGAGACAGGAGGATCACATGAGTTCACAAGTTTGGAACCAGCCTAGAGAACAGAGTAAGAAACACTATCACAAAGATAAAAGATAAGATTAAATTAAGTAAAACTTTAAATTCAGAATTATCTATAAAGCAAACCCAAAGTAGGACCTATGGCTGCATGACTCCCTCTCGTCCCAATGTCATGGTCTCTCGTCCTGCTCTAGGGAACAGGTGGGCCAAGCTCTGCGATGTGCTTGGCTCTTAGAGCCTGGTTTTCCAGAGTCACTCATACATTAAGGGTATGCACCAACTGAGTTCTGTTTCAGAGTTGAGAAAGATCTTCTGCAGAGCTGTGGATTCTCTGAGCAAACTCCTTCTTTTCAGCCTGTCCTGTGCCATGGAGCTGTCGCAGTTGCTTCATATTTTCAACTCTGTGAAGACTAACAAGAGCTGCCTGGTGCCACTGCACCATGTCCCGAAGATGCTATCAAAGCAGTGAGGAGGGCATCCCTAGGACAGGGCTTGCCTCTGTTTGTTACCTCTTAGGATCACAGAGGATACTGATTTATTGAGGCCCTGGTGTCTCCAACACTAATTAGTTTACATGCTGAGGAAAGGTGAAGAGGATAGACAAAATGGCTATTTCAAGGGAAAAAGCAAATATACTCGCTATTCCAGAATTTGCGTCTATGGCCAGAATTATTTTAAGTTAATTATGCTCCCCTTACTCTGGCAGTTTCTTTGTCTTTCCAAATATTTGAGCATTTCTATCTGCTTAGTTTCTCAATAGTAGTCTGTGAGGTTGATTGGGAGATGTTCAACAAATGATGGACATACTTGCTTTATATCACATCTGTACCTTGACTTCCTTCCCAGCCATGGCTGCAATTAGTGTTGTAGCTGTGCTGCCTGGTCCCAAAGCAAACAGTGGAAGGGTCTGGGTGAGGTGTAATTATTTTCCTGTGACCACTTCTTAATAGGCCCATTTCCCAAGACAGGACTCAGGCCTTAATTTCTCCAGTTAATTACATGCAGCCCTTTAAAAGCACAGTCTTTGTACAGCATTGTGAATTTTGTCTGGCAACTGGGCAGTAAGAGCACCAGGTAACATCAGCATCCTACACTTTGACACGCTTCCTGGCTAGAGTTTCTACTTCCTGTGGTGGGATTAGAGGATACGTAAGAGAGACTCATACCTACTTAAAGTTCATTGATTGTCAGTGTCCCAGCAGAGAAACATTTTCTGAGACAAAAAATAAATTACATAAAAACTATACAAACTAATATTGATATTTTGTTTTAAAAGAAAATAGTTCCCTTAAAGAATAAAATAATTGAGCCACGAAACACATAATAATTGAAGGCACTAGCATTCAAATTCATTCATTTATTCACTTTAAGCCAAACCTTATTTTTGTAGCTGTTCAAAAATTTTTCCAACAGATTATAAGGTATCGCAATGCCAAAACCACAAGTTTGTAGTTTCTATCCTGAATGGATGATAGGTGTTACTGAAAGGAAACTTGGAGTAGACTAATGAGGATTGTTAATGTAGAGAAAATTTTGGCACACATGTGAACTGTAAAATTATTCTATCAATCTAGCTAATTAACATATAACCACACGTGGCTGCCCTTTACATGTATGACATGACTGCATACTTTTCTCTCTGTTATCAAGTCTATAAACAACATACAATTATTTACTGTTTTTATTAGCTCTACAAAATGTATTCTCTCTTATATCCAAAAGTTTGAGTCCTTTAACTAACACTAACATCTCCTGTTTACTCCTGGCAAAGATGCTTTGTATGAGCTCAATCAGAATTACTGAAATTAAATCAATTGTTCTGCCATTTAAAACACAGGGGAAGACAAAGTGAGTGTCTGTGGTACACACATGGGTTATTGCACAAAGTAAGTGTCTGTGGTACACACATGTTTTATTGCACAAAGTGAGTGTCTGTGGTACACACATGGTTTACTGTAGCCCTTCAGAACAGAACAGGGCCATGCCCCCTTACCACAGCTGTCCACAGCATAACCTTCCAAAGAGAACCTCGCTGAACTGTTCCGTGACAGCACTTGGGAACCCTGAGAATTTTTAAGGCTATGTAAATGCCGCAGGGTGATTTTCCTTCTTATTATCTAGAAATGTACAGACCCTTGCCTCCTCGCATGCACCTCACTACCTTCCCTGAAGCAAAGGCACGGCTTCATTGAGAATATTTGCATGGGCCACACCATTTTCACCTTAAGTAGCACTATCCTTTCATAAATACATCATGCTAGGTCTAAAATGACAGTTATCTTTAACCACATAATCCAGCATGCTTGATTATTTTTAAAAATATATATTTAACAATGAAAAGATCATGTTTAAGAAGTTTCTTGCTATCTGGATGTGGCAGACATATTTCTTCCATTTATTTATTCATTTTACAGCCCAATAACCAGCCCCCCTCCCTCCTCTCTTCCCAGCTCCACACCCACACTTCCTTCCTCCCATTCCTCCCTCTCCCTCCTCCCAGAGAAGGGGAAGCCCCCAAGGAGTACCTATCAACCCAGGTACCTCAAGTCACAGAAGGTCTAAGGGTGCCCTCTCCCATGGAGGAGTGCCAAACAAGCCAAGCTAGGAGAAAGGGACCCAGCAGGAGGCAACAGAGTCAGACAGCCCTACTCCTATTGCTAGGAGACCCATATGGTGACCAAGGTACACATCTCCCACACATACTTTTAATCCCAGCATTCAGAAGAAAGAAACAGGTAGGTTTCTATGAATGCAAATCAAGATAGTGAGTGCCAGAGCTGCATAGTGAGAATCTATCTCATAAAAGAAAGAAAGAGAAGGCGGAAGAGGCTAGGGAGAAGGAGGGAGAAAGGAGGATGAAAGGGAGGGAGAAGACAAGAAAAAGGAGGAGGAGGAAGAGGAGCAGAGGAAAGAGTTGTTCTTACTATTCTTTTTGAGATACCAGACAAATGCTGACTAGAATGTTCTTTGAAAATATTCTTTGAACAAATCTGCTGAGAGCTACCAGTTACTGCACTTCATCATGAGCTCTGAGGTCTGCTAGAGAGGGGGGGCAGTCTTAAAAGTCTGAAATCTTCAACATTAGGCTGTGATTCCTGTCTGAAAATAGGAGCAACTCATTATTTTAGGGTAATTTATTTTTCAAGTCTACAAAAGATGAGAGAACGTGGGGAGGGAGTGTAGAAGTCACCACCATAGTAGCTCCATCACCAAGAGGCTTTTTGTGTGAGGGACATACAAATTTATTCAAGAGGGAGGGGCGCAGGATAAAGGGTGACTCATGCAAAGAAGGGATGCTTTGTAGAGGGGCCTGGGAAGCAGAGCTTCCCACAGGGGCTGTGAAGAGCAATGGCCCATTTGGCAGATGAAGACCTGGGTAGGAACAAAAGCACAAAACACAGGCGAAGGAAGTATACTGTGATCCAAAATGAGCTTAAGGCAAAGGGGACCTGCAAATGTGTAGAAGGCAGGAAACAAAAGTAGCTGGGCTGTACCCTTCTGTCCTAGCAAACTTTCTCCATGCCTCTCTCTCCATATTCCTCTTCCCCTTTCCATTCCCCTTTTCTTCCATGCCTTTCATCTCTACTCCCCTTTCTTCCTCCATGTCTTTCTCTCTTCTCTGTTTCCCCTCTTCCTCCATGCCTTCTCCCTCCACGCTTCTCTGTTCACGTTCCCTCTTCTTGGTGCCTCCTCTTTGTAGCATTAAGTCTCTACTTTGTGTATCTCTTCCCTCTGCTTACAGACAGCCCAGCACCAGCCTGCTCCCTCCTCTCTTCCCAGTTCCACCCCCACACTTCCTTCTTCCTATTCCTCCCTCTCCCTCCTCCCAGAGAAGGGGAAGCCCCCAAGGAGCACCAATCAACCCAGGTATCTCTTCCATGAGACGTGACTGTACATGGGTCACTGGTGTAGCCACCCACACTTCTAAATAGCCTTCGTGCCATTAGAAATAGTTGCTGTAGGGCCCCTGCGACTTGCTTTGGCCATTCAGCTAGGCTAGGAAGGAATTCATGTCCTTCCTACCTACACATCAAGAAGTGGTCTGTAAATTTTTAATGTTATCTTGATTGTTCAGCATGGCTAAATAGCACATGTTGAGAAAAATTTTTGTCCCATATTTGTAGTAGGATCTATTTTCATGAATTTTATATATTATATAGTGTATGTAGGAAAATATATGTGTAGTTAGCTAAGACACTATTAAGAACAACATTAATATAAGCAATGTAATAGTTTTAAGTGTCAGCTTCACAAAATTGAGACTCATTTAGGAGATAAGACTCTAGACATGCTTCTGGAGAATTATCTTGAGTACTTTAGTCAATGTGGGAAGACCGATTTAACTGTAGGTAGGACCATTCCCTAAGGAAGCTCTCTCCTCGAGTATATAACAGTTGGATGAAAAGGAGCAAAAGTGAAACGGAGAGAGAGAGAAGAAAGAGTATGCTCAACACAAGCATGCATATGTTAATTGCTTCCATCTTTTGACTGTAGATGAGATATGAGCATTCTTCAAGCTCATGCTACCTTGACTTCGCCAAAATGATAGACTTTATCTTAAACTGTGACCTAAAAATAAGTCACTTCTCCCTTATGTTGCTTTCGTCAGAGTACATCATCACAGCTACAAAGAATGAAACTAAGCAGCTATAAAATGATAAAAAAAAAACTCCTTTCCCTATCAGACATAGCTATGTGTGTGCATAAGAGCTTATATGTACATGTGATGTGCATTGTGTAATATACACAAAGTAGATTATATGTATGTATCAAAGAAAAAGGAAATCCCTAACATTTCTATTAAAGTTAGGGAATAATAAAAGCCCTAACTTATGAATGTTGATTCCCCAACCCCACATGTTTTGTGGCTGTGAATATATTTTTTAAAGTCATAGATACTTATGCTGGACTAAATATCTGGAAAAGGGAACTTCACTTAAAAATCCATAAAAAGGCATTGGTGGGCAGCTGCATAGGGGAGGTAACTGATTAGTTGCATAATGCATTTCTGGTTCTGTGACTCCACTTCTCCAAGTCACAATGCCTCACTGTCAAGGCCAGGAAATGGTCAGCTGTGCAGGCCAGGAGCATGACCTTCTATATGATTTGAAGGCATGCACACTTATCACGTATAAGTATGCCAATAGGAATTCTTGCATTAAAGTAACAGATGATTTAGTTTGTTTGGTATATCAAACAGACCACACTCAAGATGTAAAGAGTGAGAAATTCAGTAGTCAATTAATATGACTTATGGTGTTCATGGAATCCCGCAATGTTCCCATGAAAACAAAATGAATGGTTTCAGATGAAGACTGTCGTGTTCTTAGGCAGTAAATGCCATTTGAATTTGACAAGATGGCTGAAAAATTACTTTAGGTAACTAAATGAGCTATTCAGAAGCTGAGAGATCATCTCTAATGTTTGCTTTAGAGGTGTAGGAATATAAACTCATTCGGTCTTTAGAAAACATTTATTTTTGGAAATTGAACAAGAAATTCATCCTTTGGAAACTTTTTGCAGATTATTTAATGTTGAGAAAAATATATAATTACTTCTCTGGAAATACCAAGGAAAGATAGTTCTTCTTCAAGGTTATTTTACCTGTTCCATAAGATGAAGATAAACATAGCATTTCTTCTACTGGTAATAAAACTTGTACTGTTAATAACCAATAAGTATACGGTAATTTGAGCAGACTGTGCAGTGACTGTATCTATCCACATATGAACATATAAAGCACACATCATGACCCATTGCTTCTGCTCTTTAAGGGAAAGTTCTACACTGACTGGTGTATAAATTCCTCAACTGTTACCACATTCTAAGGACTACAGACCAGCCACTTGCTGGTAAGCTATGTGTGAGCATCCATCAAATCTCCCATCCTTGCATAAACAAGATGCTGCAAAATGCCATGGATTGTCATCTGGGTCCTGGTAGACTGTATGTCCAGGTAATGTCCTTGATGTCTTTCATCAGCTGCCAACACACCCAACTCACCAAGCTGCCAGTACTGTGATTAAATCCAAAGCCTGTCATGTGTTAACAAGAGCTCTTCCACTGAACTACACGCCCAGTCCTATGCAAACACAATGCTCCAAAGAAATAGAGTCACCGCATCACATCAGTACCTGTTTCAACATCCCTCAGAAAACACTCTGCATCCACCCTCTTAAGGACTTACTGAGGTTTCCAGAAGCCAAGAGCAACTGGGACCTCCAACGCAGATCACATGCAGCTTAGAACATCATCAATCACAAATCCCTCCTCCTGTGATCTCCCCTTGTTGGGCTTTGAGTCCTTTTAGAATCACCAACTGTCAAGCAAAGTGCCCATGATTCCTTACCTTCCAGACCAGAACAGTTCTCTGATTCCCCATGAGCGAATTTCAGAATCTTTACTGACAAGAGGTTACAACTGAGACAGAGCACAATTTTGCAACACAGCAAGAATCTAGGGAAAGGTATTTGCAGACACAGATACACTCTCCAGAGAGGAGACAGTGGAGTATAAGAAAGTGGATAACTATGAGCCAGTCCGGAATAAGTAAAGGAAATACAGCAAGGTGCTTTGGAGGAGCATGGAGGATCAGAGGCACAGATAACGAATCACTGCAGCAGGACATTGTAGATGCCAGTGACATAAAGGCCAGTGAGTCAGACAGATGTCCATAAGCCACTTCAGTAGCCCTGTGTAGAGCCTAAATATCAAAGAAAATAGTCCAAAGCTGCAGACAAAAAAGAAGATAAAACAACTGGGAAAAGCTGGACAAAATAGAGAAGGGGGTGGAATAAGAAGTAAAGCGATGATGCCTAATATAGACGGACCTCGCATGCTTCATTTAATTGATGGCTGTCTGAGATGCCCCACTGGGCAGGGACCACTGCAGGTGCTGCTCAAATAGCCTGCACACAACCAAGCCCCCTTTCCAGGATGTCAAACAAATGGAAAGCAAAAGGCTATATATAGAAGTCAGTTGCTTTTGTAAAAAATGAAGTAGATGGAGAGAATGGAGAGTAATGGTGCAGAAGGATACTATTTTTTATGCAACGGGCAGAGAAAGACTCCTTAAAAATGAGTCAGACACAGACGGGAACGAGGTGAGGATGGACTGTGTGACTGGTGTTGAGGAAGACAGTGGTCAAGGTGAGGAGGAGAACACAGATATACTTCTTAGTACATCCAGGAAAGGGGAAATTGGGTAGAGCAGCCAGATCACAGTACAGAGTTCAGATTTCCTCCTGAGAGAGAGAGAGAAAAGAGCAAAATAACCAGGAGCCAGGAGAGGGGTGTGGAGAGTAAAACCTAGGAGGGGAGGCTGGCTGGTCTCCATGTGAGGCACTGAGCAGTAGGCATGGCCTGAAAGCAGAATTTCTGGGAAAGCAGCTGCACTGCTGCTCAGAACACACAGAAGGAAGCCAAAATTGTCTCCAGGGATGTGGGATCTGTAGTGGCTTTGCCCTCAGTGCAGCCAAATCTCTTGCGCAGGTACATTTTGCACTGGGATTTGTTCATCTCTCTTGAGGTAGGGAAAGCAGACTTGACTGTCCATAGGACATCTGTGGGCTTCAGTAGTATTCAGAGGCAATCTCTGGTTTTCATATCAGTGTTCCCCTCAAAGCCCCCAAAGGTGAAATTAACAGCATCATGAAAACACAAAGACATGACTAGGCTGGGAGGCCTCAGCTCTCATAACGCAGTCATGATGGTATGGAAATGCATGTACTATAAAGATGAAAGTCCTCTCTCTGGCTCTAGTTCCTGAACCCTTGCCTGGTATGACTGTGGCATAAGAAAGAGGGAAGGGTTTTTTTCCTGGTGCTAGAACCTCAATCTTGGACTGTGAGGCCCATTCAACCAAGAGTGGATAAATTTCCACTCCTCATAGGCTCCTCTCTCCATGATGTTCTGATGCAATACAGAACAGACTCTGCATTTTGGGATAGAAAACCACGGATCATGCAGGGGCAACTGGCTGAAGTCTGAGCGCTAGTCTCTTCTGGTTCCTCATTCACACCTGCCTTTCCTCCTGCTCTGCTGCAGCCTGGTGACCAACGGGTAGTGCCAAAGACCTGTCCACCCAGCCCAATGCATTATAAGAATGTGGGAAGCACATAGGTACTTGCTCAAGACCCTGGAGAACCAGCAGAGTCAGGACAGGTGGCCCTGTCCAGAAGCATCCTTTAACTATCTCCTAGCCTGAGCCATGCCGTCTTCCCCTAGCAGCCCAAATATACACAGCTGCACTCTGGCTCGACCATCACTGACCATATCATTTTCCCTGGAAGATAAAAACGTCCACAGAGAAAGGATTAAATTCTATCCACCCATCCAGAACCTGGTGTCATAGCGAAAGTACTTTATAATGTACCCTTACAACAGATACCAGTGAGCAGTTAAATTCTGCCCCTTTGTTCCTATGCGTAAAGGATAATACTTTGATTAACATCAGCAATAGGAGGTAGCACTCCACCTTCTCAAACTATTATTCAACAGATCAACTGTTTAATTATTAAGCATCTTACGTTTAACAAAGAAAAGACCTTCAGAACAAAAAGAATCCTGGCTCAGTGATTTAAAGAATGACTGAGTGGCTAAGAATCCCTTGAGAATGTGAGCCAGGAGGCTACTTTGTATACTGCTTTGTATACTCTGCAGAAAGCAAAAGACTCTAACTCTTAGTTCAAAAACAACGTTCTCTAAGGACACTGAACAAAGTTGTTTGTTTCCACCACAGGCTTTCACTTTGTCTCCCTGACTGGCCTCAACCCTGAGATGCCCTTCCCGCCTCTGCCTCCCAAGTACAAGGATCACAGCTATACACCACCTGACCCACCTTACAACTGAACCTAAACATACAGATATGTCTCTCCCCAACTCTAACAAACGACTACAAAAGAAAACCCCAGAACCCAAGAATCATTTCCCATTGCTCCACATGATGAACATGGGTGTTTTCCATGTGACTCATTATGCAGTAAAAAGCAGAATATCTGAAATGATTTTATTTCTCAGAAACAGACTTTATATCATGAAAATTAATTCTATTGGCCCCTTGCTCCATACTCTCACTTTATAGGTTTAGGAGACCCAAGAACCATCTTCTCTGTGGGCCCCAGATTCTGCCCCAGCTCCAGATCCTTCTCAAAGCCATGCTGCCTTTTCTGAGGCTCTACACTGGCCAAAAGAGCTGCCTCGGCAATCAGTAGCAGCTCACAGGAGTGTGTCAGGAAAGCCTTGTAAATCTGTTTATAACTTAACATCCAGCAAAAGGCTTTAAAATCCCAGTGGAGAGCTGGAGGGCTTGATCCTTGCCAAATCCACATGCAGTAATCAGATCCGGGGTCAACTGCAACTGTTATTCAGACACATTCACCCGCATCCTGCAGGATCTGTTTTCAGAATCGCCCTGGCACACACTGTACTTAGACCCTTTCCAAAGCTGCGGGCCTGGGGTTTGAGCTCTCTATTTCAGAGGACCAGGGTCTCATTCCACCCACCCGTCCCCACACTTCCTCTGTGGCCCTGTCCCTCAGCTCACTGGAGGCAGGCTGGGCCTGCGCAAGCCATTATGACATCAAGTACTGCGCCTTGTCTAAGAGGCTGCTGGCTGGCCTCATTTCTCCCTTAGTACATTCCCCTCCCTCCCAGCTCCCAACCCTTAATGGTCTCCCCAAGTTATGCCTGCAGCGAGTACATCATTATCTCCTCAGTGTCTTGTTTTCTGCCCCCCCCCTTTTTTTTAACTTTCATTTAAAAAGACTTAGCAGGAGAAATCTCCTACCTCAAGAATGAATTTCAAAGTAGAGCAACATCAATGAATTAACCCTCAACTCAAATGGAAGAATCAGTGCTATGTCGAGGCGAATATCAAAGTTTAGGGCTTGTATAATTAGCTACAGCACAGAAAGCACGTGTATATTAAGGTTTGGGACTATTCCACAGAGATCTGTTGCCCATTACTTTCTAAGACATGAGAGTCACTGACTCCCATATATGTATTTAATTTTAAATGGCTATTTAGAAATGTGTGCAGTACCTAAGGTTTATCTATTATGAAAACAACATCCACCTACAAAACAATTTCTTTGAGGGAAAAAACATTCTGGTTTGGTCAGTCAGCTTGCTTAAGTAGTGCGTATATGCAAGGCTGGCCTTGGCTGAGACAGAGTTGCACTTTGGCTTTAGATCTGTGTTTACATTCTGCTAGACAAAAGGCACTGTAAACGGAGGTGTGGTGATGAAGCAATATTTCCCAAACATATACATTTCTGTATATGGAAAAAAGAGGAAAGTTCATGTTCCCATGTTTTGGTCACAAAAGAAAAAAGAGAGAGAGATGAAGAAAGAAAGAGGGTGTGGAAGAAAGAAAGGAAGGAAGGCAGGAGGAAGGAAAGAAGGAAGGAAGGAAGAAAGGAAGGAAGGAAGGAAGGAAGGAAGGAAGGAAGAAAGAAAGGAAGGAAGGAAGGCCACAGGACACAGTGTTGTGGCTCACACCTACATTGCATTTAGAAAGCAGAGGTAGGAGGTCTAGGAACTAGGTAGTCAGTTCCAGGCCAGCTATTGCCTGCCATGGAAAACCGTTTCTAAAACAGATATGTAGTGAGTAAAACTCTTCAGGCCACCTAATTTTGCCAATATTTATATAATGCTATTGTCAGCCTGGATGTTAAGAAAGGGAAAAAATATTTTTCAGAGAATTCCAACCTTCAGAAGTAAATGGAAATAGCTCTTCCTATATCCATTTCTGTATCATCCTCTACATACAATTATTAACTCTTGGAACTGAGAGTGTACAGTGACCTCTGTGAAAATTCCTGTACATATAAAACTGTGAGAAGCTTCTTGAACTACCTTCTTAGCTGGTGGTTTCCCACTGAAGGAACATCCGTGGGTGGAGCCACTTCATAAGTGCAAGATAGAGGCGGGGAACAGGCTCACAGACAGAAGCCATTCTTCTATGTGGTTTCTCTGATTCACCCAGAACAAAATGGAAAACACATTGAAGCCAGCAGAACTGTCCTTTGTGGCACGGTACAAATGGATGGATCTAAAATCCTTCCAAAACATTAGTCTAAGTTTAAAATAAATATAACAGACCCACACGCAGATATCATAAGCCTCTCATAGGAATGGCAGCAGAGACCTGGGCATGAGCCTACATTGGAAACCAAGACCTGAAGTTTGCCATTCATTGCCATTCATAGGCTGGTACAAAATAAAACTGTGCCTGAGCTATAGTTGGGAAAATGTTTTGATTTGTCCCAACAAGCTACCTGAGCTGAAATTTAAGCCCTATTTTCAGAAACAGAAAAGGTAGAAAGACAATCACACTAAAGGTTTAAAATCTAAGCTGGGTATAGTGGCACACACCTGTACTCCCAGAACTGGGGAAGGCAGAGGCAGGCAGTTCTCTGTGAGTTCAAGACCAGACTGGTCTACAAAGAGAGTCCAGGAAAGCCAAGGCTACACTGAGAAACCTTGTCTTGTAAAACCAAAATCCAAAATCCAAGAAAAAAGAAAAAAAATGCCCTCATCAGCTGGAGTGTTAGTGAATTCCAGATGTGTCAAGATGACAACGAAGAATCATCATCCCATTGATTATTAGCCTTTGTTGAATAGCAAGAAGCTAGGGAGGAATAACTACTTCAACATTTAATAGGGTCCTTTTATTCACAGCTCCTGGAAATGTTAGAAAGTGTGTTAGATAGGTGAGTAATTAAAATAGGAACTATAATTTTATTAAGTCTGAGCAAATTCAAACAAATATTAAGGCAGCAATGATAGAAAATCTCACCAATATGAACTCAGACCAGCTACACTCCCACTACTTGTAAAAAGTTGCACCATTACTGTACAGGTTTTGATTATGCCCAAATCATCAACTCTACAGCAAATCAAAGTACTCAAAAATGAGCATAATCATAATTTACCTTTGAAAAATACATTTGAACGGTTGTGTTTCTTTTTGACATTAAAAAGAAAATGTCATATACTACAGAAAACCAACAAGACTTGTACCTTCTTGTGAATACAATATTCTTGTATGTATTAAACATTAAGATTATTGAATTTTTGTCCTATGTGCTTTGTTTCATGTGAAATTGAATTTTGACTATTTTCCACACTCAAAATAATTTAAAGATCTCCTGTTATATGTAAAGTCTACTACATAGATATGCTAAAACTCATCTTTTTCTTTTTTAAATTTTTTAAAAATTTTATTCACTTTGCTCACACCCAAACGTTGAGGTGGAAGACAGGGAGTCTTATGGAAGAGTAGGGGGATAGAGGGACCTGGAGGGGACAGGGGCTCCACCAGGAGACTAATGGAGCCAACAAATCTAGGCCCAGTGTTGGAGGGTTGCTGCAGAGACTGATGCACCAACCAAGGACCATGCTTGGAGGGACCAAAACCCTCTGCTCAGATGCAGTTGAGAGGCAGCTCGATCTCTTTGTGGGTCCCCTACTTCTTGTGGGGAGTAGGGGCTACCTCTGACATGGACTCTGTTACCCACACATTGATCACTGGCGGCCTTGCCAAGACCACAGAGGAAGAAGACACAGGCAGTCCAGATGAGACTTGATAGGCTGAGGTCAGATGCTAGAGGAGGAGGCCTCCTCTCAGGGGAAAGGGAGAGCAGGATGAATGAGGGAGGGAGGGACCAGGAGAAGACAAGGGAGGGGGCTACAATGGGGGTGTAAAGCCATAACTCATTTAAACCTCCCCTCAGTGAGTAGAAACAACAAAATGCTGTCGCAGGCGTAGAGTAAATGCTGCCTGGCTTTGTGCGAGGAGCTGGCGAAGCAGACATGCATCCTGCAAGAGAAAACAGGTGATCTCCAACTTCTGCCTGGCTTCCCTACACAGGAGGCAGACCTTGCAGCCTGTTCACGAAGCCAACAAGCACAACATGGTTTTCATTTGCATTTTGAGGCATCATCGGATGAAAGATCTAAATACAAAAGGCTGCTTGGATCATGGGGCTCTGACGTGGCGAACAGATCAAGCCACTGATGGATTCATAGCTTGATGGTACTATTAACAAAGAGGTAGTTGTGGTTGGAAGTACTGGCTGGTGTGCATGTACCTGGTCTATCCTTGGCTCCTCCCTTTCCCCTTTCTGCTTCCTGGCCTTGGTGCATTAAGCCGACTTCTCTACCACACATTACTACCACCCTGATGCCCTAACTCACCCTGGCCCCAAAGCAAGTACCTGGTTGACTAAAAAACCACTGAGAGTACATCAAAAGGAACACTTGGAGCCATAGGCTGTTTTCCCTCGGGGGTTTGGGACAAGGAAAAGAAACTCATTGATGTGGTGGTGAACCCCACTTTCTGCACCTGCAAAGTGTGGGAGCTAGCACTCCGTCTCTCACACTCCTTCGTCCAGAGCTCCAAAAGTACTTCAGTGCAAGAAGCAACAACTCAGTCTTCCTTTCTATGTTTCTGAATAAGGAACGTTGTCAATTAAAATGAAATGAGACTTGCAAACAAAAGCCCAATCCTCTCACAAACCTGTGAGGCATGATTTGTTTGGCACAAAATTAAGATAGGTTTGTTTATTTGTTTGTTTGTTACATGTCTTTGCCTGCACTCTCACCACAGGGTACATGTGGAGGCCAGGGAACAACCTACAAGAGTTGGCTTTCACCCTCTACTATGTGGGCCCTGGGACCAAACTCAGGGTATCAGGCTCCACAGCAGGCGTTTTTATCCTCTAAGCCACCTTCCTTGCCTCAAAGTTAAAATATTGCATTAAATACCTTAAGTGCAATGCACTGTGGTTAATCTTCCTGTGACTATTGCAGAGTATAATACATTTAGAAAGAATTCTTTCTGCGTTGTGATGCCACTACTGCTCTAAGTTCCAACAGATGCTGTTTTAAATAAAGATGCCCACAGCAAAAATGTGACATGCATCTGAGTAGCCTGACTTCAGGAAGCAGGAAGCACAGTCACCGCATGGAATTCCTTCATCCGTGCTCTTTAAGGTGTTCTTAAGCCTTCCACTGTAGGCTCAGCAGTCAGCCCTCCCTTTTTCTCAACTTACCCTATAAGTATGTGTAGGGACAAAAGTTCAAAAATAAAAGCAAAATTCTCCCACTTTAGCAACCAAGCCATAGGGACTAGCAGCTTGATCCTTCATGGCTGAAAATGTCTTTAAGTATAGACACAAAAGCCTAATTCCTAATGACCCATGTCACCTAAATAACTACACACCATAAAGATACTGGTTAGCAGGATAGTGAGACGCCCCGTCCTCCACCTATACCCAATCAGACTCCACATGAATGGCTCAAGATAGAGTAACCTCCCCTTCAATTACTATGAAGGCTTTTCAACACTCTTTCAACCATATAAACTTCTCTCTGGGCCTCCCCAGTGATCTCCTGTAGCCATATCATTCTCTCTTTGTCTCTTTATGTCCTAGAAACTTCTTTTGACATCTGTAGACTTGGCTCTGTTTGTGCCATCATGAATGACAAGGCATTTGAAATGCGGAATTTGCTGTGGATGACATTTGTGGTGGACTTTTCGTTTCTGGTGGTAATGTATATCTCACTTAGTGCTTTGTTTGACCAAATCCTCTTACCCTTGGGTTGTTAGCATCTCAAGAGGGCCCCACTTCATGTCAACCACATTCAAAAGATAGCACAGAAAACTGGCTATCCACGGCATATTATTCTTGGACTGGAATCTCAGTTTTGAGTAGAAGCCCTAAGGCAATCTGACAATGACATGCTAACACTTTAATAATATCTTTAGGGACAGAGATCTATAGATGAAAATCTAGGGATGGCGTATTAGCTCCCCAGTTTGTCAAAGTGTGACTGAAATCTCAGAGAGTAATCATGGGGAGCTGAAGATCAGAAAGGGATATGTAGCTAAAGATGCGTTTTCAGACACAGGTAGATGTTTTAAATGAATAAGCACACTCTATTTTCACAGCACATAAAGAAGTTTGTAGGACCCACTGGATCCTTCTACATTGCTATTCTCCCATGGTTCTCTCATCTAGAGTCCCAATAGGATGTCCTCCCCTCTGTTCCAGTTTCCTGGTAAGGGAAGGCTTTCGTGGGACATGCCCATTGGGCTAGTATGCAGATATAAGTGAGTATATACCATTTGAGTCTTTCTGCTTCTGGGTTAACTCACTCATTATGATCATCTCTAGCTCAATCCATTTGTCCACAAATTTCGGGAATTCCTTGTTTTTAATAGCTGAGTAGTATTCCATACTGTATATGTACCACAGTTTCTTTATCCATTCTTCTACTGAGGGACACTTAGGCTGTTTCCATGATCTGGCTATTATGAATAAGGCTGCTATGAACATGGTTGAGCAAATTTTCTTGTTCTGTGCTGGTGCATCTTCTGGGTATATTCCAAGGAGTGGAATAGCTGGGTCTTGAGGAAGCCCTATTCCCAGTTTTCTGAGATAGCAACAGATAGATTTTCAAAGTGGTTGTACTAGTTTGCATTCCCACCAGCAATGAAGGAGTGTTCCTCTCTCCCCACATCCTCTCCAGCATGTGGTGTCACTTGAGTTTTTGATCTTAGCCATTCTGATGGGTGTAAGATGGAATCTCAGAGTTGTTTTGATTTGCATTTCCCTAATGACTAAGGAGGTTGAGCATTTCTTTAAGTGTTTCTCAGCCATTTGATATTCTTCTGTTGAGAATTCTCTGTTTAGTTCCAAGCTCCATTTCTCAATTGGGTTATTTGGTTTGGTGGTGTTTAATTTCTTGAGCTCTTTATATATTTTGGATATTAGACCTTTGTCAGATGTAGGGTTGGTGAAGATCTTTTCCCAGTCTGTAGGCTGTCACTTTGTTCTCTTGACAGTGTCTCTAGCCTTACAGAAGAAAACTACAAGTAGAACATTATGATAGGCAGATTTGGCTCATGGGGTCCCGCTCAAACTAAGGCACTAACCAAGGACAATACAGGCGGTAAAATTTAATCCCCTACCCTGATCTAGCCCCTGGACAGGACAGTCTCCATACTTGAGTGGAGAGAGGGATTTGACTTTCTCATGTACTCTGGTGCCTCACATTTGACTATGTCCCCTGGAGGGGGAGACCTAGTGGCACTCAGAGGAAGGACAGCAGGTCACCGAGAAGAGACTTGATACCCTATGAGCATATACAGGGGGAGGTAATCCCTCTGAGGAACAGTCACAGGGGAGGGGAATAAGGGGAAAATGGGAAGGAGGGGAGAATGGGAGGATACAAGGGATGGGATAACCATAGAGATGAAACAAGAATAAATTAATTTAAAAAAAAAAGAAGTTTGTAAATGTCTGCATTTTCAAGTTTTCTTAACCCATGCAACAAGTATCTTTATGCTCGAATTGGTGTACAGATGTGTAATTAAAAAAAATCATGCTCTGCTTGGCGCAGGTGGGCGTTGCATGGGTGCTCTCACGGAGTAGCCTAGTGATGACCTTTATTACTCCCATCAGTTGGCCTCTGAAAGGAAAATTAACATTTTCATCTCAAACGCCCTAAAACTGCCACCATTAACCAAAGTGAAGCATTCAGAACTAAAAATTCAACAGTACAGGTGGCCATGGGGTACTCGTTTTTGGAACATAGTCACAGGTGAGAAGGACTATGAAAATCTACTGATTGAACTGTTCTCGCTGGGAAGTGAATTCCCACGCCTGGATTTTATGTACACCTTATCATTTCACCACAGGAGCACAGAGCCTGTGCCCCTATTTGCATGAGACCCACAGGTTCAGGAACACACACATACATACACACACACACACACACACACACACACACACACACACACACACACA
>OU015752.1:80306017-80320712 GCA_907169655.1 Acomys percivali | reverse complement strand
CACACACACACACACACACACACACACACACACACACACACACACACCACACAAATGCTCCTGTGTGGACAGATAGAAAGACACACTGGGATGCTGCCAGAAAACGTGAAGAGTCCACAATACACATTCACACTGCTCATTGCTCTCAGTTTGTTTGTTTGTTTGTTTGTTTGTTTCTGATCCAAACACGCTGCTTTATTCAAACTGGGTCAAACTGGCCAATGGGACCTGAGCCTTGTGGAGGGGCCTCCAGCAAGGTCCCACCTGTATTCGGGACTGGTGAACTCCTGACAATCACACACTCGGGACAAAGCAAAGGACCACTTGACCTGGGGGAGGGGGGACAGCGGAGGCCGCATCTGGACTGAGGTTTTAAATATATTTCTTTAGTCTGACCCATCAGCACAATAAAAACATGTCACTGGTTCAACAACAGGGTTAAAAAGACGCCTTCAGCTTTAATTCAGAATTTCAGGTTTCTTTTTCTTTCTTTTTTTTTTTTTTTTTTTTTTTGCTTTTTTTTTTTTTTTTTTTCCTTTTGAGATTATTTTCCTGAGCTCTCTAGTTTGTTAAAGGTTCACTTTGACTAGGAAAGCAAAGATGGCCCCTGATTTTAAAACAACGTAAGCAACATAATGGCAAGGTAGAAAGCAACTACAGTGTATTTTCAGCAAAGGTGATTAAAGTATCACATCTTCCCCTGTTCAATTTCTAGTTTGAATATAGAGCACAGAAAGAGATGAAAATGGAGAAGCATGGACTTGGTCAGGAAGAGTCCACCAGTGTAACCAAATGCCCCCCAGAAGGAAGGCGCTATCCACAGTGGGCAGCGGCTTAGACTGGAGCAGTGAGGAAGGCTGGGGCACACAGCAAGCGCTGAAAGCACACTATAATTTAGGTGCCTCATTGCCCACTGTGGCAGGAAAGGTGAAAGAGACTTTTTAAATGTGCACTCCAGGGTGCTTAGGCCTCAGCGGGGAAAGTGTGCATTGAATAAGCAAGTGGCATCAAGACCCTCCAAAAATGGAGCTGATGATGAGAACAGTGACCGTCTCCATAGCAACTGAATGTGTGTAATAAAAAGGGTTGCTGTGCTGCGGTTTAAGCCACCAGATATCAGATGGTCAGGGAGTTGTAAAATCCCAAGTCAATTTCCTTCATCTCCATGAACTTCTACATTGAGTAAACATATCTGAGTAAGAGTTGCCAAAATTAGAACAAAAATCAGCTGGCAACTGCCTAAAATGCTTTTACAGCAAAACTCATTTCCCAAATCTGGCCAAAATCCAGGCCTGCGTATCACGCAAAGAACAGCCGCTGCATGTCAATCAACATCTGTAGTCTACCAGGGTGTGGGTGGCTGGAGTTCAGGTCTTTTGTGAACCTCAGTATTCTCAGGTACAAAGTGGACAGGAATTGTTACCCACTGTAGTAGTAGTGTAAAAATAAAATGTAGCCAGGGGTGATGGGCCACATCTGTAACACCAACACACAAGAAAGTAAGGCAGAAGAGTCATGATTTCCAGGTATAGCATGTAAATGGTAAAGATGATAAAAGCACTTGCAAGGATGTGAAATCAGAGCAGGTCGACATTAGGAAAGTAGAGTAATTTGAGATGAACATGGTAGGACTCATGTCCCTACTCTCCAGCAGGAGCCATAGGATGGGGGTACTCACCTGTGCACATGCCAACACACATCAAACACACATGTATACTCACACATTCACATACCCACACACAAAGCCAATACACATATAAATGCACCCCCTCACCCAGGAGAATGTACAAGCACTCCTACACACACACACACACACACACAGAGAGAGAGAGAGAGAGAGAGAGAGAGAGAGAGAGAGAGAGAAAGAGAGAGAGAGAAAGAGACTCAATAAACAGAATTTCTGAAGAACATAAAATACAACCTTTATTTTTCCATAAAGATTTCTCTCCAACTGATTTTTCTTATGCTTTTGATCACTGTTGACAGTTCCACAAAGAAAATGAGCATTTTCATTAGCACAGAAACGTAATCTTTGAAGGATAGTTCTGGAGGTGATCTAGCTGATACAAATGGATAATGCCCTATGTATGGGTAGCAGAAGAAAGTCAATCCACATAAGGATGTTCAGCCACAGCCCCATCTACCAATAAAAGCCCTGCGTCTCTGTTGCTGGGTTTCCCAGCTGTTACACCTGCACCGGAACACAAATGGCCCTATTTTTAGCTTTGTATGCCTTGAGTAAAACCTCAGAACAATTAGGCATAATTACTATTCCTCTTACTGTCACAGCATCCTCTTGCAGACTTTGAAGGCCAGGAGACCCTTGGGCATGCATCCCACATCAACACTTTTGCTTTTGTCCTCAGGAGACACAAGAGGGCTTCATTTCCAGGATGGGTATACCGCAGAGTGTTGTCATAACAATCTCACCCCAAACTGCATTCAGAAAGAGGGATGCATAGGTGATGGTGATGGGACAGCACTGCTAAGCACAGGTGCGAATCAAGTAGCCTGCTGAGCATTTTTCATTTGTTTTAAGGTCATTATGAAATAATTACAAGGCTTGCAAAATAAAGAACAAGAGAAAGGAAGAAAGGAAAGATGGAAGGAGGGAGGGAGGCTCAATGTATCCAAGACACGTTTCCCCGATACTACCATCCTGTGTAACTAAACTATAGTATCAAAACGAGGACACTGACTTTGCTTCGCTCTGCAGATCTCGGTGACATTCACCAACTGGGCAGGCATGCACATTTGTGTGTATTTCTGCACAATCTCACTTGTGAAGATCTGCAGTCAGAACGCAGAACTGTTCTGTGGCCACTAGGCTCAATCACAGACAGGTACGGCAGCCAGCCTGCCTTCTGCTCATTCTAATGTGTACCAATGACTGATGAGTTCTGCACCTTTTAAATTTCCTTACTTTCAGAAATATTATGTAGCTAGCTTTCTGTCTGGAGTTCTACAAATGTCAAGTCAAGAGAAAGGTACTGACATCTCTGCCTGTAAAGTAGATCTATTTTTCCTTTCACCTGTAAGGGCTTAAGCTCCATAACCTGGTTTCTGGTCAGTGCTCATGTGATCTCTCAGTGTGCTTGTCAGACTGAACTTTTCACTGCTGTGCAACATCCTGTTCCTCAGCCTTAATCACTTGATCTGTTAAAACCACAGTCTGTATTTAGAGAGATAAAACTTTTATTCTGTGCTTTTTCCCATTCTTTAATTTTTTTACTTTGTTTGCTTTTGTTTTGTTTGTTTGGGGTTCTTCGTGTATTTGGGGAGCAATGTCCACTCCATAGTTCAAACTACCCTAGGATTCAGTAGTAGCCCAGGTTGGCATGCAAATTATGGCATTCCTCCTGCCTCTTAGAATTACAGACATGAGCAACACATGTGGCCACCATCTTACATTCAACCTACCTATAGTTTGTATTTTATGCTAAGTCACCTAGGGATCATCTATTCTGATTATCCTTGTCATTTATCCCCTATTCAGACATTTTTATTTAAAGTAACTACTAAAGTTTGGGATAAGCTTGAAATTTTATTTGTTTATTTAGTTACTGTGCCTCCTCCTCTCTCACCCTCCCTATCTTTCTTTCTATTTTTGTTATGCTTTTCACTGTTATTTCTTATTTCTTTCTAATAGTACTTTAAGAATTCTATTTTTCTTTATCAATAGCTGTTTTGTTTTGTTCTATTTTGTGGTACTGGAGAGTGAACTCAGGGTTTGCCACATACTAGGTAAGTACTCTACATCACCAGCCACTTCTTAGTGTTTTATTTCTAAGAGAATATTCTTAAGTTGCCCACACTGGCCATAAACTCACTCACCAGCACAGGCTGACCTTAACTGTACAGTCCTCCTGCCTTAAATCCATGTCACTGGGACTCTAGGCTTCCCCCATGAAGCCAAGCCTCAGTAGTGTTACTGATAGTCTTTCCATATGATGTCTAGTGCTTAGTAAGCTTGTTACATACGTGTGAGCACCATATCAGCAGTCTGCTAGTAATAACACTTTGGCATTTTTTAAGTAAATTATAAAACATCACCTGTATTATTTTTCTTTTTTTTTCTCTTCCATCTTTTGTCTTTGGAATTTCCTCTACGTTTACTGAGACCACATCAATCTATACTATGCTGTTCTGACTCAGTGCACTTGGTTAAACTCCTGAAAAGGAAAATAAACTATGTGCATAGTCCCTCATACTTAGTCCATTGTAATTTAATTAAGTGTAGGAAACTTATGCCAGGGGCTCTCCATATGTAGATCTTCTGGAGATAAATTATTTTCTCTTAGCTTCATCTTATGATACTTTTCTTTCTATTTCATTCCCAGGGATAGTTTTGCTAGGTATGGAATTCACAGGCTATTTAACTTTTCTTTAGCTTTTGAACAATGTTTCTAAAGCTCTACTTTCCTTTTTTTGTTTCCACTGTTCCATTTTTAATGACAAATTCACTGGCTTTACAATTATTCCCCTATTATGAAGTTGCATTTTTGTTTATCTGCTTCAATGAGGGTTTGCATTTTGTTTCATTTTGTTTTTCTTTTCTTTTTAGAAGCTTGACTGCATGGATTTCTTTTTCTTCATCCTATTTGGAATTTAGTCTGTTTCTTCAATGTGTACACTTAGACTTGCTGCCAAATATGAAAAGCTTTTAAGTTCTTACATCTGGGTGGGTTAAATTTGTTTTTGTTTTACTTTGCTTTTAGTTCCATGTCTTCACTGATCTTTGTACTTGAAGTGTTAGATATACTGAGATCTCTCCTGTTGCTTTTGGGTCAAGGTGCAGCTCATATCCTTCTTTACTTTACTGGCATTATCCCACAGAGGGACTTTGAAGAAAGATAACATTTCTGATGAGCCTGTATATCACTTTGACAGGGTCCTGGAAGCATTATGGTCCATAGCCAGGGACACAGGTGGGAGACCAGATTAGCTTACATACACACCTCAAAGGAGAGTCTTTCAGCTACTGCTGGGGATGCTGCACTGCGACAGGTATATAAACGCCTCCTGTTTACTGTAGTGTGAGTACCAGAGTGGAACCTGCAGGTCAGCTGGACTGGAGCCTGCATCATCAAGAACATTCCCTGCTCCATCCATTACTCTTTCCTTTGTCTGCTCTATGCTTGGAGCCCAGTGCTGGTGGCCTGGAGCTCTTTGCTTCTGGGTTTCAGACGTGGCTGAAGAGACAAAGAACAGGGAACGCATAGCTGCTGCTGCTGCTGCTGCTGCTGCTGCTGCTGCTGCTTGGGCACCAGGCCAAGACCAATCTTTTTTCCATGCTCAAGAGACCAAGGCCCCCTGTGCTTTCTGGTGTGATATCCAAAGTGTTTTAGTTACTTAAAACAGAGTATGAGAGGAACAGGCTTCTCATTCTGGCAAGAACTCAGAGCCACTTGCTTTACATGTAAATTCGCTGACCTCATCAGCATCTCTCTCAGGAGGAGTTGTTAAAGGTCATAGAATTGAAACCTTGCACCCTATGGAAGTAAAATGGAGTCATAGTGAAAACCCTCAAAGGGAGACTAGGTTGTCAAAGTACAAGCAACTAAGCACCAAGGTGAAAACCTGAAAGGGAACAATAGAAACAGTCCTAATCGCAAATACGCATAGTACTCACAGCCATGGTAATCACAAGTGAAGGCTCTCCTCTTTCTGTGTAATTTCCAGTCTTTATAAAGTGTCAGAGAAAGAAGAGGCTGTAGCCAGGAGCAAAGGGCCTGAATGCTCACAACACCACCCACCTGGAAGCTTTAGAAAGCCATTTCATCTTTCTGGTCCATAGTCTCTTAATCCTTACGGTAAAGATGATAAAGCAACACAAGATAGGTAGGGTAGCTTTTAATTCATTAAAACAGCACTAGGAAACACTGTAAAGTGTGTGATAAAAGATTAGACTATGTTCAAGGGGATGATAAATACAAAGGTTTGCATCTCACCCTAGTCAGAATGACTGAGACTAACAAAACAACTGACAACAAATGATGGAGAGGTAGTAGGGAAAGAGGACCACTCATTTGCTGCTGGTGAGAATGCAAACAGGCACACTCATTCTGCAATTCACTGTAGAGACTCCTTAAAAAATAAAAACAAAACAAAACACAATCTACCATATGCCTCAACTATACCACTCCTTGGCACATACCCAAAGAACTCTACATCCTACTCCACAGATACTTGCTCAGCCATGTTCACTGCTGCTCTACCAACAACAGCTAGAAAAATGGAAGCAACCTAAATGTCCTTCAGCTGAATAGTGAACATGGGGTACATGTATACTATGGAATATTATTCATCTGGAATAAAAGGCAAAATTCATGAAGTTTGCTGGTAATGGGCCTTAAAAAAAGATCATATTGGGTGAAATAAACTAGACTCAGAAAGTCAAACTCACGTGTTCTCTCTTATCTGTAGTTCATAGCTCCAAGTCATCAGATGAGAGCGTACAACATGGAGTAAACACAGAAACCGGGAGGCCACAATGACACTGTGGCAAGAAGGCCTGAGAGGAAAATAGCAGGACACAAGTGATGTAAAAGGGGAAAGGGGAAACCAGGGAAAGAGTTGTGGAGGAGGGGGGTATGTCAATGCACAAAGAGGGAAGAGGAACAAGTAACACCAACACTTCAATGAATGATATTATTGTAGAGTTACCTAGAGTAATATGCAACACACACATACACACACACACCTTAAATGAAGTTACACTACTTGAGCTGACAAGGCTCCCCACAAGAACTGACAAAAAACACAGTACTAGGTATGAAAAGTCACTTTGGGGTGCTTGAACGGGGGAGTCCAAGTGACACTCAGACTCTCAAAACAACACAGATCATCACCCCTGCCCTTAGCTGCCCACCAGAGATTGAAATTGAGTCCCTATTGCTGAAGACACTGCACATGTAGGACACAGGACTGGATGGTTCAGGTTAAATCTAACCTTAATCTCTCTTACCTGTGGTCTAGCTTTTGTACTATCAGAAAACACTGTGCAAGCTGTGAAGGGAAGAAACAAATAACAGTCTGATCCAGCTATAACACTTGGCACCACAATGACCAGCAAGGCAAAGGCATCTGGAAAGGTGGCACTCAACATTGGTGGTAACCAACAGCTGTCTAACTAGACTTCAAGACCACTCAATGGGATGGATGTTATGCCTGGCACTGGAAACCTATCCAACTTCCAGGCGCTAGGGAGGTTATGGATCTTAGGAGAGAATCTACTGCAGTCACTCTGTTAGACAGACGTAATCACTAACTACATGTTAAGGGCCATCCTTATACTCACAGATAAGTAAATCTACACCTCTCGTCAAACACAGAAGCTTCTCTGTATAAGCAAACGGAGAGCATCACAGAAAACCATGACTGGATCCAGTGCAGAGATCGAGGGATCATGGGTAGTCTAGTGTCCGAGGATACATCTACAGAACAAGTCTTGCTTCCACGTCTCAGAGAACACTGCAGAGGAGGGAGTGGAAAGATTGGAAATCCCAGGATACCAGGAAGTCTGCTGTGAGACTGAGTCTCCAGGAACCGCTGCATAACACAGACCTGAACAGTGACAACATCAGTAGCCATGCCAACTCACAAGGAATCGGGAAAGCGTCACGTGGTGCCACCCTTAGACAAAGGACTACAGGCAATTAATGACTGTAGAGAGAATGTGAATTTAGCCTCTGCCAGATATGAGCTTCCTAATTGCTTACCCAATGCAAAGCGGTCAGCTTTGAAACCATCTATACAAACACACACACACAAACAGATTCATCGGGTTGTACAGTTATGTTTATATATTTGTGCAGCTCTGTGTGTATGTGTGTAAGTAACAATAACTAAAAAAAAAACAGATATCAATTTGAGAGTGGGGGGACTGGAGGGAGGGGACATGGGACAGGCTCGAGGGAGGAAAGGGAGAAGTAATGTGATTATATTTTAATTAAAAATATACTTTTAAAATGTCACATTTGGTGAAGCCACTCTGGAACAAAGAGGCTTCTGGCATGACCCTGTAGCTCAGATAATTCAAAGTTAAGTCTCCTGCCTTAGAAGCACGCACAAGTGCACCGAGCTGCTTTCAGCCAAAGCCAATGTTCAGAAGGAGCGGGCTTACGTAAGTACAATAGCATTGAAAAGTGGCCTCTCTGAAGCACTCACAAGCTTCCCACGTGTCACACTATTTTTAGGTTTCAGGGAAAATGAATTGCTCAGATGAAAGCACTGCTCTTCCATTCTACCCAAGTACCATATTACTCATGGCCAAACAATTTCCACGGCCCCAACTGAGAAGCGCATTTCTATTACACGGTAAGCAGGAAGCAAAGAGAGCAAGCTACTCTCCCTGGAGAAGTTCCCTGGAGGTCATGCATTTCCATATATCAGCAACAGCCCGAGTTTCTTGCACATGCAGAGCAAGAGTTACTTAGGGCCTTGAAGTAGCAGGGAGGTGCAGGCTATGGTGGCAGACTGCAAGCCACCGGCTATTTGTAGTTCCACGTGAGACAGTGCAGAACAACAGGCAGAGGAAAACATGCAGGCCCATCTGGAAACAAGTTTCACAGGTGCTACTTCTACCATTATTCTCCTGTGTGGGTCAAAAGTGGAGGCAGAAAGCAGAAAGTAGGGAGGTGCCCCAGTGTCTGGTTGAGATTTTTAAGATTCCAACCAGCTAGGGTGGCTTATGGTACTCAGAGCATCTGTAGACCCAAAGTCTAGGAAGATGAGAAGTTTGATATAGTCTTAGAAAAGATTCCTCTGAGCTGGAAACATTATTAAGTGGAGAATGCTTGCCTGGCACACATTAGGCCCTGGGTTCCATCCCCAGAAACATGCCTTCAACAGCCAAAGTTACCCTCAAAACAGGAGGACCAGGTTTCACCATTCCTATTACAACCTGTTCCAAAGACTGCACATCACAGCCCTCCCAGGAATGCAGGACGGTCATCCATCTAATTTTAAAATAATCACAATTGTAGGAAGAACTCACAGCTCTCCCCAGGGCATAGGATTCGTGGGCAGATATACTCTGTGAAAAAGTAGCTGAGCCATGGAGGCACACTGCACAGAAATTTGGGATGCTCCTTCTCTTTAACGCCCCCTTCCCCCCGCCCAAGTATTAGCTAGAAAGTTAACATTTTATAATGGAGGAAACCAAACAAATTTCGCCACTGGGTTAGAGTAGCAACTTCAGGTTGTTGCTCCAAGGCAAAACTTGAGAGGTAGTGTGTGAGTCAGTGAAACATCCCAGGGTGTCCCAAACCAGGAACTGGAGCTCAGAGTTCTCCTATCTCTAGTAAGATCTGGAATAGGAACTATTCCAGAATATTCTCACCGGCCCCTCTGTCACTAATACAGCTGCAAATGGGTAAGGCATAAAGGCCACAGGGCATATGTTCAGGGTGATGAATTTCTGAGTATGGCACAGTAAGTAGAAAGCAGAGACTTTGAAGACAGTATTGGCAATGACTACTTTAAACTGCACCGAGTCCTCTATAGAGCGTGTGACCCCCATCAGGTTCATTTTTAATTTCTAAATTCACAGTATAGTGTTTAATATCATACTCCATTTCTCATCACTCCTACAAAAGTAACTTAAGAGAAAGGGTTTACTTTGACTCACCGTCAGAGTCCATCGTGGCCGGGGAGCATGGCAGTAGGAGACTGAAGCAGAAAGCAAAGAGAGGAGGTGGGAGGGAGGGAGGGAGGGAGGGAGGGAGGGAGGGAGGGAGGGAGGGAGGGAGAGAGAGAGAGAGAGAGAGAGAGAGAGAGAGAGAGAGAGAGAGAGAGACGCGGGAAAGCACTCAGCTTGAGCATGTCTCTTCTCTTTTTATTCATGACAGGGTCCTGGCCAATTGCACAGTGCAGAAACAGAGAGAGACAGAGAGGCAGGACAGCACTCAGCATGTCTCTTTTCTTTTTACTCAGGACAGGGTCCTGGTCAATTGCACGGTGCCCTTTACATTCAAAGTGATTCTTCCTGTCCCATAAAGTTTTCTCTGGAAACCCTCTTAAAAACACACTCAGGGGTGTCTCCTAGTGACTGCAAATCTGGTCACATTCATAATGTCGATTAGTCATCACAAATATGGGGGGGGGAGTGCCATGCCCAACTATCAAGTGTATGTAGGCTGATTTCAGTCAGGGGCCACGCATGGTCTGAGATGTGATGCTCAAACAGCAGCAACAATGTGCCCGCCCCTACTCTGATCACTAGATGGAAGCTCTCACGGTGCACCCAGAAGTCTCCAGTGAACTCACATGTGCACTGCAGTTTACTGCTGGACTGTCTAGAGAACCCAGTACAAAGGAAGGCAGGAAGAGGCTGGGGGCTGCAAAGTCTCCACCTGTCTATGACAGAGTGGGACCCTCAACAGCATGCACCTGGAAGGGCTGTGGGAGAGCAGGAGACCCAGCTGATGCATTCGATGCACCTGGCTGGCAAAGAGATACAACATAAAAAAAAATAAATAAATAACAGTCGAGAAAGACAATTCTCTACAAAGGGGATAGGATAACCTGTCCAACAGTGGTGGTAGTGAACACTGTCTGGAATCACCCAGACACCCAGAGTTCTCCCATGAACTTCAAAGATCATACAGAAAGGAAAACTACACCTTCTCAGAATAAATTCAATCTACTTAATTGCAAAGTACATTGGGATTAATATGAGTAAGACAGGGCTTAATGCTCTATGGAAAATATGAAAATATCACTTGATGTTGTGATTGGCAGAGAGCAATTCGTGACTGCAGTGCATATAAGATTACAATATGTGCTCATTGCTTTAGGTTGGATTTGCTTTAGTTCTACATGTTAGGTTTGTTTTGTTTTGCTCTGCTTTGTTTTCTGATACAAACGATGGTTGTCACAAGAATCATGCACTACAGAAAGCAATGGTAAGATTTTTTTGGTTACCACCAACTCCTGAAGCCAAGGAAACTAAAATCTGTTGTTTCGTGAGGGGATTTCAGCTGTGCTGGTGCTACAAGATTATGGTATGAAATCCTTTCCAATCCATAGGAATTAACAGTGTATCTGCACTCTGTTCTTTGAAGAAAAGCAATACAGATAAAAGGAAGGAGGCATGCAAAGGATGGAGGTGAGAAAAAGACATCTGGGCATCACAAAATTCATATCTACATAGAAACCTTTAAAAACACAACCATGGGATGGCAGGCCACCTGCACTATCTACAAGACAGAGAGCTGACTTGCCATGGCAAGGCTCATGCACCTGCCTTTGCTGGCACTTAGCTTGAGAAGCTTTGCCCTCATATACAAACTTTCCCTTCAGGATGGGGTCTTCGCTCTGTCCTTCATCTATCAACAGGAACCTCAGCTCTTGCTGAGAACATACAATTACTAAGTACTTGTGCTTTCTATCAATTCTCTTGCCAAGAGAGTTCTTTGACTAATCTGTTGAGGAACTAGTCTAATTCTTTCCATCAGTGTAACAGTGAGATGTGCAAGTCAGTGGAAGGGATGTTGAGAATTTCCCTGTGTTAAGTGTTTGTTGTGGACATATCATGGAGGGAGCTTCTGTACACGCTGTACAATAAATCCCTGAATCTGCACTCTTCAAAGAGAACAAACCCCCGTCTTTACAGTTTTCAGCTTTAAACCCAGGCTCTGATTCCCTTGGCTTCTATACTGTCTGTTCAATCTTCCCTAAGCCACCCATCACGCCATTCCAGGAACCTTCCAAATTGTTTCCAGATTCTTCCACTTTAAGTGCATCTCTTGGAGTAAGTGCCTTTCCTGTGACCTCGAACACTTGGAGAAGACTTGGAAAGAGATAGAAAAAGAGACTGTGTGTCACTGCAGTGTGTGTGTCTGAACCTTTGGTGTCATTCAGGCGTGTGTATGTGAATCAGAAACTCACACAGGTACCTGAATCCATTTTGTTATGTATGTGTCAGACAGAATCCATGGTGTCACTCAGATGTGTGTCTCTCAGTTGTGTATGTAAACACATGGCCTTATTCAGGTTTCTGTTTTAATGCAAGATTTGTCACTTAGGGGTGTGTGTATGTGTGTGTGTGTGTGTGTCTGTGTGTGTGTGTGTGTGTCTGTGTGAGTGTGTGTGTTCATGTGCACACACGTGCTCAGGTGTAATTTCTGCATCTACTGTGTTAGTCTGTCTCCCCCTCCATCTCTATAGTAGCATACAGTCTAGGACACAGAATGGGCAAGCCAGAGTCACACAACTATTAGACAGCATCAAGAAATAGAAAAAGAATATAGGTCTATTATTCAAAGAGCTACCAGGATGGATAATGAAGGTATCCATTGGATTTATGAAGGACTACATAGAGAGCTGGCGAATTACCTGAGGGTAACTCCTGGCAAAATGGCATGTGAGCTGGAGGATGGAGAGGTGTATTAGTTACTTTTCTTCTTCATTTGACAAACCACTTGAGAAAAAACAACTTAGAGAAGAAAGAGTTTAGCTTAGCTCACAGTTTGAATACAGTCTGTCATGGCAAAGAAGTTAGGGCAGCAGGAACGTGAGGCCGCTCCACAGTGCTCACAATGCTCAGCTTGCCTGCATGCTCCTATTTTGTTTTGTTCTCAAGACTGCTTTTTTAATTTTTTATTTAAGTTATGTCTTCAGATTACATCTCAATTGTCATGCCCTTCTTGTATTTTTTTTCTTTCCCCCCTCCCTCCTTATTCCATCCTTTTGCCCTCCCCTAGGTCTGTGACAAAAGAGGACCTCCTCCCCCACCATATGAACACAGCCTAGTGGGTCTCTTCCTGATAGCCTGCTTACTTTTCCTCCCAGTGCCACCGTATTTGCATGTTCCTTTTTATAAAGCTGGGAAACCCAACCCATAGAGTGATATGTCCCATATTTACCATATGTGTGCCACCTCAGCTCACCTATGTAGAAACTCTGTCACAGACATGCACAGGTTTGTCTTTGGTAACTTGCAATATTAACCATCCCAAGTATTAATGACATTCCCTCTCCCTCTCCCTGCCTCCCCGCTCCCTCTCTCTCTCTCTCTTCTACTTTTTCAAAATTGAAACTCCCTCCCTGCCCCCAGGGGGGATCAATAGAATTAGATCTGGGCACATTCTGAAAAGAGAGCCCTTACTGGCCAAATATGGTTGCGCATACCTTTAATCCCAGAACTGGGGAACCAGAGGCAGGTGGATCTCTATGAATTCAAAGCCAGCCTGTTCTACAGAGAGAGTTCCAGGACAGCCAGAGCTACACAGAGATACCTTGTCTTAAAAAACAAAAAACAAAAAACAAACAAACAAAAAAAGTGCCCTTATTTCTCTTGATGAGGGATGAAGCATTTTGTCTTTATTTGTCATGGTGGTCTTACTTTGTCTTGTGACCCTGGACCTATTCCATGGCAGACATGCAATTGTCTGCAAAGATTCTTCAATTAATGTGCATCACACTGTAGCCCAAAGCATACATTACCATTCACCAATGTAGAGAGTGAGAAGCTAGAACTCGCCCCCCTGTGCCTCTGCACAGGACAGGTGCTGAACTGTGGAAAAGCATGAGATTGTTACCAGGCCATAGGCAGTAGGCACATCAGGAAGTGTTTCCACAGAGGACACATGACAAAAAGGTAGATAGGCAGAAATGAGGGCAACACTCCAATAGGCAGATGTGCAGAAGCAGGGCTGGCAGGGGAAAGCAGCAGCCCTGAGAAAATCTGGGGTGGCATAAGTAGCTATGTCTAAGGATGTGTTCAGCTGAGGTATCTTTGTTCCCAGATGAGTGGCAACCCCTTGACCTCTGTCAGAAATTCTGGGCAGAGAAAAGATGTGATGCCAGTGCCTATCTAAGCCATGGACATATATAAAGGTAATGCATGAAAAGTGAAAAGAGAAGTTAGTCGAGTGTGGAGATTATCAGAGGAGCTTCAAGACAGACCAATTCCCTGTACTGCAGGCACTTTAGCAGCTTGCAGTGCACACCCAGCCTCAGCTATTCCAACACATATTGTCATATGGAAATTAAAATGCCGAGACTTAAAGGTGTGATACAACTGAGACACAAAATCATGTAGAAACAGATGCGAACATATTTTGAAGAACCCGATGAAATTGGCATTATGTACACTAAAGACACAAGCCATAGCCTTGGAAAATGTTTCTGTCTTTGCTTTTCCTATGTCACCTTTATTTCTCTCTTTTAAGCCCATAACTTTTCTCTCCAAGGCTTTTCATGAATGTTGGGAGGACTACTGACCATGTAGGGTTCTTCCTCCTCTCTTAACCCTCACCTCTCCCTCACCCACTAGAATCTCTTTTCCCTTAAGGTAGAATCCAGAACCCTGTCCACTGAATCCAGCTATATAATATAGAGATAAGTTCTTTTTTTTTTCTGAGACAAGGTTTCTCTGTGTAGCCTTGGCTGTCCTGGACTCACTTTGTAGACCAGTCTGGCCTCGAACTCACAGCGATCCACCTGCCTCTGCCTCCTGAGTGCTGGGATTAAAGGCATGTGCCACCACACTCAGCTTAGAGATACATTCTAATTCTAGTTTGTATAATGAGTTCTGAAGAAATTAAGGTCTTCATTAATAGCAGTGGAGTAACCTCTACCTCATACTGACCAGACAGGATATAACTTAGAACCAAGAACTAAGGAAACAGGGGAGAAGAAAGAGAGAGAGAGAGAGAGAGAGAGAGAGAGAGAGAGAGAGAGAGAGAGA
>OU015752.1:80295944-80306007 GCA_907169655.1 Acomys percivali | reverse complement strand
AGAGAGAGAGAGAGAGAGAGAGAGAGAGAGAGAGAGAGAGAGAGAGACAGAGACAGAGACAGAGACAGAGAGAGACAGAGAGAGACAGAGAGAGACAGAGAGAGACAGACAGACAGACAGACAGACAGAGACAGACGGACAGACAGACAGACAGACAGAGACAGACGGACAGACAGACAGACAGACAGAGATGAGAAAGAACACTTTAACTGGATCTCTTCTGTTTTCATTGGTTCATACACCCATTTTGTCAAATCACATTTTTATACATATAGCTTTGCTCCCTTGAACTTGACCATAAAATCAGATAAGTTCCAGGGGACATAGTCAAGTGTGAGGCACCAGAGTACTTGAGAAAGTCAAATCCCTCTCTCCACTCAAGTGTGGAGACTGTTCTGTCCATGGGCTAGATCAGGGTAGGGGTTTAAATTTTACCGCCTGTATTGTCCTTGGCTAGGGCCTTAGTTTGAGCGGGACCCCATGACCCAGTGGCACTCAGAGGAAGGACAGCAGGTCACTGAGAAGAGACTTGATACCCTATGAGCATATACAGAGGGAGGTAATCCCTCTGAGGAACAGTCATAGGGGAGGGGAATAAGGGGAAAATGAGAGGGAGGGGAGAATGGGAGGATACAAGGGATGGGATAACCATAGAGATATAACAAGAATAAATTAATTAAAAATAAAAAAAATAAAAAATAAATAAAAAATAAAAAATAAAAAAATCAGATAAGTTCTTTGTGTCCCAGGGGGCTTTACTTTCAGCACTATAATGTGAGAAACAACAGGACAAACATACAATGCACAGACCCAAAGAAGATAAGTAACAAGGAGGATCCAAGGGAGGTTGCTTAACTCTCACTCAGAAGGGGAAATAGAAAGGACAGAGATAGTAGTTTTAGAAAGAGAACAAGGCAGAAGAGAGAGCACAGAAAGAAATGAGGGTGGAGATCAGACTTGGGTAGAGCAGGAACAAGAGGACAGAAGGCCTGCAGAGAAAAGAGAAACTGTAGGTGGGGGCATATCTGTGACAAACTGAAGACCTAAGTCAGTGTAGGCTCCTTGGAGGATATAAAGGAGACTCTAGCAAAGACTCCTAGTAGCAGGGCCCACAGTGACTGAAGAGGACACTCTCTAACTAGGCAAGACTCCCAGTAGAGGGAGGGGAACACCAACCCACTCACAAAAACTTCGACCTAAAATTTACCCTGCCTACAAGATGTGCAGGGATACAGAGCAGAGATTGAGAGAATGTCCAACCAATGCCAGTCTAACCCAAGACGAACCCCATGGGATCCCAACCCTGACACTACTATTGCTACTCTGCTATGCTTGCAGATGGGAGCCTATTATCGCTGTCCTATGAAGGGCTCCACTCATTAGCAGTTCGAAACAGATGCTGAGACTCACAGCCAAACATTGGGCGATGCTTAAGAAGTCTTGTGGAAAAGTTGGGGAAAGAAGAACAGGACCTGGAGGTGAAAGGAGCTGCACAACAGATCAACAGAGCCAACTAACCAGGACTCCAAGAGGCTTGTTGAGACTGAAGCACCAACCAAGGACCATGCATGGACCAGACCAAGGACCACCCCATACACAGAGGTAGCCTATGGGCATCTCAGGCTTCATGTGGGTCCTCTAGCAAGCGGAGTTGGGCTGTCCTTGACATGGACACACTTCTCCTGGGTGGGAATGCCTTGATGTGACTTGATGAGCTGGGGTGGATGAGAATGAGGACTCCATTTTCCTGAAGAATAGTGAGGAGGAGGGAAAAGAAAGTGGAACTTGGAGGAGAGGAGGGATGGAGGCTATGACCAGGATGTAATGTGAATAAATTGATTAATAAAAATAAAATGTTGATGCCTTTCTTGTACCCTTGTTTATAACAGGGTGACCACCTGCCCTTCATGACTGGTCTAACTACCTTCTATTTTACCTTAATCTCAGAATCTTTACCACACAGTTAGTTAAATGGGTGACATGGCTGTGGGATAAAGCTAAGTTTGCATAACAAATAATACCATGCTGACTTATAAGGAAAAGAGAAGAAAATGTGTCTTCACTTCACAAGGGAAATAAAGGTCCCAGTTCCAGAATCCATATACCAGATCCAAATCCATATAACTGACATTTTGGGTTTGTGGTACCTACTGCATCTTCTTACCATAAGATAGAATACTTTTTGTGGAATAAATTTCCATCACTAAGTGGATAGAAATAAACAGAATTCATTTTTCTGCTGAGGTATCTCATCACAGAATCCAAGCTCATTTTTCAAATGCATCTAAGAAAAAGTACTGTATTGAGATGCTTCAGGGAGTAGCTGTGGATGCCTGGAACCAAGAAGGACAGGGAGAGCCTTTAACTGTGTCATGGACATACTGCTCCAACTCCCCAGGAGAAACCAAAGCTGCCCAAAGGGACTTCTAAATGGACGATGCATCCTTTGCTACCACACAAAGAGAGCTTCTCATAGCCATGGGGCACCAATGAACACTGCAACACAGCCTTGCATGTGCATTGTAAACTCAGGGTAGGGAGTGGCTCTAGATGAGTCATATAAAGAATTGCTATAGGTCTCTGATGTTTTTGAAGACCTTATTTAACTACTTTACCTCATATATCTATAGAACCATATCTATCTATTAGACCTAGAACATATATTCTTGTGATAAAGTTAGACTAGCTTTTGACATGAGCATGATTTGCATCTATATACAAAATTCAATACCATTGAAGTGAAAAATAACCTTATTTTTGAGTAACAGGGCCTTGTGATGAGGAGTAGATTCAATAATCTACCTTTTGTTCTATCCTCCCTCTATATTTCTATATCCCCCTTTCTTTCTTTTCAGTTCCTATCTCCTTACCTGCAAAAGAAAGATAAAGGAAAAGCGATACATCCCTGAGTCAAACTTAGTTTCCTCTCTGTAAAAGACCAATAATACTCATAATCAACTCCTAATGAAAATAATCATCTGTAGACCAAGATAGTAAACAGAAACCTATCCAACCTCCCTTAGAGGAAATGGGACATCTTTCTCTTAAGGTTTCTTCAGGGTAAGTTAGGGCAAATAATTCCTTTGAAGTTGCCTCCCTTGCAAAAAAGAAAAAAGAAAAAGAAAAAGAAAGAAAGAAAGAAAGAAAGAAAGAAAGAAAGAAAGAAAGAAGAGAGAATTGGGGAAAATGGTTAAGTTAAGCCAGGGATAGCATTTGTGGTCCATTTTTTAAAAGTTGTGAAATTCCAGGTTTAATAGGAGTCTTGTGTGGGACAGTCTGAACTGCTGGACCAATTAGGATCAGAAGCTTTCTACAATGCTGTCCTGGAACCTGTCCTGTTCTGATGAGTAACAGCAAGTGAGGTGCCTGGGGCTGGAACATGGAGGGTGCAAAATATCTGCATCCAGCTTGCTGAGAGGAATGAATCCTGTCAGGTCTGATCCAGGATTGGTGTCCAGTTCTTTTGTTCTGAAAACATAATTTCTCACAAGTATGGGCATTTAAAGATGTTTTTATTATTCTAAAGATTTGACAAGGAGACAAGTTAACTCCTGGCAACATCCAACCTACCTCAAAGAAGAAGACGAGCATCAAAGAACATCCTTACAGAGTTGGCTTCAAATGTGACAAACAAGCCACTGAGCAAAATGTTCTCATTTCTGCCACAGACAGAATTCTCCCTAAAAATGGGCAAGTTTAGATGCAGGCAGAGTCGATGGCCAAATTCTACCAAGACAGGGTAAGTAAGTCCTAAACAGTTCCTGCCTCGCAAATATGTCTGTCAGATATATTGGGCCATAAGGCTGAAGATGATGCTCCACTGTGATAGAGAGTGTTGAGTAACTGTTTAGGCAGTAAACTGTCTCAGTCATTTTTTCATTCTGAAAGCTGCTAACCTGCACTGCGGGTTTATTCAAGTATTTAAGTTTTATCCCTTCTCAAATCTCTGATGGGTTTGAAGACCAGATAGTTTAGTCTGCCAATTAAGCTTAGTAGGTTAGGAGTTAAGATGTTTTTAGATCAAGATAGATGTTCTAAGTTAATTGAGACGAGAGATGATAGATATTAATCTCCATTCAGAAATTTAGACCCAACAACATAGGAAAGATGTTTACTTCAAGTTTGTCAAATGTAAATAGCCAAACCACTATGAATGGAACATTTATATAATTCCTGATTGTCTTGTGGTTCTTCCTGCTGTATGTAGTTTATTTTACTCACACGTGATAATACAAATGTATGTGTTAAAAAAGAAACATAATAAAAATATTAAGAAAAGAAAAGAACTGCTAATTCCTTACTTGATGAATCTGAGTTGGTTTTACCGCTGGAATCTCAGGATGGCTTTATTGTACTTCATCAGTTTTATGGTTGATATGCTTTCAATTTACTTTTCACTATTAAACTCCTAAATGAGTATTTGGAGGTAGACATCGTCTCTCCTCCCGCCCACCCCAGCCCACAGCTCGATGCAATTCAGAATCTAAGCAACTCAAGCAGCTCAGAAGGGGGAAGTCTGGGTTCATTCCCTGCTATGTCTTCAACAGTTTGATCTCACCCAAGCCAATGCAGTGGGAATAGTTTTCATTTTCACACCTATGATTTGCTAATTTTCTCTGGTATACATCTATATGTATGGGTTTCATTGTCTAAAAGGAACTTTACCAACCAAGAAAAATTGTATTCCACCTGTTTTCCCCCTTAATTTGTGCTATTTTTCTTTCCTAAGCCTCCTCCATTTTTTTCCATACACAGAATGCACAGCACTGGAAGAGGGGTGATTGGGGCTGGAAATATTTGAGAATCCACAATGCAGAGGAAAATTTTCTCTACCCTTTTCTGACTAGAGATCCCCCCCCCCAAATGAAGCTCAGCTCTGTTCTTTCAGGCCTAAAGGATTGGCTCTGACCTCAGGTAAAAATATGTGAGCAGCAGAGCTCAGCAGACACCACCTGCCTCCTCTTCATGAGGAGCTAGAGCCAACTTTGTGGCCCCAGGAGCCACTGAGCTTGAATCTTGCCTTTGAGGTCAGCTTTGCTTTAGTTCTTGTCTCCTTCTTCTTGGTAACCTAGAACATGAAGAACCACAATTGTTCCCATTAAGAGTTAAATTACCAGATGAAAATGTCGGGTTCCTGGTTTTATTAAAGGCTCATTAATTAAGGGAATGTTATTTCCTCTTGGTCAAAAAAAAAAAAAATCTAAAATGATACCTCTAGCTCTAGGTGAATATCTGTTCTGTTCGAAAGATGAAGCTCCAATGTTCCATTTAACATACAACTATCTCCCCCCTCAAGAGTAAACCCACATGAGCCTGTAATCACCTAGCCATGAGTCTACCCTATTGGAAATCTAATTCACCTGAACACATGCTAGTGAGAGGAATAATTATTACTTAAAGAAATAATGTGCTTATCATTCATTCCAGAAGGCCCTCTCTCAGACCTGCCAATCACAGAGCTTCCTTCATGGCAGCACCACTAAGCCTGCCCACTTTTTTTCAGTCTTAAGCCAAAACAGACTACCTTTCTCTCTCTCTCTCTCTCTCTCTCTCTCTCTCTCTCTCTCTCTCTCCTCACCTTAAGCCTAAGTATGCTTTCTCTGAGGCTCTATAAGCTTTGTCTTTCTTTCCCTGAAGACGGCCTTCCACCATGCAGCTGTTTACAGACCTCCATTGCTGAATGTTCCCAGGTTTCTCATACCAAAAAAATTAAGTGTTCTCTCATCTTCTGTACTCCCTCTCCAAGGCAGCTACTAAGATGAGCAGTTTGTGTGCCCTGTTCCTTTTCTCACAAACTCTAATAAAATTTTCATCGAGCTTCCTTCCGAGTCCATTTCTAAATAATTTTATTAATAAAAATAAGAACCCAAAAAAGAACCACAAATGCTTCATTTGCATTCTTTCCCAAGGGTCATTTGCTCTGCCATAGGTGTCCTTTCTGTACCAACTAGTGTCATTTAGGAAAAAGGAACCAGAGTTGAGAAAATGCCCCCAGGAGAATGACCTGTGGGGAAGCCTATTGGGCATTGTCTTCATTAAAGATTGATGTGGGAGGGCCCAGCTCACTCTGGGTGGTGCTCTCTTTGGTCCATAGGCCCTGGGTACTTAAGGAAAGAAAGGTATGGAAGACATGAGAAACAAGCCAGTAAGCAGCACTCCTTTGTGGCTTCTGTGTCAGTTCCTGCCTCCAGGGTGATGTCTTGGGTTTCTGTACTGACTTCCCTGGATGGTGGACTACAAGCTATAATGTAAAATAAGGCCCTTCCTCCCCAACTTGTTTTGGCCTTGGTGTTTTATTACAGCAAAAGATGCCCTAACTAAGACATTCTCTCTCTCTCTTCCGCGATTCAGGTATGATATATACTCCTCCTATATATGAGGTGTCTGTGCACATAAAACTATTAAAAATATAAATAAATTGGTAGTCTTTCTTTTAGTCCCTCAAGCCCCACACCTAAAACCAAAAGCACAGCAAAATCTTATGACCTCTACACTAGCCAATTAAGCGTTTTCTTGGTACACATCTCCAATTAACACACACACTGTAAGCTTTTCATAATGGAAACCATTTCTGGGTTTCAAACAGTGCAAGGTGGGGCTTAATATTTATGAAGGTGCATGAAAACTACAGCATGGTGTCAGGAGCAGTGGGATAGGAGCTGGTGACAGCTCTGCACTGTCACCTAAGGCAGAGACTTACCAGAGGTCGCCAGTGAAGCCAAGACTCTAGACTTTGGCGGAACAAAGAATTGCAGCATAAGTCAGTAAGCGGTACTGTAGTATATTCAGAAAAAAATATTTAGGATAGATGCAAGCATGTAAGTTAGGAAGAGAAAGGAAGAAGGATCCGTTCTTATCCTCAAGGAAAGGATAAAACTGCTCAAGCATGACTCTGGGCTCAGGAGTCTTCGCAGTTCAAGACTTGGGCAGCTTCTCAAGTTACCTCTCTAAAGGTTGCTGAGGAACATTTCCTTGAATGGGGCGTTTCCTAAGGTAAAGTGGATGATGATAATAAACAGGATAAAGCAAGGCTCTAGGTTAAAGGATGGCAAGGGAAGTGAAGATGAACTTACTGTAAAGGAAATTTAGTATTCTTGTTTGTGAAATTGCCAGAAAACACCTATAAAAGAAGGAAGGCTATCATATTCAAGGTCATGTGTGCTCAAGCCTTGAGTGTGTTTTATTGCCATTTTAAAGTTAATATTTAAAATATCTCTATATAAAAGGGACATCGTCTACTCTATGTCAGCTACCACTGTGGCATCCGCGCCACCGCTGTACCAAGTCGAGAGCGAGGGACTGCGGATTTAACTCATGCACACACACGCGCGCGCGCGCGCACACACACACACAATAACACAGCGGGTCCTTCGGGCTAAGAGAGCAGCAGCCGCGGCAGCAGTTTATTAGTCTCCCATCCAGAGTTTCAAAGAGCCTTCTTATAGGCAGCAAACTAGGAATCCTCCTCCCAGGTGAAATCCCTCAAGAGGTGATTGCACACAGGAGGACGAGTCTCAAGGAAGGGAGGGGCGCGTTCTCAGAGCAGTAAACATGACTAGCTAACCAAGATTAACACAGACTTGGAAGCTGCTAGAAACAGGACATGAAATAGCAAGACAGGCAGGCAGCCCAGTCGGGCCTGGTTCCTACAACCACCACAGCAAATACCCCTTCATTGTGCTGGGACTCCTGTGAGAGATTTCATGCAGACTCCAGGGTAAGGGGCTGCTTAGCCTCCCCATGTCACCATCATTTTTCCTCTCTTTCTCTCTTGCTGCAATGGGTAAAATAATAATAAAAGTGAGTTGAAGAAGAGAGAAAAATACTGTTTAGTTACCTAACAAGAGCACACTATGTCTCATAGACAAATAAGGGAAGAGCCCAGGACTCGCCCATGACACAGCAGTCATAGTGCACAGGAAGGTGCCTAGAAACACACCACAGTATAAAAATCTCTGTCCAAACTCGTGAGTTTATGAAAGACAACCATGGGGAAATCAACACATTAAAGCAGATTTCTTTATTAAAGTGCTTCATCTTAAGTGTCGTTTTACAGTAAGTCATCTCTTAAAAGGCATAGAGACATAAAATCCTGCTCATCTACAAAAGGTGCTACCTGGCAGCAAATCACTCCTAAGAGAGGATATATTAGTTTATTAATGAAGTTAACCATTCATTCTCCTTTTATTGGTTAATATTTTCTAACACCTAACACCAGATACTGGTCATTTTAAGGAAAACAAGACTCTTCTGTGGAACTAGATTCTAGGGAGGTGGGGGGGGCAGACAGACAAACACATACAAGTGCATGTTCTGTAATAATAGACTAAGAGGGACACAAGACAGCTAAGACAGCTACTTAGAAGCTGCTTTTCTAAATAGCTCATTGCAAGGTAACAAAAACCAAGATGGAAGCCAGGCCCCTATCTTTGTTTTGTGTCTGCCAGTCTCTTTTGTATGACCAAAGGAACAGAAAGCCTCCATGGTACTAACCCTGCACTTGCCTTCTATTTCAGGAACAATGGAACCTTGCAGAACAAGCCCACCCTCCACTCACCTGAGGGCGCTTACACCTGGGTCGGAGCTGCATCTTGGAGACTGTCAACTGCACTGATGCCATCAAGCTCCAAGAACTTAGAAAACCAGGGCCGAGACTACAAACAACTTGACCACATCTAGACCAACAATACCTCATTATGTGTACTTAACCTTTATCCTAGTTCTTCCTCTATTTAAAGTTAAAGCTTATGTCATTACCCTGAAGATGGGCTTGGGGCTCCTGAACCTCTTTAGTTGTTCTTCTTCCTTAAGTGGCAACACTAGGTAAATCCTTATGCCTTTCACTATTACTTGTCTCTTTAATTGGTGTATTAGAGATGGGGATTAGATACTAGCTTGTTGAGGTTCTAAAATCCCAAGCTTCTAGAGAAAACTCCAGTTAGGATTCTGGTAGGGATGAGAAGAAACACGGAAAGGCATCCCTCAGTAGATGCCTTTAGAGAAGTGATCTGGAGTTAGGTGCTAGAGCACAGACCTGAAATGTAGAAATTGGAAACTATAAAGTCTACAAAACTATGACCAAGGACAAGCACCAGCTTGGAGACAGGCAAGACTTAAAGGGCCAAAACTGCATTTCTGCACACAATTCTCTCTGCAGGATAAAAGGGTATATAATAGGGTAAATGACTTGGCTGTAGATTATAACATAGCCATTCCATATATAGATATAGATATAGAAAGGTATATATATATATATATATACATTTATATATACATCAGAACTAAGTTGCCTCAAAGGGTTAACCTGGTTAACCCAAGTATCTGCCTTCCTTCTCTCTGAGAAGGTAGCATCAAGCTGAAGGAGCTGGCCGGCCTTCCTGTGAAATAATTACTTGTGGTTTCAAGTCTCAGGAGTCCCTGGGTCTCTTAATGAGGCACTGAATATTAAATTACACTCAAGAGCGCTAGCTCCAGTTGAGATCATGGAGTTGATTTCTCGTGGCACAGCTATTTCTTTTCCCCAATTTTCTGAACAACACCATCAAGTTATACATCTTTTGCAGCATATAAAACAAGGCTTTGGTTCACTGCCCTGTTCTGCGCCAGTGGAGAGCTGCTCTGAAGCCTGAGATGCAGCTGCTGCATTCCTTCTAAGAACAACTAAACTAGACATGCCCCCTCAAACAGCAAGGAATGGGAGGTGGAGATTTACAGAGGAAGAAGATAATGGAGGGCCAGTGCATAGAAGAGCCACTAAGCAGGAAATGAAGAGGGAATTCCTTGATGCACTGACCTAGGAGGATCCTTACTCCAGAGCCATAAGAACACAAGGAAGGAGCTGGGTGTAATGTAGGAGCCTGATGGGTTATATATGGTGATCCATGTTAGAGTAGGAAGCTTGAATCAATCTGATTTAGCAGCGGCCTAATGGATCAAGTATTTACAGCTATTTCTAAAAAAAAAAAAAAAAAAAAAAGACTTTTCACTTGGGCCAACATCTCTGTTTTTATAAATAAATATATATATATATATATATATATATATATATATATATATATATATA
>OU015752.1:80277413-80295934 GCA_907169655.1 Acomys percivali | reverse complement strand
ATATATATATATATATATATATATATATATATATATATATATATATATATTTTAGTTTAGCTGGAGGCACAGAAATAATTCTTGTCCTAAACCTGTAGTCACCTTGGATTTCAGAAAGAATAAAACCTCATAGGCCAGGTCAGCCTCCCACTCTCTCATGAGAACAAGTGATTGTGTAGAAATCAGATTGGCATCCTCAAGAGAGAAGGGATTTGACCACATTACAGAGCTTGAACTGTGATAAAGATCAACCAGAGCACTCCCTGACTAGGACTGTTTAAGTAGGCAAAGTGCATGCAATCCATCACCTTTCCAATTCCGTCTCCATTTAAAACTTGTGTCATTCCTCCCCTACCATCTGGCCACAGCCTATCAGGTCTCATCAGGATAGCCAGCACCCCCTTCCTCTGTGCGCTTGCAAGGCACTCTGCCAAGGGGCAGTGATGAAATGATGGGCACTAGAGTGCATGTCAGATGGTCAGGGCCGGTCCCACCTCTCTCCTCCCCATACACACATACACATGGTGAATGAGCTATCATAATGAGTGAGTTCACCCAGAAGCAAAAAGAGTCAAATGGTATATACTCACTTATATCGAGACACTAGGCCAAGGGGTACGCCCCCATGAAAAACTTTACCTACCAGGAAAGTGGGTCAGAGGGGAGGACATCCTATTGAGACTTTAGGGGTGAGAAGCCTGGGAGAATGAGGAAATAGAAGGATCCAGAGGGTCCTGGAAAACTACAGGTGGGTCTGGGCCCTGGGGTCCTCCTCAAACTATGGTACCAGCCAAGGAAAATATAGGCAGTAAACTTCAAACCCCTACTCAATCTAGCCGATGGACAGGACATGCTCCACCGTTAAGTGGAGAAGGAGATCTGACTTTCACACAAACTCTGGTGCCCCATATTGGACCATGTCCCTTGGATGGGGAGGCCTGGTGGCACTCAGAGGAAGGATAATAGGTCACCAAGAAGAGACTCTATACCCTATGAGCATATACAGGGGGAGGAGGTCCCCCTCAGTCACAGACATAGGGGAAGGGAGTAGGAGGGGAAGCGGGAGGGAGGAAGGAAAGGGAGGATACAAGGGATGGGCTAACAGTTGAGATGTAATATGAATAAATTAATAAAAATTTAAAAAAAGTCTCTAGAAAGCCCTCTGCTTTTGTTTAAACAAATGCAGAATACATTTCTCAGAGCATGTAGACTGCTTTCCATCTACAAACTCTCCAGGCCCTGATTGTGACTGTGCTATCTAAATTAACCTTTACTTCTCTCTGTGATTGCCACCAGACTTGAAACAAAGACCCTAAAGCAATGGACCCAGATGAATTAAAACTCCCTTAAGAACCTCATTCTGGGGCAGGGAAAGGCAAAAGCCTAGTGCCAGACAGAAAAGGAACTTGTCTACCAGGGGAGACATTTCAAATAGCTCTGCCAAGTTATCTCACAGTTAAATTAGCATATGCACATTTCCTGGCTTTTGTCTCATCTTTTATATGAAATCCTGACACAGGTACTGGAAATGATGCAGAAAACTATGATTTTTTTTTCTTTTCCTTGTGTTAGGCAAGTTGTAAATAAATCCTTTCTGCTTTACTAATTTCTGTTTTTTAATTTCTTTTGAAATATTAAGAAATTAAAGTAGTCTATGGACCTAAAAACCTAGTAACAGATTGAATTTGTTTTTTGTTTTTTTAATCTAGTTTCTTTTTTAAATATTTTATTAATTTATTCATATTACATCTCAATTGTTATCCGATCTCTTGTATCCTCCCATTCCTCCCTCCCTCCTGCTTTCCCCCTACTCCCCTACCCTATGACTGTGACTGAGGGGGACCTCCTTCCCCTGTATATGCTCATAGGGTATCAAGTCTCTTCTTGGTAGCCTGCTATCCTTCCTCTGAGTGCCACCAGGCCTCCCTTCTTCCAGGGGACATGGTCAAATATGGGGCACATTGAGTGGAGAGTGGGGACTGACTTTAATCTAGTTTCTAAAGACCTGCTCAGCTTTTACATTTCTGTTTCTTTAAGACCCAGGAGGGTCCAGCCTACTGTGAGCATATTATTCCCAGGCAGGGGGACTCAATCCAGTCTGTGTACAAACCCAGGTGATGTCAAGCCAGCATAGATGGACAGATGTTGCATACAGCACTATCCGCGTATCTGAGTAGATGACAATAACACACAGGAATGAGTGGTTGTGCCCTGAAAGTGACAGAGACCACCCTGCCCAGATAAGGGCATTTTGTAACCTGCGTTACAAATGCACCTCTGTGCCTCATGCTGTACAAGATGTCTCTACACAGACACACACACACACACACACACACACACACACACACTACAAATAGCCCAGCAGATACACAGCACTAATGGTCTGCTCTGAATGAACCTTTATCATGGTTGTAACTCAGTGGAGACTCAGGAAGAATGCAGGACCCAGAAGCAATGCATATGTGAACATGATGTTACATATAGAGAGGTGACCATATGAAAAATGTGTGAAAGAATAACAAGGAATACAACAAGGCCATTGACCTCAGAGATAAGGCTGACTCCATGACCAGCCAGGCCCCTGTGAGCAGAACATGAAAGGCAGGCGAACCCAACCCATGCTGTATATACAAAATGTGGTGATTTGAATGAGCATGCCCCCCCATAGGCTCATATGTTTGAATAACTTGGTCTCAGAAGGCGTGGCCTTGTTGGACAATATATCTAATGGAGGGCACATTTTGAGGTTTCAAAGGACACACACCATTCCTTGTGTGCCCTCTGCCTCTTACTTGTGGCTGGAGATGCGAGCTCTCAGCTGTACCTGGCACTTTGCTCTACTACCATAGGCTCTAGCCATAAGCTGAACTAAATACTTTCTTTCATAAATTTTTTGAGGTATGGTTTATCACAGCAATAGAAAGGTAATTGATACAAAATGTAAGCCAAACTAACTGAACAAGTTGGTTGTCAGCATCTCTCATTGATAGCTGCTTTAAGCTGCTGCCTTGAGTTTCTGCCTCAGCTCCCTTTGATGATATGAAATAACCCGAGTTTATTCATCTGCAAACCGGTTTTCCTCAGGGTTGTATGATGGCGACCAACAAGCCAACTAGAATGAGGATCTTAATTTCCAGTCTAGTTCAGGTTACAAATCAATACCCTTGACTAATCAATTAATACATCTCAGCGATGCAAGGTTCAACTTCCTAGGCAAACTTATTTAAAGGACCAATACTTGAACTTGGAGAAATTTAGGCCAGTAAACAGGTTTAATATGAATGAAAGTTGTTAATACTATCTTTTCAAGGTTTCTTCATGTCCTGTCTAATATACGCCTAGGCATGGATTAGATTAAGAAATTAATGTCAAGACAAAATAAATGATTACGATGTCCACATAATACCGGAGATTGCCTTTCCATGGTTTTTCAGTGAATGCCGTTTTCACCTGTTTCCATGTATATGTATACAGTGACTTTGGCTAATTAGAATCTATAAGTCTTAAGAACAGTGTGCGTCTCTAAGTGTACAGGGTATCACAGGCCAGAGAGCTGGGAAGGCTCTACCCTAGTTGTAAGAGCCATAAACGGCACCATGGCCATTAACCTCTCAAGGCTGTCTGTCTCCTTTTATTTCCATGTTCCTGTCCTAAGGTAAGATCCCCAGGCTATACTAAACTGCATCCCAACATATATTACTTCTTTCTTCAGCCTCAACTAAAATACCCAAAAATTGAATCCTTTCTTCCAAAAGGACAGGTCTAAAAGCAGTCATGATAGTGGAAAATAATGACAATTCTGAGCCCTTCTGATTGGAAGATGCCTCAGTCATCTAGGTGAAGCCTCCCTACTCCCCCCCCCCCCCCCCCCCCCCCCCCCCCCTTCAAATGTGGATGATTTAAATGCAAATACACATAAAGGCTCATACAAAAACCATTCCTTTACCTACAGCTGACAATCTGGAGGTTTGTGTGTTCACTGATTTCACGTGGAGTGGGTTTAACAGGGCCTTTGTCCAAAGACAGTTCTCTGGAGAATGAAAAAGTACTCAAAAATAAGAGCTGAGGGCCCAGGAGTCCTCTTAACTGTGACTCAACCCAGGAAATACCACAGAGGATTTCATGGCTCCTAAAACTCAAACCTGAATATAATGAAAATCTCTAAATTTCTAGAAATTTAGAAGAAGAAATCACTTGCATCCTACATTCCAAAGAAGCAGAAAGAGAGCATTTTAAAGCAAAATGACCTAAAAACCGCCACAGAATATAAACATGTGTTCTGTGGATTTGAGCTATGTCTTTGCTCTAGACTTTTCTTACCTTTGAAGTTGACTCATAAAGCTGCTTTAATAATTAATAGCTGTGTTCCTTTTTTTTTTTTTTCAGTCTTTGAGGGCTGAATTTAAGTTCCCATAAGAAGTTGTAAATCATAGGGGAGAAAAGTTCTGATTTCACCCTGATAACAAGATACCCAAGGGTGATGAGGGCAGTCACAAAAGAATGTACTTAGCAGTCCAAAGTGCCACTTTCAGGTGACGGGATGACTAGGAGAAGAAGGAATTTTTCCCTGGTAGGCGCTGCAGGAGCATAAGGCAAAGCTGGGCAGAAAGGCATCTCAACAATGTGATTAGGCCCTGAGCCACGTTCAGAAAGGCAGTGAAAGCAGGGACAGGGTCTTCCCAGCTTGCTGTCAATCTGTAAGGAGGGAAGGCCAGGCGCTCACTCCAGCCTCCAAACCTCTGGCTTCATCTGTGCCCAGAACCAACATTGTGAGGAAATCAACACTTCAGATTCACAAGACCATGTAACTTATCAGACTGGTGAAATAACTGAACTAACAAAAACGAAAAAATAGACAGTTTCATGTGAAAGCTCTGCTCTAAACTTCTTGTCTGGTCCTCACTCACCACGCAGTATGGCTACACTTCCACTGAATAGCTGATTTCTAACCTCATTATGAGTGATACTGGCTGACATCTGTGCTTCCAAAATACCCTGCCAACCCCTCAGAATAAAACAGTGAGAATCACACTCACCTGCTCTTGAGACTCACACATGCTCATTAGAATTTCACTGGGATCTGCCGAAGGGCACTGCCCTGTGATGAGTGTCTGTGATGGCTCAGCTCCGGCTCTCCCCTTCTCACACCTTCCTACCTTTGGATTCAGAGCTGACCCATTTATGTTACTGCCTTTCGGGAACACTTATCTGGGCCTGTCTCTGAAAGAGACACTGTAATTGTTGATGGTCACAAACTCTGAGGGCAAATATGAAGTAGGGCCAGACTTGGAGTGTCGGAGAGAGCTCGCTCAATCTTTCCAGTCCTCGGAGGACTCCCTGATTCTGGGAAAAGGATAGAGAGGAGCAGGAAGCATGTCACCCCATGGCTGAATCAGCATGCTCTTTCATCCAGCAGACAAGACATGGCCCCCACTTCAGTCCTCAGTCCTTAAGACACCCTTCAGATATACTTGAAGATAAGTAGTCAGTAATTATCTTCTAGCTGTAGTATCTTCTTAGTATCTTCCCTCCATCCCTTCTGCACCAGAGATCATTTCGTCTGCCAATATGGCTAGTCTAGAGGCTGCTACCAGCAATCAGTCCAATGGGCTTTGAATGAAACAAACCTATGTTCTATAATGTGGTGGGCCTCGTCAAAGCAGGCACCAGAACAACAGAAAAAGGACTGAAGTCTTACAAGGAGGAGGGAACATGCTGAGCTTGGAATTGAACTGAAGCGTCAGTTCTTCCTTGCATCTCCAGCCAAATGGCCTTCACTGCAGACATCAGACTTGCCAGCTTCTCTAGAGTTCCATTTCTCTAGAGAAATGAATCTCAGTGTGCATGCAATTGTGTGTATGAACATTTATATTTGTTTTTAAGGAAAAAGCTGGTATATGGTGCCACGACGCTTCATCACTGTTCTTTCCTTTGTAACTGCAACGGGACCAAACCCTCCCTACATTCGATGTTCCCTTTGCCGTACAGGCTGGCATAGTGGGACTCTATTACAGACCTAAGACTCTAGTTAGTTGATTTCACTTTGCTGAATAGCATGTCTTCTGAAAGAAAAGATGCATTATGTTTATATAAAAACATGCCATCTCTGTTCTGTGCTTAAGTGCCAGGGCCTGATGACAGCATTGAGGCCTCTGGATAAAGCATGTCATCATCTTTCCAGGAATGAGAGGGAGGTTTTCTAAGCCTGTACCTGGAGTCTCGCATCCTTCCCTGTCCTGAGGCCTCTGCATTGAACACTAGAAAGACCAGAGCTAAGTGTGGCCGTCTTCCTGAAGTAGTAGCAGCCCACAGGCCACACTTGCTAAGGAACTTTCCCTATGGTTTGCCATTACTTTTCTTACTATTACTTTCCTTTGGACTGAATTTCAGACCTTTAAAAAAATTCTTTCTGATGATTTCTTGTTTTTAAGTCACCTTAAATCTTTAGGATGTGATGAAGAATAAACAAAGCAATCATCAGTGAGTCTAAGCTATCCCATTCCTCATGGATTTACTCTGTTCATTTGGCTCAGAACAAAGATTCAATAAATTCAGATGAAAAGATGTCATGCTTACTGCTTTCCATTCCCTTATTTGAGGAGAAAAATCAATGCAATTTTCTAAATACCTATTATCTGCCTCAACATTGGATTATTAAGATTCTAAATAATATCCAAACTGATATTCTGCTTTCCATATGGGCATAATGGTGCATCATCAGAGGCAAGCTGCTAGGTGTCTGCAAGTATCACTCCCACAATATCATGTCTATGCTAAGCTTGTGTGAAGTCAGAACATCTGAAAATCCCAACTCTCAGAAAGTCAATTACCATCCTTATTTGTTTCCAGAGTCTGGGTTACGTAACGTTCCACATTATGAAACAGACGTTATAAGGTTATGTTGGTTCTAATTAGTGTCAAACACCCCCAGGACTTGGAAACATTATTTATGATGACGTAAACAATCTCTTAAAAAAATATTTTGGCATTTGGAGAAATAACTCAAAATGGCTCCTACATTGGTTTTTGCGTTTCCTGAACACTTTCCAGGAGTGGTATTTTTTTTTTTCCTTGGGTGAATGGTTAATTGAAATTCATTCCCTTTGTCCTTTCAAAGTCCAAAGTGAATCCCTGGCCTTCCATTTCTTCATTTCTCTCCTATCCCTGGAGCAGCAGTGATTCATCTGTAGTATATAAAAGCTGACTTTCACCTTCACCTTCACAAAATCATCAAAAGAGTTCATGTGCAGTCCTGGGCTATACCAGTACCTCCCATTCCCTTTCCAGCCTAGTGTGATCAGTCTAGTGTGACTCTGCAGTGGTATCCATAAGCTTCCTTATCAGTTAATGGCAGGGTACACCAGGTTAACTGTCAAGCAGTATGAGACACAAGTAAAGCCAGTGGAAGAGCCTCCCAGATGCAGCACCTGAGTCCCTCCTATTTGGACACAGGAGCATAAACTCAAACCTGTTCGGAGCTCACTCTGCTGCAGGATCCTGAGGCTGGCAGTGAGTGTAAAATCTGTCCGCCCTTCTCCTTATCCTTAGGTAGCAGCATAATTTGGGACAGATCACATCTCTTACACCTTAACGGTCAGGCCATGAAAATGGATTTTTACTGAGTTAGAGATTGCATTGCCTGTCTGGAGGGGCAGTATTGATACTTCATTGGGTCTGTGGGTGGTGTCATGAACCATCTAGATCTTCTGTCTCTTCCCTCTGGGAGCAGGGTGATCATTTTCAAGTTAGACACATCCCATCCTGCAAAAACACCTGTTCACTTAGCGTGGGGCCCTTGGTGAGACTGGAACAAAGCACGCAAGCTGAAACATTTACCCATTCAGCCTTTGAAGGTATGGGCCCAGCACCAATGATCTGGCTTTGCCTCAGAGGATTCCAAGATGGCAGCGAGCGGTGTGGGCTTTGTTTAGAAGCCAGAGAAATCAAGTCAGAAAGTTGGACTTATTTCTTAAGCAGGAACACCAAGCTCCCCACCCACTGCAGCAGGAGAAACCATAGTTTGCAAGGAACAAACTAGGGACAATCTTTTGCACCCTCGAACACGGGAAAAAGCACGGACCCCCCCAGGGGAGCAGACCATCCACAGTGGTGGCGGCTGCAGCTGCTAGGCGCCAGCGACACAAGCAGCTCTTGCTGAGGTAGGCATGGGGAACAAAACACCCTTAGGGGGGAGGGGAGGCGGGCGGGGGAATGGGCGAGGTAGGCTGCGGGAAGTGGCAAGCAACAGGGGCTGCAAGGGACTGTGAGTGGCCACTGGGGGTGATAGAGAGTGGGCCAGTGCCTTATCTCAGTGGCAGGCTGCAACCAGCAGGGAGAAAGGGAAGGTCAGACTGCTGGACAGGTCAGTGCACCAAAGCAGAGTGGCCAGCCTACAGAGCAAAAGATTAACAAAACAGAAGTCACACAGCATCTGACATCCAATTCACAGATCCACTGTGTGGTGAATCGCTCAGAGGAGAACAACCAGCCAGAGGAGCCCTATAAAACCACAGAATCTAGGTGGCAGAGCTCAAACAAATACAGATACAGGAAGGCAGAGTCTGAGAAGCCAGTATAGAAAACAGCTCCCTATCAAAGGTACTAATCCCTGAGACCACCAACATGGAAAGCCCAAGCCCTCTAAGCAGATGCCTACAGGAAAGAATAAGAGGTCTAATATCAAAAATCAAGGCATTATGGCTCCACCAGAAAGTCCTGATTTTACCTCAATCCTCAGACTCAGGGGTTCTAGGCAGCAAAGCTGAGTTTTTGCGCCTTGTATTAATGAGGTTCCCAAGGCACCATGGTGAATAATAATGAACAAGCCATTGACATGCCAGTGCTAGAGCCAAGTACTCACATGGCAAAGCTCCTAACCACCTGTGGAGAGGAAATGCCCTGTGTGTGCTTCATACTAACAACATTGGTGACATGTGAGCTAGAACACAGTCAAGATAGCACAATTGTCTTTAATTCAGGAAGTTCCCCCCTTGGGTGCATTCAGATTTCTCCATGTCCTCTGGTCTCCTAGCAGGGAGCTGCCCATTGCTGGATTGGAAACCAGGCCTGCTGAATACATTTGAGGACAGTCTGTCTCTTACACACTGGCAGCTCCTAGCCCAACTCCTTATGAACTGGTACTATAAAACTAGTGTCAATGCAAGAATGCATATAAAAAGTTACCAACTTTAGCTACACAATACAGGAAACCACACTACACTACACAGACCTGAAGAAGCTAAGTGACAAGGAGGGCCCTAGGGAGGATACTTAATTCTTATTCAGAAGAGCAAATAGAATAGACACCGGAAGCAGTTGAAGAGAGGGAACGAGACGGGGAACCTACCATGAAGGTCCTCCGAAAGACTCCACCCAGCAGGGGATCAAAGCAGATGCTGAGACTCACAGTCACACTTTGGGGTGGAGCAAGAGCAGGGAGTCTTATGGGAGAGTTGGGAATAGAAGGACCTGGAGGGGACAGGAGCTCCACAAGGAGACCAATGGAACCAATAAATCTGGGTTAGAGGGTGGGGACTGCAGAGACTGATGCACCAACCAAGGACCTTGCACAGCGGGGACCTAGACCCCCCTGCTCAGATGTAGTCAATAAGCAGCATAGTCCTCTAGTGGGTCCCATAATACGGGGAGTAGGCGCTCCCTCTGATATGGACTCTGATGTCCACTTATTGATCACTTCCCCCTGGTGGGGCTGCCTTGCTAGGCCACAGAGGAAGAGAAGACAGGCAGTCCAGATGAGACTTGATAGTCTGGGGTCATATGATAGGGGAGGAGGGCTCTCCCTTTTCTGAGGATTAGGGGAGGGTGCATGGGGGATGGAGAACAGAGGATGGGTCCAGGAGGAAACAAAGCAGAGGGATACAATTGAAATGTAAAGTGAATGAATTTTTTTTTTTTAATTACAAACTTTCGCTTCTAGGAGTAAACCTATTGCTGTAGGAAAAGATGCAAGTAGGCCTGATCCACGTGACCTAGAGAACCGCTCCCTTTCCTGTTGGGCTCTAAGAACTGCAGAAGACTATGTATTCACCCAGTAGTTAAACTTGAGAGAAAAATTCCCCACAGCCTTTATCACCAAGCACCCTACATTTAAAACAAGATGTATACTATAATAAAATAATAACAATTATGAGCGTGAGTCCTGGGTCCAGTTTCCACAAAGGAAAATGAAACTGGCAGGAAAAAAAAAAAACCCCACACATGTGTATGATGGAGAATCATAAAAAGAAGAGTCCTATAAGGAGGGCTTGAGAGTGTGGTGGCACCAGCATGACGCTGGAAATGAAGGTACAAGGTACTCTCTGGGTTTTCACATGCTTTGGCACTCCTATAGGGAACCCACTGCTGAGCGGGAGTACCCAGAACACAACAGAGTGAGATTTAGGCCAAAGGCACAGTAAGTTAGTAACACTTCAGGGTATGCATGGGCAAGTTAATATAGTCATTTACTAAATGAGTGGCTTCAGGGGCTCATTTTGTAGCCCAGCGAAAGGAGACACACATAATCTCACGGAGGCGAGCATGCAGCTGAGAGGTGCAGTATGTGAGAGAGAAGTAGAATGGCAGGACCAAGGCTTAGATTCCCTCCCTCCCTTGCACACCCCTTCCTAAATCTCCCAGTGTCTGATAAAGACCCCACGCTGAAGGCAGGCGTAGGCAGTCCGGATGAGAATAGGAATGGTAACAGCACAGAAATGTTTGTATCATTGCTTCAGTCCCCCTGTCTCAGCCAACTTAGCTGTCTTCCTGTGCATATCACCCACTAACTTCCTGTCCTCTACCCCCATGGGACTTAGGTGTTGGTTCTCATCAACTCATCCCTGGAAATGGGCACCGCCTCCTGACTTCATCTGTTCCCAGGTGCTCAAGATTTGGTTTTGGTTTTGGTTTATCGAGGCAGGGTTTCTCTGGACAGCCTTGGCTGCCTTAGACTTGCTTTGTAAACCATGCTGGCCTCAAACTCACAGAGATCCACCTGCCTCTGTCTTCCAGAGTGATGGGATTAAAGGCAAGTGCCACCGGGCCCAGCTGGTGTTCTAGATTTTTATCTAGGGCATTTGTTCCCGTTCTATGCAATAAAAACACGCATGGCCTCATTCCCTACAAGACACACAAACACACAGGAAGTGTGTTAGGCATTTACTCAGCACTGGCCAGAAGAACATCAAGGATAAGAAGGAGAGATGGGTATAAAGATGGACTGACACAAGGAATTGGCTCACGTGTGTAAGGGGTCAGAAGCTCCAATACCTGCAGCTGAGGTGGACTCTGCTTGTGAGTAACACCAGACAAGCAAGAGAGCCAACAACATGAGTTCCACAGCAAAGGAGGAGGGCTCAAGCCTGTCTTCCTGATAGTAGAAGACCTCTGCCTTGGGCTATCGATATGATGAGTTGTGAATGTACAACTGCTTGTCAGGATGCTGGGCTATCTCTGGAATGGTATCTGCAATATCATGCCCTAAAGAGATGGGAGTGACCTATAGAAATGAAGAGAACAGTGGCCATGGGGGAAAAAGCCCAAAATGTGTTGTTTCCACACCCAAAACTGAGATGTTGTGGGAGTTCTCTGGACATTGTTTCTTAGCTGATGTTAAGATTTTAATATTCTAAAAGCTTAGCAAATTGTACATTGATAAACAGCAGAGAATAAAATTCATTACTGGACACAAGCTCTCAAATCCATACACCTTCTTTCAGAAAGGAATAATGGCTGCTGACAGCTCCAAAATATTGAGAAGGTCAGACTTGAATTTACGTAACTTGTATTAGCACTAGAGATTGAGCGTAGAGTCCAGGCATGCACTCTATCACTGACCTGCCCCAACTTCCCCATAAGTCCTCAGGTAACAGCTCAGTAGCTCATGAAAGTCTATATCAGGAAATGGATTTTCACTGAGGGGTGACAGCATGTTGGGGGGGTGCTTCACAAGACATGGGCATGCTTCAGGAAGAGCAGAAGTGCAAACACAGCAGCAGTAGTGAGCTGACACCTGGTGCCACTGGCTACCAGGATGACTGCACCCTGGACCCACTGAGGAATTGATGTGAATCACCAACCCCACTTGAGAAGGGATCTATCTGATCCAGTCTGGCCCAGAATATTACAGTCTCCTGTGAGTGGAAATTCTTTTATTAATAGGAACTGTATCTGGTAAAGTGCTGAGTTAGATCAACCACCTCCACAGGAGAGGGACAAAGCCATGGCCACAAAAACCATCTTATAGCTGAAAGCGCTAAGCAACTCCATCTGCTAACAGCAGCAGGATTATGCCTTGAATGCCGGGCTGGAGGGAATTTCCCTGCATTACACTAGAGGCTGAATGTGGGCACAGAAGCCTGGCCAGGTACACAAGATTTTATCCTGCCTGGGCCTTCTTCCTTTGTCCCATCACTGTACCTGTCTCCTTGCTCTTCCCCTAGCCAGAAACTTCCCATTCAGTGTTAAGAGGGTCTCCCATCAACACTTGCACATAGCTCTTTCCTTCAAACTTCATTCCATAACTTGCGTTGAAAGCACTGCACAGGAAACATAGCCTGTGCCACCTTTTGAATGAGAATTTATATATGTGTTGGTGGGGTTTGGAATTCAGTGACGATTTACCCAGTGCCTTATGAAGTCATGAGTCCCTCATAGCTGGCTGCTTACACAAGCAAATCCCACTTTTCAGAAGCAGGAAAAGCCTCATGGTAATTTTCACGGCAGTTCCCTAAACCAGAGCAGGCCAGCACACCCAGGAGTCCTTCCTTCCGAAGCTCCCTGGTGCTCTCTTCCCGTCCTCACTGCCCACTTCTGCACCCGTACCTTCTCTCTTCTCTCTCCTGGTCACTTTTCCCAAGTCTTTCTCAGAACAATAAAAATATCATATAAAATATTCACAAGTGTCACGTCCTATTTTTTTGTTTTGTTTTATTTAACTGATAACAATCTGACTGAGAAGAGCAGATTGTCACTGGCTTTGCATTTTCCAACCAGATTTGTTCCGCTGCCCTGAGGGTGTCTGGTCCTGTTTAATTACACCTGCTGGCTGAGAATTTTAATAAGCATTTCTGTGGTGGCTGAATTTCACATCATTACAAAATGTGTGTTTAGGAAGAATCCCTGCTGAAAACCAAATAAACATATAGAATAAACACATTATTTTAATGTTTCATAAGCTACAAGTCATTGAATCTCTTTTATCATGTGTGTGTGTATGTGTGTATGCACACACGTGCACACACACATATGCACACATGCACACATGTACACATGCAGGAGGTGTGAACATAGCATGGTATATGTGTGGTCAGAGTACAACCTCAGGTGTTTGTTGTAGACAGACTTTTGGTTACTTTGTTGAGTGCTTTTTTTCTACCACCCTAAACCCCCTCTATTCCTTCCAACAACCCCCAACACTAGGTAGGAGAGAAAAAACTGTTAGAGGGGAAAGGGAACATTGATATCCTTAGACTACTTCCTGTTGGTTAGGGGCATCAAGCTACTTGGGGCAAATGTGATCTTTGTCATCAGGATATCTCCAACCAGCAACCAGCCATCCAGCAAACGGCAACAAACAGCAACCACAACAGGAGCAAACAACAACAGAGGGAATAGCTGGCCCAGGCTCTCTTGGAGCTCTGGCACTTTTATATCTTCTCATGAATCTCCAGAATTCCAAACATAAACTACCTCAGCTGGCAAAATCACGCCAGTGCTAGAGCCCTAGACAAACCATAGTCAGCTGCTGTGGACAATCGGAAGCAGCCCTATATCCCACACCTGAGATTAAATAAAAAAACATGTTCATATAACATTTCTATGTTTAAGAAATCCAAATTCCTCAGTACGGTTTGTCTTCAACTTCCACCTCCTTACCGATATGGTCCTTGTTTGTCACTGCATGAACGAGGTGAGCTAGCCCATGATCTTCTAGGGATTCTCCTATCTCTGTCTCCCTCTCAATACAGGAGTGCCACCATGTCTGGTCTTACGTGAATTCTGGAAATCTGAGGTCAGGTCCTCATGCTACCTTGGTGAGTACATACCTACTGAGCCACCACCTCCCCAGTCCAAATCATTTTATCCTAATAAGAATTCTCACATTTTGGGCATGTTATTTCTATCCAGTGATGACCCATTGCTGAGCAGATACCCTGACTTCATGAGATATTTATTACTGTTAGCTAAAAACTACAAGAAACTAAAATTGGAAATGAAATTTTTCTATATTACATAATGATCCCAGGACTGATGATTTAGATAGAAAGCCCAAACTCTGTAATTATTACAAATGCAAACAAAATGTGTCATCATTTAAAGATGCAGGCATCCTAGTGCACTTTTGAGTACTGTAAAGCCTGCAGATTACCGCTCTGTGGGAAGCAGGAGCGCGAGGCACAGTAATGCGTATGCTTACAGGATGCTAAGAGCTGGATGTGCAGCCATCCCCCTCACACCAGCTCTGGGAACACAAGTTCTGCCTACTGCAAGCCTCAGGTGTGCACTGGTCAGATGTAATATCCTTCGGTTGTGATCTACGATGGACTGGGTCTTGTGTCCATGCTGGTTGGTAGTCTTCCTTTTCTGTATCACTGGCTGAGAGTCAAGAATAGAGGTGGGAGATGGAAGGTAATCCCTTAAGGAATTAAATTGGGAAATCCATAAGGTTTGCCACTGATGTCGTTTATGCTTATGAAGGTGTAGATTTCAGTGAATTGCAGCGATCCCCATTCACTGCCTTCATTGTGAGAGTGTGAATCGTAGCCTCTGTTCACCAAGGACAGCTAAGAAACCGGATACTGTGCCACTGAGGAAGGCTGCTCATACGAAACATCTTAGCATTCAAAGACTCCTGAAATTGTTTGGACAGAGTATTGAGGCAGCACTGCCACTCGCTTACCCAGGAATATGTCCAAGCTCTTAATGAGAGTTTAAATCACAAACATAACAGAAAACCTCATGTTCTTTATTATCAGGTTTGCTTTAAGCAGCCTGTGTTTTCTAGATGCAAAACTGATCCCTGAACGTATGCACTGAAGCCTCATTTCCTCGCATGCATTCAGAAGCAGGAATCACTCTCCAATGTCAAAGGGATTTGCACCTACATCTGCTCTCTAAAGGAGCCTAGTGAGACCCAGGCAGACCCAAAGGCTTCCAGGATTGGGTTTAGGATAGAATTCAGCCCATCCCATTCAGGACAGGCAGGCCTCGGTCTCCTCCTCCCTGGCTTCTTGTGATCTCCACCCAGGCTCTCTGTGATGTTTCAAGTGCCTCTACACACCACTCCCTCGGAAAGTCGCCGTTCTGCACCATTAACCCAACTAGCAGCTCTTGATAATGCCTGAAACAGAACATCAGCCTCACTCCATTACGTGTTGGTCCCATTTTCACCAATCCGGGAAAAGAGAGTAAACTGAAAGTCTCATGCAAAAAATAGTTACAGAGACTTAGAGACAAATAAACTGGAAGAATGACTAATTGTTTCACTCTAGGCAATTACAAAGGATTTTAAAAGAGAACATCCAACTTTTTTGTGTGTTTTACATCGTATCCACTTATTTGGAGGAAGGCAGCGCATGCACCGTGTCATACACATTTACCTGAGCCCTGTCATTCACCCACTGTGTTGGCTTTTGAGACATGGCCTTTCTATAAAGTCCAGGCTGGACTTGAATACTTGATATTACTGCCTCAGATTTTCAGATGCTCAGAAATTACTATTATGTATATATGTATGTATGTATGTATATATGTATGTATATGTATGTGTATATATTACATTTACTTATTTATTTTATGTGTGGTTCTGTATTTGCAAGTCATGGCATATATGGAGGTCAGAGGACAACTTGTGGGAGTTAGGTCTCTCCTTCTACCATATGGATCGCAGGAATGGACTTAAGGTCTTCAGCCTTGGTGGCAAGCTTCTTTAGCCACTATGCTATCTCAGCAGTCCATAAGTGATTTCTTAGATATTGGGAGGGTGTGCCCTGAGTCAGGTATGTAAATGAACCTCTAGCCCTGACATACATACAAACATCAGCGTGAACATTGGTGTACATGTTGACCTGGAGACAAACTTCCACAAAAAGACAAGGCAAGGAGGCAGAGGAAAGGAGTGAGAGCATTGGTTCTTAGTATGAGAATCATACAAATGCATTTTTCAAAAGATGCAGGGTCACAGAAGCCCAGTGTTTCTCCTCCTGTTTTTCCATATCATCCAGAATCATCAGCCCAGTGTTGGCAACACCCCTACAGTGAGCAGGACCCTCCAACACCAATCGTTAATCAAGAAACTATACCACAGGCTTGCCAAAAGGCGAGCCTGATGGGTGCTTTTTTCTCAGTTAAGATTCCCTTTTCCCAGATGACCCTAGCTTGTGTCACGTTGACATAAAATCTAGCTAGCACAGAGTGTAACTACCTTTTTATGCCATTGTAACAAATACTGGAGGGGAAAAAATAAGCACTACTAAACAGAAACTATAGCAACTCACAATAGTGGAGATTTCAATACATAATTGAGAGGCCTATATGCTGTGGTTTGTGGTGAGGCAGCACACCATAAAGTACATGGTGGAGCAGAGAGAAAGAGGAAGAGACAGTTGTCTCACCATTGCCTTCAAGGATGCACCAAATAACCTAAGGATCCACTAAACCTCAGGCCTTTGCGTTTCCACCAGCTCCAACTACCAAGCCAGGAGCACAGCTTTAACATGTGGGCTTTAGGGTCCATTTAAAATCTAAAGGACAGTAAAGATACTACAATGAATCCCTCTACTTGCTGCTACTTTCCTCCAGCATGTTTTTGTCTCCACCCTCTGCCTATCCTTTCCTCTCCTCTAATAACCTTTGCTTAACTCTCCACTTTCATGCATGTTTTGTCATAACATACAACTTTCCATAGTTCTAACCTGTTCCTCTGAGAGAAACAAAGAGCAAGGAAGAAAACAAAGGAGAAAGATAGGACTGCACCATGGAGTTGAAAAGGAACGGCCTGGCTCAGTCTAAAACAAGCCCCCACCACCACCACCCAAGGAGCCTTGGGTCCTATCAGGCATCATTTCCGTTCACAAGGAAGAGAGGTGCACATACAGGTGGAAGTCTCGATAGCTAGATCACAGAGCAGAAACAAAGAGACCTGAGCCATGCCTCAGGAAATTTGCAAGCAGGTGTTAAGGGGAAGCCATGAAGAATGGAGCATCTAATCTGCAGCTTATTTAATGACCTAATCACTCTGAAAAGGGAATGATAAGGAATAAAGTTACTATTGGTTCTTCCCTGGAGCTCCTATTCCTATACTTAATTAATTTTTCAGAGTAAGTCATTCCAAGGTTCTCAAGCAGTTAACAGAAGAAACAAACAAACAAAGGCCTTGCTAATGAGTCACACATCTGTCTCCATAACTCTCATTCTCACATGTAAATCATGATCCATGGTGAGGCCTCTGGGATCCCACCAATGTGTGGGTGCATCTGTTAGTGTTAGCGTCTTCTCTGTCATTGGAGTTGTGCACCCAAGGCTATGCTTTGCCTGGACAGGATTAGAACACTGCCCTGGTTTCTTTTCTCACTACCATGGCAAAAGTGATGAACAGAATCTTAAGGAAGGCAGAAGTGCTTACTTTGGCTCACAGTTTGCCTGAGGCAGATGAATATACTGTATCCTCGGTCTAGAAATGGTGAATGTTGGTACTTATTCAGTCCTAAAACACAAGCCTGTGGAATGGTGATGCCCACATTCAGAATGGCTCTTCCCTGTTAGTTAGACACACGCAGGTGTGTTTCCATGGTTCTTGTACATCCTGTCAAGCCAACAATCAAGATTAACTACCACTGAGCACCCTATCTACCTGCCAAGTGTCTTCTCCACCTTCTGAGCATGAAAGAGCTCTGGAGGCAAAATGTCTCCTGTCACAGACATCTTATTCTGCCTTACTGTAGTCAAGATGACACAATACCTACTTAAAATTTATTTCAACAATAGACAGACATGAAAGGCCAAAAGGATGAAGCTAATATCAGCTAAGTCACCTTCTCTTAGTGAAGCAAAACCCTTTCTGGCACACCAGCACCCATGCTTCAGAATGACAAAGGTCTCTTACATACTTACTTTTCTTTTTTTTCCTTTAATGTTAGCATCCGATTTAATGGCCTTTATTGTGACATTTTCAATCTCCTGTAGGTTTTTCTATCTGGTGAGGATACTTAAATACCTACTTTAGTCATAAGCTTTACTTGTGATGAGGACAATAGTATCCTCAATGAAGCTAGGAAAAAAAGATCCTGAGGACCTTTCTATGTTATTTGTGTTTCTGTGATGACACTGTGTATAAAGGCAGATAAATTAAGATTTTTCATAAGTCACAATAGTATGCCCTCAGAATAAGAAATCTCACCCCTTAACCTGCGCCAAACAACCCAAACAATTCTAATTCTTCAAAAATTTCACTTTTTATGTTATGTATAGTGTATAGTGTGTGTGTGTGTGTGTGTGTGTGTGTGTGTGTGTGTGTGTGTGTG
>OU015752.1:80261762-80277403 GCA_907169655.1 Acomys percivali | reverse complement strand
TGTGTGTGTGTGTGTGTGTGTGTGTGTGTGTGTGTGTGTGTGTGTGTTCTTCTGGGAGTCCTTGCTAATGTGCTTAACACAGACACAATTGTGCTGAACACGGACACACCATTTTATTTATTCTTGACATTATTCCCTAAAGTCCAAATAATCCCATATGATAATGATCTGCACAAGACTTACAGTGTATGCAAATATTTGAACATTATATATGAGACTTAAGTATCCATAAACTTGGGTATCTGTGGGAGGACTAAATCCTTCCAGACAATTTGTGCATATAGAAAAGAGCTGCCAGCAAGGCCAACTCTATTCAGAAAGGTATCATGCCTTAAGCCTCAGATAATTTTCAGTCTAACGCTCTCCCAACTGAGCTACTTCAGCTTGCCTCAGATAATTTTCAAACATTGAGCAGTTAATAGCATCATGGTTCCCTGGGGCCAAATGAGTCTATACAGATAAGTTCCTGCTTTTTCTTGAGAAACACCATCTTTGCATGTTGTCTTTACAACATCTTCCCTCCCATCACAGTCAGAACACAAGCACCAGTAGCTATGCTCCCAAGTAGGCACTAAATGTCTTCAGTTGCCTCACCGAAGTGCAAGCCACAGTGTGGCCTAATAATGGTAGCACAGGCTCCAAAATTTCCAGGAATCCAAAATAGAAACAGGAAACGCAGAAAGGAGGGCAAAGGTGACTTTGTACTGGGAGACCATGCTAATTGCAAAGGGACCTTTGCCCTTGGATGCGCTCTCCAGGAGCAAGATTCTGCCAGCCAAGAGCTCTGCTTTACATCCCAGAGGAAGAGTTCAAATCTACTGTTTCCATCTCAACATGAAAAGTGCTATTCAGTCATGCTCCCTAAAATCCATACCTTATCATAGGACTGTAGAACCCTTTACTGCGACACTCTGACACTGTTGAAGCAGGACTTCCTTGTGAGAACAGGGCACTTGCAGGCTTTACTTCTGGAGAACTAATGACCTAGGCATCACCTTAACATAAACCTGTAGCTCCAGATGCTCAGGAGCTGGGGAGTAGAGAATTCTCTTATTTTTAATCTTTCAATTTTTAAAAATTTTTACATATACATTTACATTATTACACATATGTACAATAGATTACCTGTAGCAAGAAGGTATGAACCAATTAAGAATTATATAAATGTTACATTCTTAATGTTTTGGCTATCTGTATTTGACAGCCTTGAAGAAAACATCTTTGCTATCTTGGCACATCTAAAATTCTGAGTGTAAATCAACCTCCATCACATCTTGTCATTATCAACTTAAACCACCCATCTAGACCTAAAAATATCTTAGCCCCTGAACAACTAAGCTTCATTGTAAAAGCAAGCAACATGGTCTTCAATTCCATCAGAGACTTGAGAAGGAATAAACTTGATTGGGTTACAGATAGTACAGATGAGACTTGATAGGCTGAGGTCAGATGTTAGGGGAAGAAGGCTCCCCTTTCTGAGTACTAAGGGAGGGAGGGAGAGGTAATGAGGGAGGAGAAGGATCGGGAGAATTATCTTAACTGAAAATTTTCAGATGACCCTGGGCAACATCAATCTGCGAAGTCCTGGGGAGAGTGTCCAATGTCCAATGACACTAGCTGAAATCTAATATTTATGTGTACCATTCCCAGGAACTCTGCCTCTTAATACAGACTCCCCGTTACAGCCTTTCCATCTCATCCATCTTCATTTCTTTGTGTTACCTGCTGACACTCACTAAATCACTCTACCAGGGACCCACAACCACCAGCTAGGCTAAGACCAAACAGAGAATCTTTATTTTCCAACTTGTTCTCCATTGCTGCTTCTCCATACATGCTCTTTGTCATGCTACAGCCTGCCTAGAGCCTCTCCTCACAACCCCACTACAATTCTCTGCTTCTCCGTGTGGACCTAGAGTCTCTTTTGTTCTTTCCAACAGGTTCTTTCAGCCTTTCCTTTTATCACTTCTCCATTTCTAGTCAACAAGTATCAAGCCAAAGAAACACTCTTGACAAGGGACACCCAGCCACCACACTTGCTTAGGATGGGCAACGGCAAGCACAAAACAGAATGCCTACTCTATAAAGACAGGACCAGCTATCTCCCAAGAAACCATAAATGTAATTTCAAGTAACTCATAACTTCAAACATTGTAACTCCATAATGCCTAGATCCCAGTGCAAAACACAAGCATTAACAGCCAAGACAATATAACTCCTCCAGAAGCCAGTATCCCTACTGCAATAGAACCTGAGAAAAGCAATGTAACTGAAACACGAGGCAAGGACTTCAAGATAGCAGTTATGAGTATGATTGAGGACCTTAAAGAGGACATGAATAAATGCTTCAGTGAAACCAAGAAAACCAAACAAAAAAGTTAAATGAAATAATGAAAACAATTCAAGATATGAAAATAGAATTTAACAATGAAATAGAATCACTAAATTAAAGCCACACTGAAATAAAACTCAAAAAAGAAAAACCTCAAGAAGTAAAAAAAAAAAAAAAAAACGCTTATAGAAAAGGGAATGAAGTGAAAGACAGACACGGTCCTAAAGACAAGGTCAAATAAATGGATAGCTCAGCCAAAGAAAACGCTAAATCTAAAACATCCCAAGCAAAAAACAGCCAAGCAATCTGGACCATTATAAAAAAAACCGAACCTATGATGGAGGAACAGAGGAAGGAGAAGAAACACAGGTCAGAGACACAGAAAATATTTTCAACAAAATTAAAGTTAAAAATGCCCCTAATCTAAAGAAAGAAATGCTTATCAAGGTAGAAAAGACGTTTGGAGCATGAAAAGAGTTAGGATCAGAAAAGAAACTCCCCATAACACATAATAAAAACACTATGTGTTCAAAACAACAACAAAAGGACAATAAAACCTGCAAGGGAAAAAGACACATAAAAAGACAGGGCCATTATCATCTGACTTGTTCAGTGGAGAATCTGAAACCAAGAAGGGCACGCAAAGATGGTCTACAAGCTCTTATAGACCACAGATACCAGCCCAGATGACTATACTCTGCAAAATTATCAATCACAATTAATAGAGAAAAATAATCATATAATAAAACCAAATTTAAGCAATTTCTATGCAAAAATTCAGCTCTAAAAAAGGCACTGGAAGGAAAACTCCAGTCTGAAGATGTCAACTACACACAAAAAGACACACAAAGTAAATAATCTAAGAACAATAATTAAAAATGGGGGGACCTACACCACACAATAAGATAGCAAGAAACAATAAATACTGCTCAGTGAGAACTCTCAATATTAATGGCCTAATTTCTCTGATTAAAAAAAAAAAAGACACAGACTAACAGATTAGATTAAATGAAAGGATCTATTCTGGCTAGATGCCCAAAACTGCATCACCTCAAAGGTAGACATTACCCTACAAAAAAAAAAAAAAAAAAAAGATGAAAGATCAGTGCCCTGTTTCAACCCTCATCATAAAAGCTTCTTCTTGCAGTATATAGGGATTTAACACAGGGACCCACAACTCAACATTGTGCAAAAAGTAGCTGACTTTCAAGCACTCTGCCCTAATGGGATATCTTCATTAATTCCCTCCCCTCAAAGCTCAAAGATCTAGGGATAAGAAGAGGCAGAAACACTGTATGAGCCAGAGATGATGGATAACTCCAAGGAAATAGTGTCTTCCAGATGCAACAGGAGTGATGCACATATGAACCAAAAAAGACTGTGGTAGCATGCACAAAACCTGCATAGGTTCAAGCCAGACGTGGTCACAGCATTGAGAAGAAATGGACATAGGTTACCACCTCTCACCAAGAAGCTATTTGCTGGCAAGAGAAAAATCAGTTTTCTTCAGTAGAGTATCACTGGGTATGTCAACAACACTATAGGGCAGGGCCCATGGGCAGAAGTAGTTGACCAACACAAAACAAACCCCATGCTTTTTGTGGGATTTTTATTTCATTTTGTTTTGCTTTGGAATTTTTGGCCTTACTGGGTTTTCATTTGTTTGGTTTGTTTTGTGAATTTTTTTTTTGAAACAGAGAGATAAAGAACAGATAGTTTAGTGAATCTGAGAGGAGTTGGGGAAGAGAAAACATAATTTTAAAACATAGGATATAAAAACATTTAAATAAAAAAATTTAAATTATAAAAAAATGTTATAAAAACAGAGTGATGAGTGCCATGAATGGACTGGTGAGTAGAGGAGACACAACTAAGTGGTTAAACCACAAGCATAACAACATACAAAGGCTTACTGCCCCAGTGGAAAGTGAAGGAGGATGATAATGAAGGGGGGGAGGGCAACAGCAGCAGGAGGAGGAGAAAGAAAAGTAAATAATCTACAAAAGGTGCAAAAATCATGCAATGGTAACGCCAGTTGGAGAAGGAAAGGAACTCAGAAATACTGACACAATGATGGTGAGAAAAATCACAGAGTGGCAAGCAGCACAAATAACAAATCTATAGTTAGGCTTGCCATATTTAAACCATAGACACCACAGACCAAGAGATAGCTTCAAGAGAAAAGAGAAGGACCATGGATAAGAGTTACATCAAACTTCTTTTTAGAAGCCACAAGAGAAAGAAGGGAATAACGTACTTGGATGATGATGGAGACGATGATGATGATGTTTTTGAGACAGGGTTTCTCTGTGTAACCTTGCTTGTCCTAGACTCACTTTGCAGACCCGCTTCAAACTCTCAGAGATCCACCTGCCTCTGCCTCCCTGAGTGCTGGGATTACAGGCATGCGCCACACACCTGTCTTGTACTTGAATTATTAAAAGAAGACAATTCATGACCTAGAATTCTCAAGTAAGCAATATTACCCTTCACACATGAAGGGAAACATATTGCCAGGCTGTCACGGAATATGGAATCGGTAGACATGGAGGTTCTTGCTTGGAACGGGGGCGGGGGGTGGGGAAGTTTGGGAACTGGGCTCTTCGTAAAGCAGAGCATTAGAAAAAGGGAAGAGGAGTAACATGAAAGTTTGTGTTCTTACCAATAACTGACCTAAAAGTTCAAAATAGTAAGAGGAGCTCTTTATAATAAAAGGAGAAGTGTACAAAGCCTCCCAGGCATCCTTTTTGGAGCCCAGTGGCTGTCAGATAGAAGAGGCTTTTTTTTTTTTTTCTGGATCATGAGACGGTAAAGCAAGGTACTTGTCTCTAGATCAGTTTGGTCTCCTCTCTTTGGTATTTCAGAAAATTCATAAGAAAATACATAATGAATTCTGCATGAGGAACCACAAACTAAACAAAACCAGAAGGAAAAGTCCATGCATCCTGCAGCTGAAATCATTTTCCCCTAAGGTGGAAATGTTACAGCAGTTGAGTTCTCCTTCAATATTAAACATAGAACTGTGAAGTTATAAACACCCCTCTCCCTCCATTCCTCGTACCCATTCAGTTCTTCCCATATATGCAGCCGATAAAGTAAATTCTGCCTTCTCTTGCTCACTCTGTCCTTGATTCCCTCATGTTAATTTTGTTTGTTTTGTTTTGTTTTGTTTTTTGAGACAGGGATTCTCTGTGTAGCCTTGGCTGTCCTGGACTCACTTTGTAGACCAGGCTGGCCTCAAATTCACAGATATGTACCTGTCTCTGCCTCCCAAGTGCTGGGATTACAGGCATGAACCACCACGCCCAGCCCCTCATGTCAATTTGTATTTTTCTTTTTCTACTCAATGCCATGCTTCCTGTATGCTAGGTACTGTGTTAGGCATTTCATATCCATTTTCCCATGCAAACATTGCAAGCTTCTATATCATTGATAGTATCCTTGTTTCTGCAATGATTAAATTGAGGGTCTGGATATGGTGGCAAAAAGATACACAGTTCCAGAAAGTGTCTGTAATCTTGTGCCCTGGCATGGAAAAGCATCTCCTCCAAGCAGGGGAATTCCTCCATGTATAACACCACATACATGGAATAGCTGTGTGATGCTGCAACCTCCATACCTTAGCCTTTAACCCCCATCAGCAATTCCCTAAGTTCACGAGTAGCCTATCACAGCTCCATCAAAAGCACTAATAATGCTCTATGGAAGCAAGGAGACTTTCATGTCCACATAGCCCTCAAGAAAGACAGACACAGGGTATATCTTAACCAGAACTCACTGGACTATCCAACACTGTAGGACCGTATCCCAGAAAACAGAAAACATAAAAAAAGAAAACTTGTACAAACAATGATTTAAGGAATAAAATCAAATCTGGTGACTAGAAACAAGAAAGAGAACCAGGAACAGCAGTGTACACCTGTAAGCCCAGGTCTTGGAATGCCAAGGGAAGAGAGTCTTGAACTTGAAGCCAACTTAGTAAGATTGTGTTTAGGGAGAAAGAAGAAGAGAAGGAGAGAGAAGGGAGGGGGAGTACAAGAAACTGTACTTAACGCACACATATATACATATCCACACCTATTGTTAAGAATCCTGGTCACATACAAGGCCCTCCTGGAAGCTTCCACCTACTGATGGTCAGATCACCACAGATGTTTAGCAAGCCAGATGAAAAAAAAAAAACATATATATATATATAATGCTTCTGTTTATTTTTAAGCACAAAGATGAGGAAGACACTACTGGAGAATACATTATCCTGGTTAACGACCTGTTTCCATACACATGTGCACTTTTCTTTACTTTGAAAATAATGTGATTTCCCATTGGATTCTTTAAAAATTAAATGTGACTTGCTTTTCAAGTGACACAACTGGACTTCAGCATAAACACTAGTGCAAAGCAGTACCTTCTGTTCAGTGACTTTTCACCTGCTGAAATGGCTGATGCCTTCCCTCTAAGGGTACCCTTCGGACACACTTGGAAAGTGTTCTCGCAAGAGGGTCTTTTGATAGCACAAGAGCACACAGGCCAACCCAGACCGTCTTCCACCTCATTTGTCCTTCCTTCCCCAGCCTGGAGATAGAGGGAGTGTGCAGTCTGTTCCCTTAGTTACAAAAAGAAATGAAAACATCTCTCCCAATCACCAATAGACTTTTCTAAGTCTCTGACCTGTGAATCAAACAAATCCTAGCTGGAGAAAAATTCAGTGATGAGAATCACACCCAGGGCCTTGAACACACATGACACAAGAGTCATACTTTTATCCTTTATATATATGTGGCCAGAACTTGTGACCTTGCTGCCTTGACTTCCTGAGTATTTTGATTATAGACATGTATGACCATTGCAGGAGCCCAATATTGGTATTGAATACATGCCCCTCGGTTACTGTATTAATGATGGTTCTTGTTGTGTTAGCAAAAATGTTCTTTTTTTAAACATTTTCTATCACCTTTAATCCAGGAATAAACAATTTTGATAATTGTGTTACTATTACATAAAGATCTAACATAGAAAACAGTATAGAGAATAGAAGGAACTCTCTAAAGTATCTCTACATCTTTCTCTTTTACTTAAAATTATTTATTTATTTATTAATTATGCAAAACAATAGTATCACTTTAATTTTCTATGCTGATTTATGATTATCCAGGCATTTCCACATAAATCCTCATTGAATATTCACAAAAAAGAAAAGCAATTACACAGAAAAAAAACAAAAAACAAACAAACAAAAATGTTCTTTGATGATTATATTGGTTATGGTCCTTGTTGCATTGACAAAACGCCTGACGGAAGCAATTGGAGGAAAAGTGAGGTTTATCTGGGCTCACAGTTTGAGAGGATCATCCTGGAGGGGAAGGCGTGGTGTCAGAAGCACGAAGCAGCTGCTCACGTGTGTCTTCAGTCAGAAAGCCATGCAAGCTGCTGCAACATTTGTATTCAGTCCAGCCCACAGACCATGGAATGGTGCTGCTTACATTCAGTGCACACTCTTTCCTCTTCAGTTAAACCTTTCCCGAAACCAGCTTAGAAACACACTTAGAGATGTACTCCCACAGCGTTTCTACACCCCCGCAACTAATAATCAAGATTAACTGTTACCAGGCAGGAGTGCTCTGATCATAAATGTTCCTTCAGTCACAGCTTCTCCAGGCATGCCTTACATCCTTTTCCAAGCAGTCTACACACTTGTATTTTTTTCAGTTAAACTACAGGTCTAAGAAAAACTTTAGAAAGCACGTAGCATGCAATTCAGCACACCTCCCTTACCACCTCAGGATGGATGAAGGGTCCCAGGCTCCTCCACTAAGTTGGCCTCCATGAGCCATGCCCGGCAGAACAAAACAGCCCCCATGCATCTTGCAGAGAGCATGCAGAAGAAGCTGCCAGGTTAGCCTCGCTAACTGCCAAAGAAATGTCAACTAATTATGCCTTGGGAAGAAAAGGGAACAGATGGATTGACATGACTAATGTCATTGCTCTATGCTCCTCCATAAATAAAATGCATTGACCTATAGACTTCACAGAGGCAAGGGCTGGGTAATACTGTGCCTTTTTTTTTTTCCTTACTGGAAGCCTTGTTTGTGCTTTATTACATATTCGTCCATTCCTATTGTGGACTCACGGTGACTGCTGGAGGATTGTATTAGGATTCAGTTGACTGCTGTGTGCCCACACTCAGGGAATGACAATTACAATGCGTTCATAGAGTACTGCTCTCTGACTATAAACAGCTCAGTGACAAGAGACCTACACCAGAGAAAGGAAAGGAGTATGAAATATTCATAAGAGCAAAAAATGGAAGGAGAAGACACATCTAAGAAAGAAAAGATGAAATAGGAAGAATAGAGACCTTTGGAAAAGTTGAGAGAGATAGACAATATTCATGGGGCTGGTCCCTGCCCTCCCCACACATCTTCCAGCACCAGCTAGCTCCTGTTAACAGATGCATGTCCATTCTTCCCACACTCAGCTGCCAGAAACCTCATTGACAAAAAGCCAGTTTTTAGCACTGAAAAGGAGAAAGCTGGTGTGGAAGGGTGATTTCAAAGCCACCACAACAAAAGCATAACAAATATTTCATGAGCTCTGTGGAAACCCTGGTAATACTCATATCTGACAAATTGAGAAAAATAATTAGAACTCAAGGAAACTAAGAATCATTACCATTCTTCATACAATGTGATTAATTTTTGAGTTTACATTCATCTAATATGCTAAAACGGAAAGAAGAAAGAAAAACAAACACAAAGCCAACTCCAAGTCAACAAGTTACCCTTATTAGAGGAATCATTTTGAAAGAAACTTTCTGGGTGGGGACTGGAGGCTGTTCCCACCAGAACAGAAATCCCAGACACGAGTCAGGGTTCATAGAGGGTTGCCCCAGTGATGGGCAGGGTTCAACATGGCAGAGAAATGCCGTCAGCTGAAAGGCAAGACCTAAGAGGATCACATTGCTACAGGAGGCACAGGGACTTATAAAACAGGTACATCTATCACTCAGGGAGTCAAAATCCCCTGTGCCTGGACTACAAACTGGTTACCAGGCATAACGAAAGACAACAAAATACAGATAATGAAGAAAAAACGGATAAATTTTATTCTATGAATAAAAATGGATCAGATCTGATAATTTAAAAGTCCTAGGCCAGCACGGGCATCTAAAAAGTCACTATAACTTTCACCTATATACTCAAAAAGTCAAGTGGTGACACACACAAGCCCAGTGCTGAATCTTTTGAAGAGAAAATTGGACTAGGGAGAGGCTGAATAGCAGGGTGCTTGCCAAATACACACAAGAACCTGGGTCTGAAAGGGAGAAAGGAGGGGTGAAGGGTGGGAGGAGAAACAAAACAGCTAGAGACTACTGTGAAGTTGATAATGTATTTGAGGATGTGGCAACAGAAATTACACAAACTAAAGTACAAATAGGACTCTAAATTTAAAAGTGAAAGCAAATAGGCATTTTTGTACTTGAGAATTTCATACAAGGATATAATGCGGTTTAAGTTTATAAGCCATTAACTCCCTCCAACCCCTTCACTATGTTCCCAACACTACACCCTCCCAGTTTCGTGTGTCCTAATTTTTACCCCATGGAAGCCACTTAGTGCTGCCTGTGTGTTCAAGGGTGTAGGCCCACCAACTGGGTGTATGTAGCCTATCAGGAACTGACTCTCTCATTGCAAGCAGCATTCAGTTGACAGCAGTTTCTTAGCTAAGAATGAGCTCTCTTGCCGGCTTCTCTTTTCCATACTGGGGTTTGGGATGGTATGCTCTTCTGCGTCCAGTCACAGCCACTATGAGTTACTGTGTGTATTTACCATATTGTGACCAGAAAATTCTCTTCCATTGTGCTAATCAGCTACCATTGGCTCTTACAGTCTTTCTACATTTCCTAGATAATCCCTATGCCTTGGAAAGAGGGGTATGGCACAAAAGTATCACTAAGGACTGAGAACTTTGCAGCATCTTTACACTCTGAACTCTGACTGGCCATAGGTCTCTGTATTAAGCATCATTTAATTAAGAAAAAGGCTTCTCATGAACTGGTTGACAGATAAAATCTGTGGGTATAATGATACATCATTAGGAGTTTGTCTATTTGATGCTGGTACCATGCTGGCCTTTTTATTATTTTATGTCAGCATTATAACTTGAAATCAGCAATGGCAGTACGTCTAGCAGTGTTTCAATTATTAAGGATTGTTTGGCTATCTTAGGTATTTTGTGTCTCCATAACACATTTATTTATTTTTTTAATTCTACAAAAATTGTTGGGATTTGATGAAGATTGCATTGAATCTGTAGATTTATGCTGGTAGGGTAGTTCATAAAATTAATCTACCAATCCATGAGCATGGGAGAACTTTCAATCTTTGGGTGTCTTCTTCTATTTCTTTCTTAAGTGCCTTGGAATTTTCATCATATGTGTCTTTAACTTCCTTGATATAATCAATTTAAAGACATTTTAAAGACTATTGTGAATGTTATTGTTTCTCAGATTTCTTTCTCTGAATATTTATCATTGGTTTATGGGAAAACTACTGATTTGTGTGTAAATTTTTGTATTCTAATGCTTTTCTTTAAGAGGTTTGTAGTGGACACTTTAGGGTTTTTTCATGTGAAGCTATGTCATAAGCGAACAAGGATATTGTAATGTTTTCTTTTCTTATCTGTATCCCCATTATCTCCTGCTCTTGTTTTAATGTTCTAGCTAAGACATCAAGAATTATATTGAATATGAGTGGACACCTTTGTCTTATCCTTGATATTAGCAGAAATGCTTCAAGATTTCCTCAATTTAGTATGACATTGACAGTGGGGTTGTTATATTTTGCCTTTATTTTGTTTAAGATGTCTTCTATACATTTAAATTCTTTTTTACTTTTACCATGATTTTACCATGTATTTTCTCAAAGGTGTTTTTTACTCCATCTAATAAGATAATCCTGTGGTTTCCATTCTAGAATCTATGTATGTGGTAGATTACATTTATTGTTTTATGTGTATTGAACCTCCCTGTATATCTAGGATGCAACTGGCTTGACGCAGTGGATAATATTTGTTGTGTGTTTTTGAATTTATATTGTGTTTCATGGAGAAATTTTTCATCTGTGTTCACCAGGGAGATTGGCCTGTGATTTTCTTTTATTCTTCATCTTTGTCTGGTTGTGGCTTCATAAATTAAATTTGGAAGAATTCTTTTTTACTGAATAATTTCAGGAGTTTTAGTAGTCCTTCTTTGAAGGTGTGGTAAATCAGTAAGTTACATCCACCTAGCTGTGATTTTTTTTAAGTTGGGAGATTTTTGAAAACTATTCTCTCTCACTGATTGCTTTGGGTCTGATTAAATTACTTCATCTAGATTTTGCTTCAGTGGGTCATACACATTTGGAAATCTTTTCCATTTTAGTGGAATAGATATGTTTATAACTATATCCTCACAATTCTTAATTTCTTCAGTATCTGTAGTAATGACTCTTGTATTAGTCATTTGGATGTTTGGGGTTTTGTTTTGTTTGGTTTGCTTTTACTCTTTTGTTGAACTTGACTAAACATTTTCAATATTGTAAATCTCTTCAAGAAATGACTGTTTAACTGGTTACTTGTATTGTTTTTTCGACTTTTAACATGTCATCCTTGATTTTGATCATCTCTTCCAGTATACTAACTGTTGGGGAAGGAGTGATTCTTGTTTTACTAAGGCATTTAAGTATATCATTATGTTATTAATTCTCTCTAAGTTTTGGTGCAGGCACTTATTGTATAAACTTTCCTCTTAGGACTGCCTTCTTTGTGTCTCAAATTTTGCAATATTGTATTTTCATTTAATTACAAAAAAAGTTTCCTTTCTTGATTTCTTCCTTGATTTTATTAGCATTCTCTTTGACTTGATTATCATTCAACAGTATGATGTTTAATTTCCATGAGTTCTTGTGTCTTATGTACTTCCTACTGTTTTCTATATCCAGCTTAATTCCTTTTGATAGGATGCAGGATGTTATTTCAGTTTTCATGTATCTGTTGAGACTTGCTTTCTGATTGATTTTGGAGAAAGTTCCATGGGATACTGACAAAAAAAATTGTGTGCGTGTGTGTGTGTGTGCGTGCGCGCGCGTGCATATTCTTTAGTATTGAGATGGAATGTTCTTGAGATGTCTGTTAGGTCCATTTGATCTATGCTGTCATTATCCCCAATGCTTTTCAGTTTAGTGTTTGTTCAGATGGCTTGTTGCCTATACAATTATCACTGTGGTGTGGTTGCTTTGTATTTTTATTCATTAATATTACTTTATGAAATTATATACACATATATTTAGTGCTTATATGATTAGAGTTCAAATCTTAGTGAATTTTTACTTTACTTATTATTTTTGGTTTAAAGTATATGTTCAGTCATTAAAATAGCTATGACTATTTGTTTCTTAGTTCCATTTGCTTAAAATACATTTTTCTTTCTTTTACCCTGAGGTGGTATCTACCTCTGATGGTGAGTTATATTTCTTGGAGGTAACACAAAGATGTATCCTATCTTCTAATCCAACCTGTTAACTCATTGTCTTTTTATTGGGTAATTGAGACTCTTACTTTTAAGACTTATTGCTGAATAATGTATACCAGCACCTGTTATTTTCTTAAACCCCTTTTGATTGGCTGTTCACTACTTTCAACTTGTTCTCTATTCCCTCTTGGGTGTGTTCATCCTTTTCTTCGGACTAGGTAGTTTTTCAAGCATCCTTTGTAGATGCAGATTAGTGGCCATAACTTCTCCCTTTATCTTTGAGATCCTCATATTATTACATCATTTTCCCCTTGCCTTTTCTCCCTCCAAATCTTCCCATGTACACTCCTTATTTTCTTTCAAAACCATAGCTCTTTTTTCACTGTGGCCACTTGCATACATGTATATAAATATATAGTCTTAAATATAACCTGCTCAGTCTGTATGTTGATTATATATACATTTCCAGGGTTGGCCATTTGGTATTGGTGTGCTCATTCCTGAGTAAAGCTATTTCTCTTGCTTTTCACATCCCGTGGTTGCCTGTAGTTATTTGTGTGGGGTCGACTTTCACCTATCCTCTTTGGTATGTCTATATTTGTTGTCCTTCTTAGGCTCACTTTAAGGGCAGTCATGTTGGTCAGACTTTAGGGATGTGGTGCCAGATTTTACAAGGAGACACAGGCTCACAGCAAACTCTCTGATTCTCTGGATCTGACAATCTTTCCACCTCCTCTTTCACAATATTTTCTGAGCCTTAATTGTGAGAGCTGAACCCTAGATATATCCACTAGGACTGGACTCTAAAACTCTGCATTTTGATTGATTGTGGTTTTCTATAATGGTGTCCATGTGTTACAAAGAGAAGTTTCTTAACTGATGAGTAAGGACTACACTTATCTATGGGGATGAGGGGAAATATTTAGAATGAAGTTAGAGATTGTGCTGGTTTATTAAAGTGATAGTTGTAGCTTCTTTAGGGAAAAAATGACTTCACCTGCCCTGTGTTGTTTCTTAAGTGCAATTAGAGAGCTGCCAACTACTGCCAAGGTATGCTTGCCACTACTGGGTTATTGTCAATGTAGTGCCACGTTGTCAGTGTTGTGATTCACATGGATCATAGCTGGGTAGGACTGTTGGTTGCTTCCCTCCTTTAGAAGCTTGCGTGGCACCTTCTGCTACTATGAAAACTAGTCAGTCCTCTAAAAGGAGACACTCTTGTCAATTCCAACTTGGGAGCCTCTGGGCCCTGTCTCTGAAGTGCAGCTTGTGCTCAGCAATAAAGACAATGATGTCTCAAAGAAATTGTTAAAAACACAATACAAAGCAAAGCAAGAAGTTACAGCAATTTCACACAAAGATGTTAACCAAAGAAAAGCAAAAATTGCTCACTTCACTCTATACTAGTGAACTTCAGCCCAGTGAGATTTCTGCCAGGAACCAAGTCCTCCTGTGGTGCAGGCAGAAACTCAGAGACCCAGGGCTTTAGACTTGAGGCTTCACAAACAACAAAAGTGACGTCACTTTCCTTCCATATGTTCTGTGTATATAGAACACTGCATGAAAAGAAGAATAAGAAAAATATTCTCACACACACACAAAAAGCCAGACACAATCTCTTCCAGTGTGACTGGAAACAACACAGAGAAATATGTACAATGACATGAGGAATAACCACGTTCATTAAATCTTCATATGAAAGTTCTTCATGTAGCAATGTGTGAAATGCACAAGACTGTGGGATGTTTTCCTTGGAAACTCATGCATACTTGTCTTATAAACATCAAGAAATGTTCGTTTAGACTAGAATATTGTTTGGTTTGGGTTTGAGTCTAGCTTTGATTTTTCTGACCCTTTTTTATTTTATGGCATGGTGTGTCTCAATGTAGTCTTCCTTAACCAACCATTCAATTAGCACTGAATGTGTACAAAAAAAATGCACTGACACAGTTAGAAGACAATGGTTAGCTCCTTTTTCTGGTAGCATCTGTGCAGCGTAACTTAAAATAACTAGAAGGCAAGAATGAGTGCATAGATAAACAGAAATAAATATCACCCACAAAGAACTCCAATGCAAAGGAAGAATAAATGAAGTGGGTCCTCGCCAGCATCTTCTGGGAAAGAGAATGTTACCTTAATGCTGTAGCAGTCACTTATTTATTCACATGCACATTCATCCATCCAACAACGACTTGTTTCTTCCTGTCTATAATCTTTAGACATAATCTTTATTGTGCTGAAGAATAACTATGTATGACATGTGCTAGGTATAGAAGATGATCATCAAGTCTTTACCAAATCCCACGCTTGTGGAGATGGTTGTACATAAGCAACTCCCCAAAACTACACACACAAAAAGGTAGTAACCCCATTCTCTCTCTTTCTCTCACTTCACTTCTCATTCAGACAACTGGAATGCACACTCTGCTCCACCCACTTGCACACTTTCTGGGAGCATCTGTTCTGCTCCTTGGATGGGCTGTTCCACTCTCAGGTGTTTCTCTCTCTGCTTGGCCAAGGGTGGTAAGAACTTTGGAATTCTCATGTAAAGATATCCCCCATATCATTAAACTCAAGGCCATTTTCACTAAATTCTCATGGCCACTTCCCTCGGTAACAATTTCTCAGCCTAGGTATACAAGACATATCTGCCCTTCCAAGGCACAGACTGGGTCCAGAATATTGTTGATTTTTTTATTTTTTATTAGTCTCAATTTCGTGTGTGTGTGTGTGTGTGTGTGTGTGTGTGTGTGAGAGAGAGAGAGAGAGAGAGAGAGAGAGAGAGAGAGAGAGAGAGAG
>OU015752.1:80241435-80256331 GCA_907169655.1 Acomys percivali | reverse complement strand
AGAGAGAGAGAGAGAGAGAGAGAGAGAGAGAGAGAGAGAGAGAGAGACCCCAAACAAATCAGTATGAAACAAAGTCTACAAAAATACTATTGAGTTTGTTTTGTGTTGGCCATCTATTGCTGTGCATTGGGGCTATCACTAAGTATAGTTAATATGCCTAGTGAAATTACATTGGAGAGATAAAATTTTTCCTTAGCAAGCAGATATCAAGTGGAGGTAGCTTCTTGGTGAGGGGTGGGCACCTGTGTCCACTTTCCCCTCTCAGTGCTTTTACCCTGCCCGGCTTGAGCCTGTGCAGGCACTGTGCTTGCTGCCAAAATCTCTGAGAATCCATATGTGCATCAGTCCCACTGTTCTGGATGACACTGTTTTCCTGGAGCCATCCATCCCCTCTTGCTCTTACAGTCTTGCCACCTCCTCTTCATTGTAGCTCCTTCAGCCCCGAGGGGAAGGGTGATGAAGACATCCTATTTTAGCCTGAGTATACTGACCTCTCTCACTCTCTGCATATTGTCCAGTTGTGTGTCTCTGTGTTACTTTCCCCATATTCTGGAAGAGGAAGTGTCTCTAATGAAGGCTGAGTGAGACACTGATATATGAGTGCAGCGGAATGTCATTAGGAGTCATTTCCTTGTTATGTTCCTTTAGCAGAACAAGAATGTTTGGTTTTCCCCCAGGCACATGACCTATATAGACTCAGACAACCAACTTTTCTCCTGGACTGAGGGCCTCCCCATCTTGGAGAAATTCATAGCTAGTACTACAACCTAGACAAAAACCTGTGGATAGTCAAAGACTCCAGTTGAAAAGCAACTGCTGTTGTTTGTTAAATGATATGCTAGCTAAAGTACCTCACTGCATTTGTCTTTTCAATCATGGGTTATTACTGCAGTCAGTGTTCTTCTGTATATTTTTCAGTTTCGCATTCTTTTGTCCTTTTCCTCATTTGTGTTTTACAGTAGAAGGAATATCCACAAGCTCACCATAGCAGCTTTGTTCTAGAGACCAGGGTGCTAAGGAGAGGACATGAGTTTAATACCTCCTGGAGTTGACGGAACCAAGTTAACAGATCTACACCACCCCTTCTAAAGCTCAAGCACCCTTGTGAGAGGCAGAAGAAGGTTTTGGAGCAAGTATTATATAGGACTGCCTATCCACAAAAATCACACTGACATCATCTTCAAGTGTCTGGCTAAGGCTTTTCACGAAACATCATCACAACTGAGATCATCACAGCTGGGCTTATTGACTCTTGGCCTTTCCCCTTAGAAAGAGGGGGCAGGGAGAGCCACAGGACCCTCACCTGCCTATCCAGCCCTACCTTTGCCAGCTGCTGGTATGAAATTCTGCCTGAATTGCACTTGGCCTCAACATCTTTTGGGAAGGTCTAGAGTATAGGTGAGGAGAACAGATTAAAAGTGGAGAAGGACTGGGGAAAGGGGTCCATCAACCCTGTGCATAGGGGAATTATCATCCACGCTTCATGTATTTATTCCAGTGCGGCTGCTTTATTAAGGTCACCTAGCTTCGTGTCCATAAGGAAGGAAGTGAAAAGAGAGAAAGAACGAAGATGTCCCACAAGACCTAACTTCCTTTCTCTATGTACCACCCACCTCACAAGTCCAATGCCTCCCAACAGTACCAAAGGCCATCACCAAAACCTGTAGCACACAGGCCTTTGAGGCAATATTGAAATCCAAACTGTAGCATAAGTTAACCAGACAACACGTACATAGTGTGTGCTAGCTTTTGCTGTCATTTTATTTACACATTTTTAGATTTTTCTCTATGTTCCTAAATAAAGTTAAAACACTGTTCTCTTTCCTGCTAAAAGATGAAAGCATGCTAAAATCTTTTATATTTTCCATCTTTATCAATTAAGCTGTGGTACAATTTATACACATAACTATTCTCAACTGTAAAATAATGTTTGATAATTTTTAGTATGAATAGGCAAGCAGACATCACAAAAAGGGACATCAAGAAAATTTTTAATGTTTTCACTTTGCAGACTTAGATAATTTTTTATCTATCATCTCTCTATACAGATTTACTGTCTCTGAATGAATGGAATCACACACTACATCATCTCTTATGACTAGAATTTGTTCCTTAGCAAAGTGTCTAGAAATGTTTTGTATATGCACTTCCTTCACTGTCAAGTAGCATTATATAGCATTACATACAGATCAGTCCCGTTGGCTTATTCATCCATCAGTTGATGGACATTTGAGTTGTTTCCACTTTACTATTGATGATTAATGCTAGCAACCCTTGTATAGATGTGTGCCTGTGTGGGCATGAATCTTCATTTCTCTTGGGAAGATGCTTGAAAGTGGAATTGCTGGATCAGATGGCAAATCTATGTTTACATTAATAAGAAGTTATCTAACTAAATCATAAAGTGTCTGCCATTTTACCTACTCACTAGTAGTGAATGAAAGGCCCAGTTTTCCACATGGCATTGCTAAACTTTCAGAAAGCTATTGACCTAATATTTTTCCAAATTTTCTACTATATTATTTACATTATTGAACTAAACTCTATAGGTTTATTTATGTTGATTATATATTTTTAAATGTTCTCTATTAAAATGGAATTATACCTTTCCCTCCTTCCCTTTTCCCCCTCCATCCCCTTCCAGTTACCCACCGTGGAAAATCCCTCCCATACCCTCCAATCTCAAGTTGATAATCCCTTTTTCTGTAATTATATTCACTACATATGTGTGTATGTTTATGAAAATACATATGAATGAAACTTTCTGGATCTGCTTTTTGTTGCCTATGTGTATATTATTTCAAGGATGACCATTATGCATTAGAGAACCAATAATGGAACTCATGCATAGGAGAGGCTAATCCTTTGTCTTGGAGTGCGACCCCTTGAAGTTTCCCCACTATGGGCAATGATATTGCTATTCCCCCAGGCTTGTTTATGTGACCATTTGTTTGAAAGGCTGTTTCATGTCAGATTTCCTGGTATTCTGGCTTTTACAATCTTTCCACTCCGTCTTCCTCAATGTTCTTCAGCTATAGATTTAGAGGGTTTGTTGTAGATGTATCCACTGGGGGGCTGGGATCCCCATAATCTGTTGATCTCTGCAATGTGTTCATTGTGGTCCTTTGTGAAGGTAGACATACATGTTTTTATGAGAGAAACACTTGGAAATATATTCTCTCAGTTGAATATTCTCTCTCTTGTTTTTAATTTTAAAACATTTTATACAATATATTTATATCATTTTCTTTCTTTTCCCCAGTTCCTCTCAGATCATTCCTTCTCCCTACCCACCCAACTTTATGTTCTTTCTTTTAAAAACAACTTATTTACTTTTATTCTATGTGCATTGTTTTGTCTTGTCCCCTGGAACTGGAGTCACAGACAGTTGTGAGCTGCCATGTGGATCCTGGGAATTGAACCCAAGTCCTCTGGAAGAAGACCCAATGTTCTTAACCACTGAGCCATCTCTCCAGCCCCCTTTTCTTTTTCTTGTATGGAAAATCAGTGTGGTCCACTGAAGTGTCACTGGGTATATCATCCACTCCAGGGCAGACCTCATGCACACAAGTAATTGACTAATAGAAAACAAATTGCATAGTCTTTGATTTTATGCACCTTTTGTTTCATTTTGACAATTTTTTGTCTTATTTCTTGCTTGTTTGATTTGGTTTTTGTATTTGAGTTTTTGATAGGTAGTTAGAAAGAGAAAAGAGAATACAAGTTAGGTTGGTAAAAAGATAGAAGGAGTAAGGAGAGGAGAAACATGATCAAATATATTGAATAAAAATTCAAAAATATATAAATAAATTAGAAATTTTGATTACCCCAATAGAATAATCAAACAAAAAGCATGTGTACACACACACACACACACACACCATAGTCCATTTTGTTTTGGCCTCCTACCCTGAGCATGAGACCTATTTTCCTTAATGGATTTGGTAGATTTCTAGCAGTGTGACAAAATATCCACGGTAATCAATCTAAAGGAGGAAATATTTTGGCCCACAGTTTCAGAGAGTTCAGGCCACAGCCACCTGGCCCACTTCTCAGATAGGCATGCTAGAGTAAAACTGCAAACATTGCTCATCCAGCTGGAAAGCAAGGGACAGGGAGGAGGAAGGAAAAGTAGCAATGTCCTCCCACTGAGTCATCCCACGTTCAGTAGGTTTTACTATCTTCCAACAGTAGCATAGCCTGGGTGGCTATCCTTTAGCACATGACTTTAGATTTATTTAGAAGTCAAACCATTACAATAGAGTACTTTTTTTTTCTTCAGTTCCTCAGTTAACATAGACTTGGGTTTTTTTTCTGTTGATTATTTTTTCCTTTTTTTTTTATTAATTTATTCTTGTTACATCTCAATGGTTATCCCATCCCTTGTATCCTCCCATTCTTCCCTCCCTCCCATTTTCCCCTTGTTTTATCACCAACTTTACTCATATCTCATGAGCTCTTGGTTATGGTGCGTTGACACTTTGTACTCTTCTTGGTATATTTGTAACTTCACAAAAATCTATTTCAGAAATAAAAATCCACAGTATCAGGGAGCCAGTTTCTATGCCAAATGGATTCCACCATAAATCCTTCAGAAACAATGTTCTTACTGTGTGTTAATGAAGAAAGAAAATCATTTGTATCCACATCTCCTTAAAGAAGTCCTTGACAGTATCTTGAATATAGCCAAGAACTCCATTTTTATAAGGATGGCCACTGACCTTGGGATCCAAAGTGACCATGCATTTCCTGGTATGGAATCTGACCTCTTGCTCTGCAGATATCCTCCTACAGTGATGTGATTATTGGCCAGCTCCCTGACACTTGGACATTTGTGTGGCCCATAGATCCTATAGTTTTATGACAGATGCAGCACGTTATTTTCCATTTGCTTCAGAGTCCTCATCAGAAATGTATTCTAGCATGTTTTATGGCATTAATTTTGACAGGCTCTGGCCTAAACTGGCCAACATTAACCGCCACACTCAGTGCCTGCCACCACTCCACATTCTTCTGGGCCACGGTACATGAAGCCCGTGATATGAGCAAGACCGCCAGTGTGAGCTGTGGGGTGTGGGGAGAAAAGAAATAACTTCCTTTGTCATAGCAACAGTAAGCACCATAAGCCACCTGCCTCAGTGAATCATATTCAGATGGGGGAAAGGATAGAAAGCAATAAACAAAAATCACGTAATCTTAACATTCTTAAGCTGGAGAGAATTGCAGCAAAATAAGAGGTAACTGGATAAAGTGATAGAATGCTGAAGAGAGTCCTAAGTGCCGGAATAGGAGCAAAACACGCTGGGGAGAAACATAAACTCAGAAACATAAAGACCCCAAGGTAAACAAGCACTGTACATGTATGACTTATTAGAAAGCCCACCAGGATGGAGTACAGGATTAGGGGAAGGAGGACACTGGTTGTGGTCAGGGAGTTGGACAAGGAGTTACCAAAGCATGGTCAGACTTGTGAAAGGGGAGGGAATATTAACCTTTCAGTGCTCATACTATCTGCTGGGCAAGGAGCAGAGAAAGTGAGGAGAAGCATCCAGCCAAGGTACATAGGTCCAGATGGAGACAATGAAGCCGTGGGTGAGCATGGGGTTGACAGAAACCATGCGAGAAGACAGAAGCTTTGCAGATGGACCTGGCAGCCTCTGTAGGATTCTAACCAGAACTACAGAGAAAAGGGGAGCTCAGAGCCAACGGAGTGTTGTCATAGGCACAGTACATCTACAGTGTTCCAACATCCTGGTGTTCATTTGGTACAAAGCAATTACTCAGAAGTGACAGTAGCAGGTCTTCCATGTGAGCACTGTCACCCGGGTACAGGTGATACTGGAGATGAGAAAATGAGGAAAAAGGAGAGAGACTGGGGCATTGTGCCCAAGCACTGACCTTGGGGAGGCAGGGGAGAGGCTCCCTATGTTTACACCATCACAGATTGCTTAACAGTAGAGAGTAGATGCATGAGCTGGTGCAAAGCAGAGGAAATAGCCAGGGAAGCAGTGCCAGGTAAGTTGCAGAGAAAGCTGGCAGCAAGAAACAGGGCTCAGAAACACCACACCATACCAACTGGAACCTGGAGGCAGGTGGAGAAGGTCATTTCTAGGATGAAGATGGGAGGAGAGGAGTCTTCTAAATTGGGTGAGAGTGTGTCCAGTTTTTGAGAGTGGTCAGCATGGCACAGCAATGAGAAGGAATGAACTAGGGCTGAGCCGCACTTGTAGAAACAAGGAAGTTGCAGGAAGGCAGCCTGGGGGAAGACATAGTGAATGCTATTTGGTGTTTACTTCATGTAGATTGTGAGCACAGAGAGGACTATGACACTCTGGCAAACATAGGCTGTAAAAGGAGTGAGGAGACCTAAAGGAGGCAAGATACAAAGGCCTGAGCAGCAACACTACGACACAAGCTCATGTGAAACTAGGCATCTCTGAGAGCTTTGACTGCCATGCTGTTCAGGGGCGTGGCAGGAGAGAATGTCCAAACATGATCGTGGAGTCTGAGAAGCAGGGGAAGAGGCAAGAATGATAAAGAAAGGCTCATTAAGATAATTATTGTCAGGGATGCTGAGGAGCTCTTGGCCATCCCAGGGATGGGGATGGGATAGGCAGTGCTTGCTAGCAGAAGGCAGAGTATGGCTCTAGGGAAGATGATGACATGGTTTCCACCCATGAAGTGGGTAGGAAAGGGAGGATGCTCTGCTCTAACCTAAACGCTGATTGTGTGGGCTCAGTTGCAGGGGCAAGCTGTCCAGCATACACTCAATGGCTCTTCACAGCAGAGAGACTACAACCACTGCAGAGACTCAAATAGGTGAGGAGGCACGGGAGCCTGGATCAGAGATGGCTAGTGCAGGTGGGATAATGGAGCAATGGAAAGAATTTTCTAGCAGTCAGCATGCTTTGGAAAGGCTGAGATGACTGTCACACCACTAGGGCCCAGAATTTCTCTATCACATGCAAGCAGCTGGTAATGATTGTGGGCTTGTTTTTCTGTTCTGACACCCAGAAAGCTCAGCCAAGGAGGGTGTTTGGGATGTCTTAAGCAGGTTCCTTATTTGCTGCAGCATGCTGCTTCTCTTCCACCGAGGGCTCTAAAGTAACCCAACCTTTAGCGATGCTATGGAGGTGAAGAGGCAAAACATGCAGAAGTCCGAGTGTGATGACTATATATGACATATACCTAGCACTGCCCAATATGTAGCACTACTACTGTTATCACACACTTTGGGAATAGTCTTGCCTCACAGAAGTTTGGTAAAGAGAACTCAGGGACAAATATGTAATCCACATAAAATTCTATATTTGTGGAAGACTTCAAGCACACACACACACACACACAAAAAAAAAAAAAACCAACCAAACAAACAAACAAACAAAAAACACCCATCCACCTGACTCAAGATAATCAAATACATCCTGAAAAGGGAGCCTGAGAAAATGTGCTTAGGCACACAGCAGCCACAGATAAAACCAAAGTACCTAAAAGCCTCATGGGAAGGCCCTTGAGGACCCAAGTGAAGGGGCCCAGAAGTGCCATGCAGGTGAGCTGGAGAAAGATTGCCATTGCTCTCCCAGACCAGCAAGCTTTCCGTGGCTTCCATTCAGAGAGTACAGGAAGGATAAATGGGGGAATGCAGTAACTGGCTATTGAAGAGGCCAGAAAATTCTAGAGAAGGCATCAAAGGATATGGCTTGAAGCCACTGTTTCTGCTGCAAAGTCAACTATGAATCTGGAAGGTTCTCAGATGCATTTCTAAGATCTGCACAGGGGGCAGAATGTTAAGATGGTTAGCAGGAAGTGTTGTTTCTTAGAGCTATCTGTGGGATGTAGTACATTCCAGAAGATCTCAACTCTGTAATGACTTGCACAGAAACACCCAGTTGTGACAGTAAGTCCTTGAGTGCCAACTCAGGAATTTGATGGGTTGAGAGCAGTTGGTACTTTATGCTAAATGCCCTATAAAATAAGGGCCTTTGATCAACATTATTCTCTTACCAACACTAATCTAACAGAATATTCTCTTGTGATAAAAACAGAAATAGAGTGAACTAGAGCTATCAGTGTACATGAGGTTGGTAGAATCAGGCAATGTGATACCTTCCTAGTGAGCAAATTATTCTGGTGTGCTCATGTTGAGAGTCCTTTGTTACCCTGTGTGAAATTATACCTGTGTTGATGAACTGTTAAAATATCTTCAGCCTTGCATTTGGGTAGTCCTTATGAAACTTCAGCATTCTGCAGATTGCTTTAAAGATTAATACATTTGCTATATTTTTCCAGACACAAAACCCCGGTTGCACTGGGAATAGGCCATGGTAAGAACACAAGTCACTGTAGAGCCTGGTTTTCAGTTGAATGGCAAGCTGAGCCTACAGGAATTCCCATACTTCCTAATCAAATGCATGCAGCCTGAGCTACACATCCACAGATCAATATCCTAACTCACGGGAAGGAAACAGGAAAGCCTCATCTTCACAATGCTAAGACTATGTATGATTGATTTTTCTCCTAAAGGCACAGAGGGTACAAACTGCAAAACAGCTTTCAGCAACAGAATGCAGCCTGCTTACCTTCTTCCCACTGAGCCACGTTGTGTGTGTAAAGGCTGTGCTAGCACAGAGTGGACATCCATGTCATGACACTGGGCATCAAAACAAGTACAATAAAGATCTGCATGTTGCTGTTGATGGTGCATTCAAGTTCACCATCATCGCTGAGAGTGCCAAAAGCTATGAAAAACTGTGAGCCAGCCCTTAATACTGCAGTGCAGAATAACCATGTCCAAGTCTCTAAGTCCTTTTGTTCTGTTCCATGCTTCCAAGAACTGATCACGGCCATGTAGCACATACCAACACTTCAGTCAACCTCATGTACCATAGTGGCTTTTCAGATAGCATGTCATACAGAGTCACAGCAGTATATTAACACAAGGACAGAATCCACCAGTAAATAAATGTCACACCATAATAAATTATCCTCACAACTGCCTTGGAAAAGACATGCCTAGAGAACTTTGACAGTACCCAAGGTCCCCAAATGAGTAAGATCAAATCCCACCTCTGATGTTCCGGCCTTGATACCTGCCAACAGATCTGACTTCTTGTCACAGTTTGCTTCACATGAACTTGCAAATCTCCTAGGGGACCTTCAATTGTTTCCTCTTGTCACCTTGAACTCCTCAAAACATCCAACTCTTAGAGTCAACTGGCTCTTCTTTGTGTCTATCCAGCTCGCAAATATCACACGAACCTTTTAGTTCTGTTAGTGTCTTGTTAGTATCTTGTCTGTTTTTTCAAGACAGGGTTTCTCTGTATTGCCCTGGCTGTCTTAAAACTTGCTCTGTAGACCAAGCTAACCTTGAATTTAAGAGACACGCCTGCCTCTGCCTCCTGAGAGCCAGAAGTAAAGGCATGTACCACCACTGCCTAGCCATTCTGAGCTTCTGATGCTGAAAGAACTCAAAGGCCATGTGCGTGGTTACAGAGCTAAGCTCATATCCTAGTGCTTTAGCTACTCATGTGTTACCCTATGCGGCATGCTGTGGATTCCAGGAGAAAATGTCATAATTGGGCTTCTGTTCCTGTAACCGAACACAATAAACCAGGCCGCAGATGAGATAGAAAGTTTTATTTAGCTCATGGTTCTGTATGCTAAGCCTTCTAAAGCATGGTACTTGGGTTTTGCTCAGTGACTAGTGGGGCCTTCATGACTCACCAAAATATAAGGAAAGACATCACATGGTGAGTCAGGCCTGTCATCTCTGGTGCTCATTCTGTTGCGCCATCATGCCTGACTATTGTTGCTGCTGCTTCTGTTTGTGGTTGATAGTGGTTGTTGTTGTTGTTGATGCTGCTGCTGCTCTTTGCTGTGGCTGCTTTTTGTTGGTGGTGGTGCTATTTGTGTTGTTGCTGTTGTTGACATGCCCTTCACATCTGTTAATTGGTCAAGAGATTGTTCTCCCCCACAGCCTAGCATCTTTCTTTCTCTTCCTGAATATACGACAGGTTTCCAGTTTCTTCGTGGGCGCTCATTGAACTTTCCCTGGTCACGATCTCTCCTACTTTCCTCTTAGGCAGAGGCCTCTTACAGGCACAGTGGGTCTCACTTTTCTGAGGTGGTATTCCATTAGCTCAGCAGGCATCTATTAGATTCCACAGGCACATCCAAGCATGCTAATGGCAGAGATTTCTCAAGGGCTCTAAATGGGGTTGCCCATCAATCATTGTGAATGCTGAGCCCTCAATTATGGAAACCTATGCCTTTCTTCCAACCACATTAAAAATAAAAGCAAGATCCTGAAATTGTCCCATAATAACAATCCAGGATAGCATTGTGTTTAGTGATCTTTTCTGAAAGTTCTTGGTCCTATATATACCCAAACAAAACCAAAACATGACTATATTATCCTGAAGACCTAGTCCTAGTGCAAAGCAAGAATAAGCAAAGGGCATGTCATGACAGCTTCATAGAACATTGTGTATTAATAGAAAAGAGCATGTTGGCATTGCAAAATATGCCCAATGTGTTTTCTGCTTACTGGTCCACTGGTCTACAGACATTCTTCAGTCAGTGGTAGCAATCTAGCCTTCTTCCCTGATGGGAGTCTTTGAATGTTAGTTTTACTTCAAATTTCAGAACACTATTTGCCATTTGTCATCTCTATGAGGAAGCCAGCAGGACTTTCCAAAAATACCAACATTATCCGATTACTCCTGGAGCTATATACCTCAGTGATTCCAGACTATGAAGTTTGGCACCCTGAGCACAACTTGCAAGCTGATGTGAAGGGGTCGGACCACGTGACCAATCTGCCTCCCACCATGTATCCACCCATGCTCCCTGGCAGTCAGCCCCCAAGCCCTGCCCTAGCAGCCCACCAATTGGAGAAAAGCATTATCTCTTCCTATGAGTCCTTCTCCTTCCCCTTTACCAGGCCCCTCCTTCAGCTTCCTGCTACATGACCACCTCTTTCCACATCTGCCTGTGGACACCATACTTGGCACTAGAGGGGCACATAGGAATCTGGTTTGACTGTGTCCTTCTTAGACCACGACTATTTTCTCTTAGGAATGCTGGGCCTTCCTCCATTCACTGGCTGTTAACAATCCTGCTTCTTCTGAAACTTTTTACATACACTGAGCTATGTACACAGTCCCAGAAGATCTCAAGTCACATTAGATGGGAGCAAAGCTGCTGTGATGGAGACTGCAGGAGAACATGGAGGACCACCTGGGAAATAATGACGAAATGTAAATACCACACTGCAGAAGCTAAAATTCACTGGACCATGTCATTTGCCAACTCTGAAGATCCTCTCTGCCCAAAAGCATTCAAAGGTTGTCAGTTTCACCACAGAGCAAATGCAACACTCCAAGGTAGAAGAAAACAGAACCCTACAGAACCAATCAGTGCCTGAGCTTTGCAAGTATCAATAAAAGCCAGCCAGCCTTCATCACCAAAATCTGTAGCTCTCTCTTTTTGACTGCTGTAAGCCTCCAGTGGGCAACCAAGCTATTAGAAGGTGAGGCCAGAGACCTGAGAGGCACAGCTTTCCTCTAGTATAAGGGATGTGCCTCTGTTGCAGGGGTGATATGGAAGTCCTTAGTTTGAAGCACTACAGACACAGAGTAGAAATAACTGTCCTAGGATAAATTTACGATGTCACCTGTAATTGGCAAACATTTCTCCCCTGGGATCACTACTTCAATCATACATCATGATTTGGCAACATAATGTGCCTAAAGGAACCCTCTATTTACAGGGCATCTACCTCTCTGTAGGAGAGTGATTCTCTAAGCACCACAGAAGAATGCCTCTATCCTTGTTTACCTGCTTTCCTGGTCACCTTCTTTCCTCTGGGTCTCCTACCTTTGTGTGTATATAAGTCTGAATTCAGGGACACACCTAGACCTCGAAACTTAATCATTTCTGTAAGCATTCCCTAGGAATACATGAGATTTGCATGCTACTAAATTTCTACATTTGACTCACTTATCTTTTAGAATAACAGGGGTCTCCTCCAGCAAGGAATTATAAAAGACAGAGAAAACACTGGTTTTCCTCTCTGGCTTTCTTGACACGGGGAAGACAGCATGCGCCATAAAACCAAAAGAATGGAAACACAGCCTACCCCAAATGACAAGAACTCCTTGTATGGCATCATTAGTCAGCACACGAGGCTCCAGGAAAAGCCAGCCCAGAAACTAGGAAAACCAGAAGTTTCCAGCCACCCTGCCTATGTTTCCATATGACTTGATGGAAACACTGAAAAAAGATGGGTGGCCCGTGACACTTGTTCCAATAATGCTACTGGATGTCACCCTGGGTTGTTTTTCTAACTGCTGTTCTGCATCTGCTCAGTTTTCCATCTATTCAATATCATTTGGAAAAGAATTGGACATTGCTCACATTGGGCTGCATCTTCATTTTTCACAAGTGAGGCAGTAACCTCTGGTGACTTCTTCACTCGTTTCCTTTCTCTTTGTTCAGATAGTTTGCTCTGTCTCCTAGCACAGTCCACATGACACTGGAAATTCAATTATATAACCTTGAAAACTTGGAAACACATAGGCTATGTCTCATGGGTGGTGACCTGAGCCATGGGGCTCACCTCTTAAGAGGCTTGTATCCAAGAAAATAGAAGCCTTGAGGCTATGTCATGGAGTTTTCAGGTCACTAGACTGTACATTTATGTCAAAATGGGAGAGCGTTAGTTCAGGGCACTTGACATTCTGTCAGGAGGCCACTGTTCAGCCCATCACTGACCTACGAGGCTAAGCCTTTAGAGAGGACTGCAGGCAGACCACCTCCAGCTACCGCTGGTCTTCAAGACATGGCTAGCCTCTGCTGATCAGCACCATGGAAACTCTTCCCCAAGTACACTCAGCTAGAGAACACACTGCAGCCGTTTGTCCCAGCATCAACATGATTCCTAACATTCCCACATGATGTGATTATCGGCCTCCTTGGGGTTTAAAGAGATAAATGGCGCTACTAGTCTGTACATCTGAGGACAGATTTTTAAGATCACTTGAATCTCTGTTGTCAAGAGTTACAACCTTAATTAGCTCAAGTACATGTGATTTTCTCTGTTCTTAACTATCTCCCTTTTATTTTTGTTCAACATTTTTAAGGGATAGGCTTTACAAGCGCACAATGCATGGCTGATAGTTTATATGCACACTGAGGCTCTCTGGTTGGTTACTCCTCTGGGCCAGTTAGCGAGTTGGCAAAACAGGCCACCAGTGGAAAATAAACCAAGTGATGCAGTGTAGAAACCAAAAATGGCCTCCTCTTTGGTTTTTACTGTGATATGGGTTGAAGTAAGATCCTAAAGTGGCTGCTGACTCACTCATATTAGTTGGCATCAGCAATGTCTAGTTCTAGCCTTCTGAGAGAGCCTCAGCAGTGGCAGCACCAGCATCTGTACAGGAGTATGGTCAACTCTTGATTTCTAGATGGGCAATCAAGACCCGAGGCAAGGCCACTCACTACTGTTACTAGGAAAGGAAGTCCCAGGAGTTTAGGTTTTCTAAATCCTATAGCATGGCTTGTACTTGTTCAAATGGATTCAGTCTTGTCTCCGTGTACCCCTCTACCCTCAAGGTCCTTTAGTTTCCTCGCCACTCTGCAACAGTTGCTGCTGTCTTTGGAGCCTACTACTTTGATTCAGGGACCTATAAGCTTCACACTATGCTAAATTGCACAATTCATTCCTTAAGTGTGATTTCATTTTCATAATAATTCCAAGCTTCAATCTACAGACATTCAGAGTAATTTCTACAATGATATTCAAGAGGATCACTGACCTCCCCGATAAGACTCATAGTTCTCCTGTGTCAGTGCACAAAGAGAGCCCAATGCTTACAAGTAGAAAACAAAGGATGCTAAGGAGGACACACACCTGACCTATGACCCTGCTTGAAAAGACTTCAACTTCCTTGTTTATGATGAGCAAATACAGTGACTAAAAAATTGACAGGCTAAGCCTTGAGGTTTGTGCACACAACAGTATACAAGTGAAATTCTCAGATTATAGAAGAAATCCATCAAACTGATTTCTTCACTTGCTTCTTACAAGCTCACAGCATAAAATGATGTATAGTCTGAGCATGTTTATATATATATATAATAAGTGGACATATTGGAAAGTGACACAGCCTTTTGGATGTTATCACCTGTCTACTAAGACGCTCTTTTTCATTTTACATGATGCTAAGTATGCATTAACTAGAATAAAGCCTGCCTAGGCTAGTTATTTTCACACACACACACATACACACACACACACAACTACATTTTTCCATTCACCTTCTTTGATTTTTGCAATGAATTAGTTATTGCAAATAACTATATTCTTACACACCTGTCTGTGCACACAGATGCGAGTAGAACTCATAGGTAGAAAGTAGCGTGCGTATGTGGACCACTACACCACCTAACAGCCACTATCCTGGCTCCCATGAGACCTCCCAGACATTATGTCTCATTGACCAAAGCATTCTGAACCAGCATCTTGAAAAGTGTAAGGTTTAGTTAGCCAGGAAATGACGTAGTCACCAGGAGTGTGAGGAGCATACAACTAAACGGAACTGCCTGGGGAGGAGGAGATCATTGTCTAGTTTGTATCTCTCAGCCTTCCTAATACAAAAGTTACTCAGGCTCCTCAGATCTTTTGTAGAATAAAGGAACCCGAGCAAATGGTTGAGAGGAGATAGATATGCTAGAGAGTCCCCCAAATTTCTTTTCAGCACGTCAGATGAAAATAACACTCCCCCCCACTCCCACAACATCATGAGCAAATTCTTTAACAAGCTACAGGACACCCCCAACACACACATACACACACACACACACACACACACACACACACACACACACACACACA
>OU015752.1:80207644-80241425 GCA_907169655.1 Acomys percivali | reverse complement strand
ACACACACACACACACACACACACACACACACACACACACACACACATCTTCTTTGGCTGCCACAATTCACATTCAAGTCACTGTGCTCTCCTAGGTACTGTTCAACCAGTCGGGCTTTCCGGGTTCACTTTGCTCTCCTTCTACAAAGCTCTTCACTCACACGCTTTGCTTCCCAGGAGCCTTCTGCCCATCTTCTTTAAATGCCACTTGCTCTGAAAGCTTGCTCTTTCCAGTGCAGGCTGGATCTAACAGGATAAATGGCTCTTCTTCTAACTCACTGCAGCCCATGATGCACTCAGGATCACTTGGCACACAACTGGCCTTGTGTGATCAGGAGATGTACCCTTTTGGAAAACAGGCCCAGTTCTTACCATTCCCTCCTTGTCCTCACAATACCTGTCACTGTGCCCAGGACAAGAACTCAGCAGACATCTGGAGAACAACTTGGTTCCCTGCAAGTGAACAGAAGTCAGCCTGGATTTCCGTGGGCTTGTGAGTGGTTTCAAACAACTGAACTGGAACTAATTATAACTTAGGCTATTTTTTGATGCTTAACACACACACCAAAAAAAAAAAATGTTCAAATAAGCTTTTGACTCCAAAACAGCAAGTTAAATTTTCACCTCAAATATTAGCATTTTACTTGACTAAATAAAATTACCCAAACCAGAAAATCCCCATCAGTACCATATTATTAATAATTTACAGACCATATTCCAATTTAATGAACATGCCACATCAGTACCTTTCTGGACCAGTATCACACACTGGCTTTAGAAATGTTCTTGAATCTCATTTGCTTCCATTGTCTTTCTGGGTCTTTTACATCTTGACAACTTTAGTACTATGGGAAATGTATCTTATAAGAGGCCTGTAATGTGTTTCTAGAAATAAAGAATTCCTAATTTTTAAACAACTTTTCTTACTTTATAATTATAACAATTGTTGTTAATATATAACTGTGCATATTTTATAATCAAACTTTACTATAGGTATGTATGGTTAAGAAAAAAACAAGATATATAGTTGCCAGCACCTGCAGATTTCAGGCATCCACTAGGGCTCTCAGGCAACTAGAAACCTGAAGATGGGGGCGTGGGGTGACCATAACATGCTCAGACCTTCTGCTCCCTGGCATGGAGAATACTACCTCTAGTTCATGTATGCATAAACAGGCGAAGAGGCATTCATGCCCTTATTAATAGCCTGCCCTATGCCCTGTCCAGTCATCATTTCCTCATTCCCCTCCTAGGTTACATGGACTTGAAATGGCAAGTAGCATTGTAGTGTACTTGCTAAAACCAGCTCTCTAGTTGTGTGAAGGCACCAGGCTAATAGCTGGGACTCTTTGGAAGCCTGAAGCCTTTGACTATAACTGTGGAAGAAGCTATCGGGCTAGTAAAGGAATCCTAAAGATTTCCAGGACCAGACCCCAGAATCCTCTGTGATTGTTGCAGATGATAATAAAAGTTACCTTGCACTTTCTCAAAAGTTCACTTTTTCTGCCTGTTGAATCCAAAATTGATCAGTTGAAGCTTTATTTTCTCAAGGAAATGGTTATACTTTGTTTGTTTGGTTGGTTGGCTGGTTGGTTGGTTGTCACTGCCAGAAATCTTACCCAGAGTAGCTCATGTGCTAGGCAAGTGCTCTACCACTGAGCTACATCCCAAACCTAGAAGTTTCTGTTTTCTGTGCTGTTAGTGTCTTTCTTCTTGGACACTGTCTATTTTGTTCTTTAGCCTTCCCATGTGTATGACCCAACATCACCTCAGCAGTTAAGCCTTTCCTAGGCATCTTGGCCTCACAATCCCATCAGCTCCACACATATGTAGCTTCCAACATTTGAATCTTCATTTGCATGTGTGTTTCTGTTATCGCTGCCAGTCAGCCAGGGCTGTTTCTCCGCCTTGATGTAACTTTGGAACCCAGAACCAGGCTAACACACAAAGGTGCTCACTAAGACTGTAAAATAGGTATTGTGCACATAGCTTGGCTGCATCACAAGGGAGGAGTTTTATCTCCACACAGTAGTCTTCTTAATATACACCACCATGTTTGAAGTTTCTGTTTCCTATGCTCACCACTGTCTGAAAATATTACATGTGAAATTCCAAAAATGAACAGTTTATAATTTTCGATTGTTCACTGGTCAGAGCAACATGATGAGATCTCACACTGTCCTACCCATCCTTGCCTGGGACTTGAATCATCTCTGTCTTCAATGTATCTATACTGTGGTGCTAGGAACACAGTGGTCACCGCAGTCACACCTGGTGTATATTAGCTGTGATAAAACACTGTGATCAAAAGCAACTTATAGAAACGAAGTCTATTTGGCTTATGGTTTAAGAAAGGAGAGCCCATGATGGCAGGTAAGCATGGCAGCAGATACAGAATGCAGAGAGATCACATGTGCTGTGCATTAGAAACAGAGAGAGAAGAATGGAAGTGCAATGAGGCTAGAAACACTCGAAACTCACACCTAATACTATACCTCCCCCAGCAAGGATCCTCAGTCCGAAGGATCCTTAACCTTCACTGGCAGCATCATCAGCAGAGCCCATAAATTAGCCCATGGTAGACAGTTTTCATTCGACCCACCACAAAATGTTTCAGACCTGGTATTAAAATCACTTTTTTATTTTTCTTTTTGGTTTTTTGAGGCAGGGTTTCTCTGTGTAGCCTTGGCTATCCTGCTTGCTTTGTACATCAGGCTGACTTCAAACTCACAGAGAGGTTCACCGGCCTCTGCCTCCCTGAGTGCTGGAATTATAGGCATGCACCACCACACCCAGCTTTTATTTTTCTTAATAATGGTCCCAGAACATAAAAGTAATGGTGTTGTCAAATGGAGTATGCCAAAGAGAAATGATGAAGTTATTTCTTTAAGTGAGAAAGTGAACATTTATCATTGGTATCATAGGTATATATCTATAAGGGAACATAGTACACAAACAGGGATCAATACTCTTCTTGGTTTCAAGCATCCACTAGGAGCCTTGGAAAGCATTCCTCTTGGATGTATGTGTTTTGGTTACTTAAAGGAGGACCTATTCTGGCTTGTGGTTCAGGAGACACAGTCTGTCATGATAGAGAAGCCCTGGCAACAGAGCCAGTGTCTGTTGGTGTCAGCAGGAGTGTGAGGCTGCTGGCCCACATCTCAGTGGATAAGGAGCCCCAGAAAACTCAGGCTGGAAGTGGGGCAGTCTAGATCTATTACTCTTCATCCAGTCCTACATCTGGTCCCCATGTCCAAAAGTCTCCACAACCTGCTACAATAGTGCCAACAGCTTGGACCAAGCATACCCATATGAGTTTATCAACATTCAAGCAATAACATTCCATCCTTGGCCTCCACAGACTCGTGACCATCAAATCATACAAATGCATCCAGCTACTTCCGACATTGCCAGAGACTTAATACTTCCAACTCAGTTCCATAATTCAGTTTAATGTGGTATCTTTCCAAAGACTCTATGCAATCTCATAAGTGTGAGCTCCTATAAATTAAAATAAAATGTGACGTGTTTCCAACATACAAAGGCACAGATAAACATTACTATGTCAAAAAGGAAGAATAGAGGCATTCCCAGGAAAGATGTGATAAAAGACAGACTGAAACATATTGGGGCAAATACCAAACCCTTCAGTTCCATATCTGGTATCTAAGGCTCAGTATCTAAGGCATCATCTTGTCTCCAATGGTATATGGTAGGCCCATCCCTACAGCTCTGCGCCCTGAGCGTATGTGGTCACTCAGCTGGCTTCATTCAGTGCCTGCAGTTTCCTTCAGTAAATATTCCACATACCTGGCATCTTCAACAAGCTGAGGTCTCCACTACAATTCAGACTTCACTTTCATGGCTTCATACATAGACCACTTAGAAGATCTGTGCAAAGAATCCAAACTTACTGTGCAGTGCCTTGCCTCAGCTTCTTTCTACAACCTTGGCACATGTCTCAAAGATCCTATAATCTTGCATTCCACATGCCCACACAGCCAGTATTAAGCTGTACTTACAGCACTCAGAGCTTATCTAGTCCACAATTCAAATTCTTCCATGTCCTCTTACAAATCATTTCCAAGAGCCTAACAGTAACATGGTCCTTTTTTCGATGGCAATGGCCTCACTCCTGGTGTTGATTTTCTGTATTAGTTACTGTTCTTTCACTTGGCCGACATATCCAAGTGAATCAACATAAGAAGACTTATCCTGCCACACAGTTCAGGTAATACTATTCCATAAGGAAGACACAGTAGTGGGATCAGCTCCATGGTGGCAGTAGGACAAAGTTCCTTGTTTAATCTCAACTGATTAGGAAGCAGAAAGCACTCAAGTCAAAAGCACAGAGGCCTAGAACCCTCCACAGCCACCTCCACATTCTAGTCTCTATGTCCAAACAGTTCACCAAATTTCCAGAACATTAGGAGGTGTGGACCAAGTGTTCAGACACATAAACCCAGGAGAGACATTTTATATTCAAACTATGCTAAGGGGTGACTGCTACTGGGGAATACAGAAGAAATTATACCAAAATCGAAACTTAGAAAAAGCTTACAGTACAAATACACTGAATTTCTCATGCGCTGAGTACTTTAACAATACAAGCTGAATACACCTGCTGTTCTTCTGTTAGTTGTGTCTCATCTCCTGAAACTCCAATATCCACAAACTGTGATTCAGAAAATCTGGAACAGTAAGACAGAATGAAACAATGGTTTCCCAGTAAATATCCAACAGCCTTTGGGTAAACATGATCCTGTGGAAAGAAACAGCTGCAGAGGCCACAAGCCTGCACAAGGCCATGGGCATGTAGAAGGTAAGGGTAGGAAAAGCTTTGTCAATATTTCTTGTTGTTAGCATTTTATGTTTTAAAAATGAGGCCATTGTAGGATGTACACAGCATATTAAATAATAAAAGAACCACCAAGCTTTATAATAAGTGTACATGAAGCAAACACACCACCGAACACACACAAACAAGAGCTATGCAGTACAACGGCCGCTCAAGTTCTCAAAAACTTCCTTCTACTAGCAAGACAACTGTTTCCTCTTATATCCAACTATGGTGGAATGGCATCTCTGTCGGAGGCTGGATTTAATTAAGACACTTTTACAATCTTACCGCCACCTTGACCTTCACTTTAGAGTTTACACAGAGAGGCTCAGCCTCACTAGGGACATCCAGGAAGATAGTAGCCACAAATTTACAGAGGCACAAACCACGGCTGGGTACTAATATCAGGCCTCCTTTGTACCTTCCTGAAAATTAACTCATCAAAACCAGGAAAACAGCCCAAAGGATAACAGGCTTTTCCCTTCATGTTTGTATTCTAAAAGTCTGCACTTTTATTTCTGCACTTAACATCTTCCAGCATGATACCAAGTGCAACGTATTCATTCAATGTCAACAAATGCAGAAGAGAGACTAAGAAGGATGCTAGACAGGAAGAGGAGACATTGTGTACTACAATAACCTTTCCTTTTTTTTTTTAATTTTTTAAAAATTTATTCAGAATACAACTCAATTGTTATCCCATCGCTTATATTCTCCCGTTCCTCCCCCCTTCCTGTTTTCACCCTATCCCCCTTCCCTAGGTCTATGACTGAAGTGGACCTCTTCCCCTTCATAGGGGTCATAGGCTATCAAGTCTCATCCTGGTAGCCTGCTTATTCTTTCTCTGAGTGCCACCAGGCCTCCCCACCAAGGGGAGGTGGTCAAATAGGAGGCACCAGAGTTCATGTACAATGGCCCTTTCACCAGGAAATCAGGATAATCAGCACACGAGTGCCACTAAGTCCCCATTTTACCCATTTTGTTGAGGAGGTAAAATTTTAAAAGGTCAGCCTGAAATTCTAATGTATAAACAAATAAAACTAAGTTCTGTGAAATCCATCACTGTAAGGGAGAACCAGGAATGCCATGGGGAGAAATGCCAAGAAGACCCTGGTCCCTACCCACTGCCCATTGCCACTCACCCACAGCAGCAGAATTTGGAATGTGCCTGTCTGGTCTCTTAATTTGTCTGTTTGTTTGTTTGTTTGTTTGTTTGTTTGTTTTTCTTATGCTGGTCCTTGAGCACCCTAGGCAAGCACTTTATCACTAAGCTACACTCCTAGCCTCAATATATTATCATTGAAAAAGGAAAATCTGTTTGACCTCAGTTGGTGCCACAATTGCTCCAGAAATAAACCTGCTGCTGATCAATGTCTCATATATGGGAAAAAAGAAATCACAAGGTGTAAATTCAAGATTTATTTTTAAAATATTCTCCTCATGACTAATAAAATCTGTTGTCCTCCAGGCCACACTAGCAACTCAGTAAAAGGCCAATTCTCATCTCTGTCATGGAACCTAAATCTCTTAGGCAGAGATGCCCCTATCCTCTAACTACACCATTTCAATCATACTTTTGCCTGTAAGATTGTTTTATTTGCTTTAGTTTCATTTCTATAATGGCTGAAATAAAAGTGCCCTTTGCTCAGCCAGGCAGAGCAATGACAGAATGAATAGGCAACAAATAGACACAAGTATACGTGACATCTATGAACTATGCTTTTCTTTACAATATAACTTCCAAAATAATTATTTATTAACCTATACTTTCATTACCTCTGAGGATCCATACAAGATAAAAGCTACTTAATAAAACCATACATAAAGAACTTACAGTGAACATTATACTCAATGTTGAAAGACAAAACTTTTCATCTAAAATCAGGAACAAAGCTAGGACACAGAGTCCTGGGCCAAACAGGCAAGAAATGAAAAGATCATCAAACTTGAATGGAAGATGCATCTGTATATGCAAACACATGATCTTGTGTGTGGAAACCTCTGAACATCACACATACAGGATGGAGACTAGTGGACATATAAATGAATTCAGCAAAGAGGCAAGATTCAGCCAATAATGATCTAAAGAGGGAATTATAAAATGATTTAGTTTACAATAGCATCAATGAAATGAATAGTTAAGAATTAACCAAAGAAAAAGATCTAAAGAATACAAACTATAAATTAAACCAGATGTGACATCTTAGTATCTTTTTCTGATGTTGGTCAGAACACCATGACTAAAAGCTACTTAAGAGAAAAAGGATTTTCTCTTAATTCATATTCCAGACTATAGTACATCATTAACAGGAAGTCATCAGAAGCCTGAAGCAGCTTATCACATTATGTCAAAAGTCATAAAAAGAGAAAAATGAATGTTTGCATGTGGGAACTCAACTCACTTTCTTCACTCTTGAATAGTCAGTCCAGTAGCCCCTGCCTAAGAAATTTTGCCACCTACAGTGGACTGCTCTTCCTGCCTCAATTAATGTAATCAAAATAATTCCCTATACTCATGCCCAGAGGTCCATCTCCCAGGTAATTCTAACTTCTGTCAAGTTGTCAAGTAACACTAATCACTACAGTGGGCAAATGGAGAAAATGACAGTGTTGTCAACAAATACTGCTGGAGTAACTGACTATCCACCTGTAGTAGAATAAAGTTGTGCCCTTACCAAAACCATACACGATGATGATGATGATGATGATGATGATGATAATGATACAAAATGGTTTGAAGACTTACACATTAAAGAAACTTAGAATGAACAATAAATAAAACAGAGGTGTTTGTGCTTTCAAATACATACCACTATGGTTCATAATGGCTAAAATGTTGAAACAATCCAGGTGGATGAATGCATAAAAACACAGGATTCATACAAGGAAGTATTATTTAACCAATCTTAAAACAGAAGAAAATTCTGAGACACTGTACACTATGGAGAAACTTGAAGGCATTTTGCTGAGAAAATAAACCAGACACAGAGACAAATGTTGTGTCATTCCATCTGTGAAACGTACCTAAAGCAGCCAAAATCACAGAAATTATAGACAGAAGAGTGACTTCTGGGGGCTGGGAGAGAAGAGTGGGAGGAGCTGCTTAGCTGGTCATGATTTCATCTCATAAAATATAAAGATTTCTATAGACCAGCACCAATAACTGTGAATTCCATACTGACAGGTGGCCAAGATAACAAATTTTACACATTTACCCAAATGGCAATGAATTATTTTTCAAATAAGCTACTTACACAAGGCAAAATTACATCATGTTACTTCTCCATTAGGTGAAAAGATGAGCAATAAATTACAAAATTGTAAGCCACAGCTTATTCTTTGTTTTAACCTGGGTTAAAGGGAATTTCCTCTATCCAACCATTTATGAGGCAGGAGATAATAAAACATGACAGAAATGGCTGTCTTGAGAGCCACTCTTTCAGAAATTATTAGCTACACATTTGTATCAGGTGCTTTTCCTAGGGAGTTCAGTTGAAATGTTTTTCAAGGTCACTTACATGGGTAATCCTCTGCCCAGACCACACAGGGCATAGAAAGCTAAGAAGTCCTGGCTTAGGAATTGTAGGTCTGTGGGGCAACAGCAGTAGAAAGTTTGTGTCTTAAAGCAAAGGAACTGTCATGAATCCCTAGTCATTCCAGAAAGGCTGGGTATGTGTCACTAAAGGACATGACATCGTGTGACCACTATCTTTGCTCTTAGGTAGCCTACATGCCCTCAGCTGCAGGTGACTAGAATATGCCTCTATAGCCTCATCACCCAGTGAAGACTACATGGGAATGAGCAGACAGCAAGTTCTCGATGAATACTGATTGAACAAATGGGTACCTAAGAGGCAACTGCTTTGACTATGGAGGAGAATGGAGCGAAACATTTGATCATCAAAGCAATCTATGGCAATGGCCACTTCTGTTGGGAAAAAGCAGATTTCCCTGCAAGGACAGATGGTGAAATGAGGCTTTTCCCTGTAACTAACATCCAGCATTTTCTCTCTGACCCTTGTGTCAGCCCCAGGCCTCCAAGGAAAACATGTATCTCAAACACTGCCTCATTCCAGCAGAAGGTTACATGTACCGCTGCTCCCACAAAGCATCTGAAGCCACAGCATCCTGCGTCCTTATGACTTTTGGGACATTCAGAACATTTGCCTGTAAAAGCAATCTATGTATATGTGGACTCTGCAGTGTGCTCCAGAAGGCTAGCACCACATATCCCAGGGAAGGGATGACTCGACCACACGCAGAAAGATCTCCACAAAACACTGATCATGGAAAATGAGAGTATTGCAAATTAGATATCAGTAAAGCTAGATGTGTTTGTTTCTATGCAAATGAAAATATTCCCATCAGGAACCTAATTAGAACATTGCAAGTCAATAAGAGAAAAGTCTACTGGCCAATTCTCATGCACTTGCGACCATGTGTGTTCCTAATTAATGGATATTGGATATAGGACACGGAGAGAGAGAGGGGAAAGAAGAAAGACTAGAGAAACCAGAAAATAGAAAAGGAGTACACAAAATAAAACATATTTCCTTCTAATCTATTTGGATGAAATATCCGCATTTTTTTTTATTTAACACATATTCACTGCAGACTCTCTATAAATGTGTACTGTCTTAATAGTATGATGAGGGTTCATTTTATTCAGACATGTGTATACAATTCCATCTCCCACTTTTTAACTTAACATTATATGAGCATTCTCCTGCCACAAAACAGTTGTAATGAAGGCATTAACTTTTACTGCTCTGTGATAGCCTATCCTTTCAATTTTCATTACCCATCAACCATTTGATTCTACCAGTTGTTACTAAAATGAAGACAAGGTCCAAGTCTCTGAGGCCACACAGACATCTTTGTGGTGGACAGCTGGAAAAGAAATCACTGGAGACAGCTTAGGAACTTAGTGAAGATTCCTCAACATGTTAAGAAATTAACTGAATATGCCTAAGAAAGCTTCATCCATGATTTCTTGTCTTGGAGATAATTACAACTCCGTTTAAGGCCAAAACTTATTTAATGATCCAATAAGCAATACCAAATATTAGCAAAGAGTGAGCACTACGCCAGGGGTTTTACCACTGACTTTATCGATGAAAAGGACTGAATCTCAGAGATCCCGGATGCCTGTTGTCATAGCTCATGCTTCATCTTTTTTCCATGACTCTTACTTCATGGAATTTACTTCCAACCTGAGATTCTGCAGTGGCAATTGGGAGAAGCTAGATGAGTCTTTGGGTAAACTGAAGCACCTTTCACTGTGCATGTTTCCTGATTCCCTGAGTGTTTACGTGCCAAGACTTAGCTGTGTTTGCCTGTGAAAGATCACAATGTATCACATAATTGAGAAAGGGAGTATTAATATTAAGCACAACAGTCATAAGGAAGGGGAAGAAGTAGCATAGGGTGACATATGTCATGCTTCCTTCTAAAAGCTTAGATTATTTATTGTAATTGTTTTTTTGAGGTGGTGTCTTGCTAAGTTGCTCAGGCTGGCCTCAAACTCCTAAGAGAAAGCAGTTGTCCACTTCAGTAGCTAGAATTGGAAGATAAGGCTCAAATTTAGTCCTAGAGTAATGGCAAGCTGACAGAAGGCCCCACTGCCAACACACACACACACACACACACACACACACATACACCAGCATTAGGAGCCATAGTCATTTGACTAGGTATGGCCCACATAGATTCACATGTTTGAATGCTTGGACACAGGGATTGGCACTGTTAGGAGGTGTGACTTTGTTGGAGGAAGTGTGGCCTTGTTAGAGGAAGCATGTCATTGTGGAGGTGGGACTTTGTGTAGAAATCTCAGCTCTGCCTCCAGCACCATATCTGACCAGGACCTGCTGGCATGACCAAGGCAGCTCTTATAAAGGACACCATTTAATTGGAGCTGGCTTATGGTCTTAGAGGTTTAGTTCATTATCATCATGGCAGGAAGTACAGCAGTGTCCGGTCCATACGCATGTTATCATCCTGCATTACACTAGGTTAAGAAGCATTCACAGAAACCAAGCAGGGTGCTCTTAAGCAAAATCAGCACCTGACATACAGGTACAACTCTGCTCATCATCCCTGTGCCCGCTTGCACTGGGAGTGACAGACAGAAGGACATTTTCCAAGGATAAGTCAGTTTCAGCTTTGTTCACCGAAATCGTTTACTTGCTAATAATATTCAGTTGTTCCAGTATTGTTACCAGAAAATAGAGAGATGGTTGGAGTAAGTTTTCAGTGATATTTGTTGCATGGATTTAATGCATCAGTTTACTAGTTTTATATGCAGTATAAATGGCCAGGTTGCAAAGAGCAGCTGAAGTAGATGGCATCATGAAGTGGGGTTTGACTCAGTCACCAGGTGTTTCTAAATAATAAATATTTGGTGTGCTTGGACCCTAAGTACAGAAAATGGATTAAGAAAAAATTAAAGGAATGTATAAATAGAAAGAGGAAAATGGGTTAAGGTCTATTTCTGTCTTGGATAATACAAGAGGTACATATGAGAAATGTCCTCCAGACAACCTCTTAGCAGAGACTTGAGAGACTTGGCAATCTACTGTCCCCATGCCTGCACGAGCAACTCATTTGTCTCTCTGAGCTCTGACTCTATTTCTAATCTACTCGCCAACAAAGCCATCCGCCTGCAAATCAATTTGAGCCTTCTCACACAACAGTAAGGCCCCATCAAATGACTCATGCCCCTACCTTGTCCATCTAGATCCTAAGCCAAGGAGCTAACACTGAGCTTGGCATGAAGCAAATGTGGAAATAGGGCTCAGTTTAAGCTGGCTGAAAGATGTAAGGAATTGTTTAAAATGTAAAGACAGGACCAGAGGGCTTCTTCAAACAAGCAATGGGATTGTGCAGTGGAGACCAGTGTCTCTGGCAGGAAAAGACCCTGAAGAAAGGCGCTCAACTTGCCACTGCATCTACTACACACAATAGCCACAGAGTATGAGGTGCCTTTGCAAGTTTATATCCTGTTTCTCCTCTGTCACACCAACATCCCAGAAAGACCCAGTGATGCCTTGTGAGCACCCACAGGCCTCCCCTCCTCCTATGCCTGGGCTGTGCTGACTTCTTGGTCTTCACAGGATGGCTCCTAGTGTGTTGGTGAGGAAATTCACTTTATCAGACAATGACAGTAGTGGTTCCACTCTATCCATACATCCTGAGCTCACTCCTGCTCCCCCAGCCCACACTACCAATGCCCTCTTTCATTCTCAAGACTCACCGTATAAATGATAAGCTATACGGAATCCTTTTAAGTTCCCCAAGGCACATAGGTGCATGTTTGTAACTATTAGGAAGACAGAGATGACAGGATAGCCCACAACCGAAGCAATGAACAGACTACACATCTGAATTCCAGGTGGAAAGACAAAAGGCTGAGTGCTTCAGTCTCTTCACCCATGAAATGAGGTGATAAGAAAAGTACCCCACAGATCTGGGGAAACAAGATGTATGTCCCTGTGTGTGAACATGCACACTGACACCATAAATGAGTACCCAACACATAGCAAGCCTCATATCCACTTTGTCTTGTTACTTGATGACTTCAGCTTTTATTTGTGGTGGCACAGAGACCAGAGCCAGGACGGAACAGATGCAAGCTGAACTGAGCTTTCTCATCCCAAATAAAGAAAAATTGAAATAAACATGTCAAGTTTGCATCAGGACCAAGTGACTGTACCAAACATGGAGAAGCCCAAGATGTACATCCATCTTTGTTATGTACTTCTTTCCCCATCAAAGGAAAATAGTTCATCTGACTGTTAGAACTAAGACATAATACATGATAGGAACCCTGACACTCTCTAAAAGAATCAAACACATATTGCAAAATTCTGGTGAATATCCTACCTGGCCATGTCCAATTCCATACACACTCTTAGTAAGCTTACATTCATACCCAACACAAGGTGTTGCTAATATTTGTAGACCATATCATGTGGATGTAGACACCCTGTCCTTTGAACAGCTGTACAATGCCCATTTTGCAAAAATCTCCATAAACACTTAAGCTGTTTTCTCACTGTGGGGCATCTGGGTACTTACCAGATTCTAAACATCTTATCAACCATTGCACAGAGAGTAAAATTCACTGAGCATAACTTCTGGCCTTAAAAAAAAAGTGTGTGTGTGTGTGTGTGTGTGTGTGCGTGCGTGCGTGCGTGCGTGTGTGTATGTATGTGTTAAATGTTCTATACATTGTACAGAATCAGTCTCTCACAGATGCCCACCTGAAAATAGCTTTCAAAAACGTGTTTTCCTACAGTCTTGGTAACGCTGGGTGCAAAGTGCATGCCCTTCTGGTTTTACTTGTGTCTCTCTGGGCTGCCTGAATCTAGTAACTGCCTCTCCAACATCACCAAACATGTTTCCTCTATAATTTGTCTCTTATGTCCAGGAGTCTAAGAGTCATTTTCACTACAGTTTTACCCTGATAATGTCAATTTCTTACTCATTTTTAGTTTAGCTCTTTTCATTATATTTGTATTTTGTTGAAACAGGAGAGCAGAGGAGTATAGTAAAGAAAGGCAGGAGGTGGGGGTGGCCTGTATCCCCAGCACTGGGGAGGCTGAGGCCATCTCTCCAAAGATTACCTGGCATACGAAGGAAGAGAAGGACAGATTCAGTGTTTCTGTGCTAGAAATAGCATACATTCAAGCTGTACTGAATTTTCCTGTATTTTCTTCAATTCTTTTAAAAATGCTCAAGCCTTTTTGCCTTATTTGATATTTTATACAAGAATTAGAAAACTAAAACCCTATTTTTTTTTAGCCCAAACCTAAATTATTCTTATGCCTCAGGCCTTAAAACATCACCTCTGCTAACTGCCAGAAGTCCACAGTGAGTGTGTCTGCTGCTGGACTCCGGTCTCTTCCGCTGATTTACACCATCTTTGCTGTGCTTTCTCTGCTATCACCCCCACACTGTTTTTTTTTTTTTAAATACCTCATGGGGAAAGTTCAAAACGAAGATTATCTCCCAAAGTTTAATTTTTATTCTTATCCACTGATTATTCCATATGAACTTTGTTAATTTATCAAGTTCTTATTAAAATGTAGGCCTCCTAGACTGGACAATGCTACTTCCAAAAGCCATGGGTTGTTAGGTGTGTGATACTTCGCTATGGGTTACAAGTTTGGGGTGTGGGACTGGCAGAGATCCTCAAAATAATACACAATACTGTCAATGCTTCTGGTTTCCATCAGAAACTACATGGTAAGACCCAACTGCTAAACACATGACACACAATAGTTACATGACAGAGAGAAATCAAGCTGGCACTGACCTGGAAACTTCCACCTTCGTGGATAACATTCAAGTGACAAAAATGTTATCTATATATGCTACAGGGAGAAGGAAAGCAATATACTTAACCGTGTTGAGCCCTACATACTATAATACTTACCTGACATGCACGATATTCCCACTTGTGAAAAAGTGGTGTGAATGTTATGGGGATAACCAACAACTTTTCCAAAATTTGCTTTTGAAGCCCACTACAAAGGAGGAAATCCATGTCTGGTAATGTAAATCCACCCAAAATCTCATGGATGTGGAGGTCATAGGCCCTAGAGGGGAACCTGCTACAGTGAGGATTTTTCGTTGTTGTTGTTGTCATTGCTGTTGTTTTTCCTAAAGAGACATGTCAAGCTACCTTCTGAACATTTATGTTTATACTCGCAGATTAGTGTGCTTTTCTCAATTAGTCTGAGAAGCTTCTTTTTGCAGTGAGCAGGAGTTAATGTAGAGATTTCTAACTCATCAAAATGCTGAGAGTAAGCACTCATGTTCATGCCAAAACAGGGCATCGGTACCACCGCCTTGACCACCAAATATAAAAGAAACAAAGATGAAGAGGTGGGTAAAAAGAATGTAAGAGCAGGAGGATGGGAAGGAATGCTGCACAGTGTGGTCTTCTGGATGTAGTAGAGCCACTGGACCCTTAACTCAAAGCAGTTCTGGTCATGTTCACAAGGCCTGTGAAATGACAGGCCCATCAATAATTCCTTGGACACATGTCTAGCTGAGACAATATTTGCAACTAATGGCTGCTAGGGGAGGGAAAGTCATTTCTTCAGGGTTATGGCAACTGTTAAGTTGCCCATGATTCAGCAAACACTCTTACACACACACACACACACACACACACACACACACACACACATTACACATACAAGCAACCCTTATTAAACTCAGTGATACATATATACTAATGCACAAAACAAGACAGAGCATATACTGAGAAGGAAGGCTCTAGAGGGACAAGATAAGTCTGGAGATGGGGAGCGTGCGTGAGCAAAATGCATGTATATGAGATCATCAAAGAATAAATACAAAATTATTTTTAAACGAAGCTAGGACTCCAGTTGGGGCTACATATGTCAAGTGGGGGTGGTGCCCATCACACAGCAATAAACCTTCCCACCTCATCAGCAGACTGTCATGAGTGCTCATCTCACAAAACTCTTGATTCTTGACTGGGGAGATTAAAACTGGTTCCAGGAAAACCATGTGGCTTGAAGCACCGAACTCTGTGTCTTTGACCTTCCCACTGAGAAAGAGACCGTTGCCTATTACCAGTGTATACAACAACAAGCACTTTCCAGTTCAGAATAAGGCAGGATACAATTCGCTGTTCCCATGAAGAGTTAATTACACCAATGGCCAGCCACACCACAGCAATGCCTACCCAAAAATGGAGAAGAAAATGCGCAGAACATTCGTCGCCCTGCTTTGCTTCTGAGCAAAATTCAGGGTGACAAGCCTCAGTGGAGGAAAAGGTAAATTTCCTGGCACTGAAGTGGTTCTCGTCCTCATCTTGCAGCTCAGGCCTGTTGATGAATATTTACCACATACCGTTTTTTGGTTTCCATCCAACAAGAAACTGAGTCAAAGTTATGATCAGGTTGATCTCCAGGGATGAACATATGTATGCAAACATCAACAGAAATCTGTGTGCTTGAGGCAGTCAGCAAGCATATTTCAGGAGTCTCTGAAACAAACCTCCTTTTCAGTCTCCCCAGTTAGTAGAAAGCAGAGTGAATTTAGACATAGGAAAACTAGTGGGGGAGGAGGGTGAGGCACGCTGCTCACTAGAGCACAAAATCCTTTGTACTCGATTTCCCTACCAGTGTACTCTAAACTCTGTCTCCCACCAAAACACTCGTCAGGCTCAACACAACAATTTCACACAGGGTCAGGGCCTCTGAAGCAGGCACATAAAAAGGACGCCGTCTACCTGAGCCCACCCATGAGATTTACCGTGACTCAGGTCTAGAAGCTGACTAGTTGTGTTCGGTACTAAAATAGAACACAGACATTTTCAAATGTTTCACTCTGAAGACTGGAAACCAGCTTGTTGGTGGTGGCTGGATCCCAAGATGATTTGTGTGTTCCAGATCCAAATCCTTCATGAAGTTCAGGATCATAGATATATTCTCTGAATAGACAGCTCATCTTTTCACCTTCTTTGTTGAGCCGTGCCTCTTAATTGTTTTTGGGTGTTAGTGCTGTGAGCTCTTCTTCTAGCCTCAGGCTTTCAAGACGGTCTTATTTCACACCCGTTTTCTACAAAGTTATGTGTGAGTTGGAGACTTTGATTGACATTCCTTTGCTTTACTATTGAATTGCTCGCAACCCATTGTTAAAAATAAATTAATTTAATTTTAAAAAGCTGGTTACCCTTTACCACAACCCTGCTGTGAGGCTGTTTCCCGGAATGACAGTGCTGAACCTTCCTGCTCTCTTTCTCTTTCCTCCAACTCCTTCTTCCCAGTTGCTGCAGAGATATCCAGATTGCCTACCCTGTCGTTATTCCTCCTAAACTCCAACAAAAATGTCCTTGTGTTTCTAACCTGTTAATTAATTAATCAATTAATTATAAAGGAGAATCTAAGTTGGGAAAGAAAGATGATATGGGAGGAAGTCCCTGGACGGAACCGGAAGTGGGAGTAAGGGGTGGATTTCATTAAGACATAGTGTATACCTGTATACAACATTCAAATAGATTAGAATAAATTCTTAATTAAAACATTTAAAGCCGGGCGTGGTGGCGCACACCTTTAATCCCAGCACTCGGGAGGCAGAGGCAGGCGGATAGCTGTGAGTTCGAGGCCAGCCTGGACTACAAAGTGAGTCCAGGACAGTCAAGGCTACACAGAGAAACCCTGTCTCGAAAAACCAAAAAAACAAAAAACAAAAACAAAAACAAAAAACAAAAAAACATTTAAAAAATGGTTTTAAATCATGATTGAGCATTCTTGTGCAGACCTATCCTTAGGCTCTCTATTCTAGTCCACTAATCTATACACCTGTTTCTACACTGGTAGCACCCTGCCACAGTTCCTCAGCCTCTGTAGTACTCAGAGATCTACATGGATGCTGTGATAATTTTTCTCTTTGGGGATACTATTGTAGCTATATTTGCACTTGTACCTTTTTAAATCAATATGAGACCATGACAACAACAGCAACAACAATCTCTGCTGGGATTTTACAGGTATTTCAAACAAAACTGTTTTTGCACGAGCATGCGTGCATTTGATTCACTTCATAGGTGCCACCTTCTGTTTCATGACAGGATCTCTCACTAGCTCCACTCTCCCCAAGTAGGCTAGGCTAGCTAGCCCATGTGTCCTAGAGCTCCCAGACTGAACTGTACATCTTGTTTTCACCTTTATTTATTTATTTATTTTTACACATAATTGGCCTGGAAGCCAGACTTTCATATTTCCAAAACTAAGTTTTATTCACAAAGATCTCTCATCTCTGTGTTTGAAGTGGTGTCTCATGTGGCCCAGCCTGGCCTACAACTTTATATATACCCAGTGATAACCTTGAACCTCTGATTCCCTCTGCCTTTGCTTCCTGAGCTGCCACAGACCCCTGCATGTGAAGATCTGAGACACAAATCCCTTAGCTTCTGTACCTGTGTGGTGCTGGAGTTGGAGCCTAGGGATCAATGCATGCTAGACAAATACTCCACCAACCAAGCTACTAAGTGGTGACTGTTAAGTACACAGATCTATTACTTCATGAGTTACTGAGAGTGAATATGTGGAAAGCTGTTCACAGCATCTAAATCCTCACTCCCATAGAGTGGGCAAGAGCTTCTGAGCACCAATATCTATGTCTTCTCTTTCACTTCTGCCTGAAGCTAAGAAACTATTTGTTCTTTTTTAAAAACTAATGCTTTATTTTGTCAATATTCTCTACTTTGGTTGTAGCTTCTAGTCTCTTTTATTCTTTTTTTGGCTTTGGTTGTTTGACTGGTTTTGGTACCCAGACTGAAACTCAAGGCTTCAGACACACACTAGTGAAGCATCCTGCCCTGGACCTGCATCCCCTGGCCTCCAGCTCCATTTACTTTCGCTCTTACCTTTCTTCAATCTGCTTTGTTTGGCTTGACTTGGTTCCTCCTTTTCCAATCTTTTGAAAACTTATGCTTGAAAGCTTTCCTTTTTTAAAGTCTAAGCACTTAGCGCTGTAGCTTTCCCATTCACCCTGTTCCCTCTGTCTCCAGCTGCAATGCTACACATTTCCATGCCATAGTACAGATCAATCATTTCCCCTTGAAATTTTCCCTGTGGACCTAAGGACCATTGGAAAGTTTATTTTCTATTGCTTGGAGATTTCCTACTGTCTTTTGTTCATTGGTTTCCAGTTTGATTCCATTATGACTAGAAAACAGAAACTGCTTGACGTGGGATCTTTGAAGCACGCTGAGGTTTTTGTTTTACAGCCCAGAATGCGGCTTCTCTGAAGCCATCCTCCATGCACACCTTAGAGGGAATTCTGCTGCTAAAGGCAAGCTACTCCAGAATGCCCAGCAGGTTCCACGAACAGATAAATTACTGCAGGACTTGTTCTGCTTCCTTTTTCTCTACCAGCAAACAAACCAAACGCTGACCAGGACACGGAAAAGCAATGAATAGGTAGGCTGCCTTCTTCTGCATTCTAGTTGTGATGTCAACTTACCATGTTACATCTGGGTTCCTTTACCCAATATAATAAGGACAAGGGAGAAATGACACTCTTCCATCTCTGCCCTAATTGAAAGTCTATTTAGAAATATTTTCTTAATATGTGATGTGAATGAGTGCCTGCCTAGTGCCTTTGAAAGCCAGAGTGGGAGGTCGGATCACTTGGAAATGAGCCTCCATGTGGGTGACAGGAACCAAACTTGGTCCTCTTAAAAGAGTAGCAAGTTCTCTTAACTATTCAATCATCTCTCCAGACCTAGTAATATTTTTCAAAGGAGCCGCTGACCCCTTTTCCTTCCTCCCTTGCTTCCCCTCTATCTTTGTGTCTTTTGTTGCTGCTCTTTAGCACAACAACAACAACAACAACAGGATGAGAAGTAGGAGCTAAAACTTAAATTCAATCCATTTCCTACTCACTGGTAGCCATGGAAGATGTTCCCTGCAGAAGGATAAGAAACAACTAAGACGAAGCCCTCCATGATCTGTGTTTGCTTATAATCCTTTCGTATCTAGACAGTATCTTTCAAATGTTTTCTAGATAGGCCAACTGAGAGAAGGAGAAGCAGTCCCTGCTCAAACCAGGGAGCTGCAAGACAAAACAGATGTGTCAACTTTTTCTGTTGTTGTAAAAATAAGCATTATAGGCTGATGGAAAAGATGCCAGCTTTGAATCTGTAGAACCCACATAAAGCTGATTGCTCCTAAGGAAGGGAGGGGATAAAGAAAGAAGAGTCCCTGGAAGCTCAGAAGCCAGCTAGCATAGCCTAATCAGCAGCAAACAACTAATGGATCCCATCATAGGCAAGGCAAGGACCGATACCCAAAGTTGCCCTCGTACTTAAACACATGGACAGCAGCACACAAGGTCCACACATACACACAAAAATGTACATTGTGATTTCAACTCTCCCTTTGTTTTGTGTTAAGCAATAGAACTCGCAAGCATGCTGCCATCTTTGGACCTTCCTCAGTTAAATAAATGACAACAAGGCAACACAGAGGGCAGAGAATCAAGATTAATAAAAATATATGTTTAATAATCCCAAGGGTAGGGGCTGGAGAGATGGCTCAGTAGTTAAGAGCACTGTCTGCTCTTCCTAAGGACCGGGATTCAATTCCCAGCCACCTCGTGGCAGCTAACAACTGTCTGTAATACCAGTTCCATTGGCAACACCCTCACACTAAAATAAAATTAAATAAATAATCCCAAGCGTAAAGCAGTGGCCCATGTAAGTGTTATCAATAAAAATAAGATGTCATGCAACAGATAGGATATGGAGAGATTTATAGTAGAAGTGTAGGGAGAGAAAGGGCAGGGGGCACCCAGGGGGACAGAGAAAGTGCAAGGGAGAGAGAGGGAAGGAGAGAGAGAGAGAGAGAGAGAGAGAGAGAGAGAGAGAGAGAGAGAGAATGTAAGAGAGAAACAAGGTGGCAGGTTGGCCCCCTTTAAAATCTGGCACACCTTAGCAGCAGCAGGAGATGCCTAAGCAACCTAGGGGTAGGCACTTATATGCTAACAATAAGACCCATTTAAGTGGTCCTTAACAGATAGGCAATCATATCAGAAGGTCACATGGATCTTAGAGGACAACTTACAATTTTTACTGTAATATAAAACTGTCTTAGTGAGGTTTCCGTTGCTGTCACAAGACACAAAAACCAAAATCAACTCAGAGAGGAAAGAGTTTAGGAAAGAAAGGGACTGCAGAGGCCATGGAAGACTGCTGTTTACTGGCTTGCTCTCATGGCTTGATTATCCTACTTTCTTATTGCACTGAGGACCAACAGCCCAGAGGTGGAACCACCCACAGAGGTGGCCCTTGCATATCAAACATCAATCAAGAAAATGCCCTACAAACTTGCATACTAGCCAATCTTGAAGAGCCATTTTCTCAATTAAGATTCCTTCTGTCCAGGTGACCCTATCTGTGTCAAACTGACATAAAAACTTGTCAGTACACCAGCATAATCCCTAACTGCATTCTAAGCAATTATCCTTAGACCCACAGGTAAGTGCAGCTCCCATTCCTCATCAAAAACAAAAAACAAAAGCAAACAAAGAAACAAACCATAGGTTTGGAACAGATGTAGACAATTAGAGAAAACATGAAAACTGACCAGGTGGTAGCCACTCTAAATTGATAAATCTACAACCTAACTCCTGTGCCTAAGGTTCAGAGACCATCACGGAAAGGGTGTGGGAAGATTGTAAGAGCCAAAGGAAGTGTGCTGTGAGTCTGTGCCTGCTAGAAACACCAGGAAAGCTACACCCATGAACTCTTCACAAGTCCTGAACAAGGACAATGTCAACAGACAAGTTAACATGGAAAGGGGAAAGCTCATGAAGCCTCAAGCCTAGACAAAGAAATATAGGCTATCAAAGAGTGCTGAGAGTGGGAGAAATAGGTTTGCTCAGGGAAGACTCCCTCCCCCCAATTGGTTAACATATAAATACAAGTAACAATATACAGTGTGAGCAGGATAGATTCTATGTAAGATATATATATAGAAAGATATAGATATAGATGCTAACATCAACAACTAAAGAAATAGAAGCCATAAATTTGAGACAGTGTAAGGTGGGGGGGGGGTACGTGGAAGGGTTATGTAGTAGGGAAAAATGGGGAAATGGCAAAATTATATTTTCAGTTCCAACTGTTTTCAATTTTTTAAAGAAAATATGTTTGCATTAAATGTAAATAAGCCACTTTTATGAAGAGGACAACTTCGTTATAGTCTAGTGGCTCTATTAAACTGAAAAATCAATTTTTAAGTGTGCTTTAATAAAGCAAATGTTTTCAAGAAAACAGTTTCATGAACTGCTCAGCTCATAAATGTTACACAACTGTCAGAAGTGTGAGAAACTTGGGCCCACAGGCAACACAGGGCCCTGAAAGGGATCTCCCTGGAACTCTGACCCAGGGAGTAAATTAAAATAATATACTACACTTTTGTTTACAGCTCACTAGACATGAGAAACTTCAGGAAGCAATTACAATTTCCAAAGTTCATTTATCTCCAAATGTCATAGGGTATAATCATATTTTCCTTAAGATCTTTTTAAAATGCCACATTTAGCACATTTTAAACCTTACTCCCATCCCGTCCCACCACCAAGAAAATGGAACCAGCCTTCAGGAATAATGCAATTATTCTAGATCTTTAAGCTCTTTATTTGTCTTGTTTTGTTTTATTTGAAACAGGGTCTTGCTATGTGGCCCAGGTTGGCCCTGAACTCTTGGTCCTCTTGCAGATGTGGGTCACACACCGAGATTTCGGTGTCTATGATCATCCTAGATTATGAAACATTTAAGAGCTACTGCAGTTGAAACTCAGAGGCTCTACATTGTCAAGACTTAGCTGAAGTCTGCACCTTTGTAGTTTTCATTTTAGGAAGCTGAGGGGAAGAACAGTTTCCTATGATAAAGCACTCTAGAATTTACAGGATCCCTCTCTTTAACAAAGCGCATTTTACAATTCACTTTAATCAAATATTAAAAATCAAGTAACCTTTTGAACATCAACTGGAAAATTTTCACCGCAGAGATCAAAGCAGAGAAATGTGCAGGAATGTGTGCACACCAACTGTGGATGGAAGTTCAGAGGTTCCAAGACTCTGGCCTCAGAATCTTGGAAAAGGGCCCAGGGGTGGAGCAGCTGTGACCACACCCCCTCCTGCTGGAGCTCTACTCTGTAGAGAGGGTTGCTGAGACCTGGCTTCTTACAAGCCACCTCATCCTCCTCACATGCAGGTGGATGCTTGGCTCCTAATTTTCCTCACCTCCAATATTCTCAAAGCACCTTCAGGAAAAGCCAGTGATAAATCCAAGTTGTTTTCTTTAGAACCTCGTGCCATTATGTGGTAAGGGCCTACCAGTTGAATTTTGGTTGAAATACAGTATTGCTTCCTCCTCTGCAAGTCTTCCTACAGCCAAGTTAACTTTCTTTTCCTGCTGATTTCAGGTTGGTTGGTGTCCTGATCTGAATAAGAATGGGGGCCTCATAGGCTCATAGATTTGAATGCTTGGTCCCCAGCTAACAGAATTGTTTGGGGATAAGGATTAAGAGGTGTGGCAGGAGGAGTCTATTAAATACTGTTAAATACTGGGATTGAAGCTACTATGCCTGGATGTTCTACATTTTTTTTTAAGCTATTTGAAATCTGTATTTTCAGTTCAACAAGTCAATATTATTAAGCAGACAGACCAGCGGTACTTTTTTCTGGTTCCATTCTAACCATGTCTGCCCATATCACCACATCTAGGTGATGGTGTTGGCTACAGGAACAGAGGTCCATAGCCACCTTTAGTAACGTCGACTGTCGCTCTTTGTTCTCATCTACCCACGAGCCTTTTTAACATGTACATTTTAATTGAAAAATAAAAGTTGAATATAAAGTAATTCCTAGGTGTCTAGTCATTCTAGGACATTCCTAAAAAAAATCTGCACATGCTCAGCTCCTTTCTATAAGGTGGTATAATGTTCATGCATAACCTATTCAAACACTTCTGGGTACTTTAAAACACTTTTACATAACTTAAATTCTGTAATACAATGTAAATGATAAGGGAGTCGTTGTTACGGAGTATAGCATTTTTTATATTTTTGTTTTTGTATTGCTGTGCTAATGATTTCTTTTATTTCCGTTCACATTTGTTTGAATTCATGGATGTATTGCTAGTGGATAAGAAGGCCAACTATATTTATGGTGTACATCACGGTATTTACACATACATACACTGTAAGATAATTAAATCACATTAATAAGCAAATCTATTACCTGATTATCTTTGTGTAAGAACATTTAGACTAGGCTAATTACCATGTTGCACAATGCTTGGTCCCTAGTTGGCAAAACTGTTTGGGGATTTCCAGACCATTTATTTATCCTCTGTAGTGGAAATGTTGTCCCCTGAGACTAAAATATGGCTCCATATTGACCCTAAAGATTCCTGCTCTGGCTGCTAGCTTGGAAAGGATCTATTTTGGTTTTGGTTTTGGTTTGGTTATTGCCTCTGGCTATCTACTTGATTAAAATACTAACAGTCATGTTTAAAGTGCCTAGAATTTTCTCTGAAAGAAGCCCAATCTTGTATTAACCAAAAAATGTCTGATGAGAACCCTCAAGCTTCCTGATTTGCCATCTGCTACTTGGCATGATGCTGCAAGCATCAGAGGCTGCTCCACTGCCCAGGTCACGGGGGTAACTTTCCGCAGACTGCCGAGTTAGTCTTTATCCCAGCTGACTGACACTCATCAGTACAACTTTTGTGTCTCCACTCTACCAAGTCTACTGCTCTCAGGCTGTTTGTGAGTTCATATCGTGGAAACAGCAGGAAGAGCAGAGAGGTAGCACTGGGTCTGCAGAACCAGAGCATAAGAAACAACCAATGTTCACACATGAGGACTCCAAATTAGGGAAATGGGAAAGAAGGACCATGTTTCAATATATTACTAAAATTAGTAGGTAAGCCTGTATGATATATTGGTAAAACGAGAAATGAGATGCAATTTTCCTGGGACTAAATGGCAAGGTAAAGTTCAGCTCAACTGGGCCGTGCAACACCAGGGGACTAGACCAGGACACAAGTTGCTACTGACCCAGAAATAACACCCAAAAATCTGTGGTCAAGGAAAATATCATACAAAAAGAATTCAACAGTTGGTGGCAGGGGGTGAACAAAGGGTTTGGGGGGTTACTCTTCTATAAAGACATTTGGTATCCCCAAATGTCCTGTTGAAAAGTAGACAGTGAGTGTGGGTAGAAGAAAGGCCAAAATCAGATGGAAGGATAAGCCCTATATGGTAATGAAAAAAAGGAGCCTCTTTGAGAAATACCCGAGGCCAGGGTTGGAAAGGAGTCAGAATAGTAAACTGTCCGATGTTCTTAATCTTTTGGGAGAAAAAAATTTGCATTCAAGTATCAGAAAAGAGAAGTGGCAAAGGAAACTTTAAAAACAAAGAATGTTCTGGCTTCTGAAGACAATGAAGATAAAGTAATGAACTTGTTTCCTGGGAGACGCTTGGAGTGAGAAACACTTTCTCTAGCATGTAGGTTTGCTATGACATTTCAAGCATTTTTTAAAAGCAGCTCTATTCAAAGCTGTACATGTCTATGGTTTCAAGAGCAACAGAACCTTGAAAAAATTTCTTTCTATCTACAGAGGGAGGCAGGGCCAGGGACTTAAGGACAAGTCGAACTAAAATCTTTCTTTCTTTCTTTCTTTCTTTCTTTCTTTCTTTCTTTCTTCCTTCCTTCCTTTCTTCCTTCATTCCTGCCTTCCTTGGACTTAAGGACAAGTTAGACTAAAATTATCTATCTTCCTTCTTTCTTTCTTTCTTTTTTTTTTTTAAACAGGGTCTCATTGTGTAAACTCATGATACTCCTACCTATAACCCAATCCAGGAGGTTGGATTATAGACATGTACCACCATGCCCAACTACAAGAATAAAATTTCTGGCAGAGCAAAAGGAACAGTAGGAATGGAAAACAGAGAAAGAGTTCAGAAGACTAGAACAAAGGGCCTTCTCGGAAACTAAAGAGAGTCTTAGGCCAAATGTAGGACCTTGATACCTCTGCTCCCACAAAGAAGGATAAGGTGGTCTTATTGCAGGGCAAAGTGAAGGACTGATATCTAGAATGGAAGGAAAAGTGGTTGAGTCCAACTCCATCCAAACTCCTTTTCCAATTAACTGTTAATCAGTTAATCAGTAAACTGTTAATCAGTAGTCCAAACTTTGGATCATATTAAAGGATGCCTGACTTTTTCTTTTCTCATTAACTACATGGAAATGTGTCTCTCAGATACTACTTGTGTAGGCAAAGCACACTAATGGGTCATTGAGTAACTTCTCCAAATAATCAGCTGATTGTGGCTGACTATAAGACATCACCACACTCCTAACAGATAGCAAGGCGCTGACACCCATCAGGCCTTTCTCCCAGATAACATGACTTCTCTGGTACAACAACGACTCAGCCCTCAGTTTCCCCTACATCTTCTGCACCAGCCCAAAGGAACAAGGCTCAGCTCAGTCACTCAGTGTCCTGGGTGAACTTGGCTCTCCACACAAAAATGAGCAGATGTGGCTTCAGAGACCCAAAGCATGATTTCTGAGAAAATTCTTACTTTCATGTGCACAATGTATGTGGGCAAATGGACCTTCGTACTAATTCATTCTCTTTGCTTATATCTCTCAGAATATCAAATCAACTTAAATATGACTACTACGTTGCATGTGCTTTTTATTATTGCTAGTGAGATTGAATTAAGATGTTGGTAAAATTAAGAACAGTGTGAACATTGAATTCAGTTTGGGCTTTAAATCCTATCACTGTTGCAGAATATTGTTCTCTTTCTATTCACAAACAGAAATTAATTCTATTATTAAGGAACATTCTTAGGCAATTCAACAGAAGCCAAAAGAAGCTCTTGTCGTCAAAGATTTTTAGTTACATACGTCAAAAACCTTCAAAACTGATTTGCTTCTGTAAATCTATAGGGTAAAATACCTTTGAAGGAAATGATTCACAATACAGTAATTCACACTAAAGGATATTCACCTAAGCTGCATATCCAACAATAGGAGACTCCTCAGGACAGTATTTTATACATGGCCTGTTGAGGTGACTCTGTGAATAGAAGTAATGGTTACCAAGTCTGATGACCAGAACTCACACAGTGAAAGGAGAAGCCAACACTCACAAGTTACCCTCTGACTCCCATATATACACCAAGAAAAAAAAAGCATATAAATAAATAAATAGATATAATTTAAAAACATATAAGTAACCAAAAACATTATTCAAATATGCAAGAGAACATATATAACTCTTAAAATATATAAAATATTTAATAGTCCCAAATCATCTATAGCGCTAAAAGCTTGAATGATGATAACCTGGAGGGGTGTGTGTGTGTGTGTGTGTGTGTGTGTGTGTGTGTGTGTGTCTGTGTCTGGTATGTGCATAAAAACTTTAATGCATGAGATTATATTTTCTACATATTCAATTTTTTCCATTGTGGGTCAAAGCTCTTTTAGTTTTGGAAAAATTGTAAAATTGATTTTATAAAAATAGTGTGGGTCTAGTGAGTACTCAAACTCCTAATGAATAGGCATTTTCTCTACTCTAAACATGTGATTTTTTTTTTGAGAGCACAGAGCACCTTACAGGGAAACAGTTCCTACACCTGACAAAGCATTAAGTAATTTAATAACCTTGCATGAGGTGAAGGTGCATGCCAGACCTCAGATGACTGAGGCAGGAGGATAAAGAGTTTGGATCAATATGGGCTACCATAGAAAGACTGGCTCTAAATCAGGAAGAAAAAGAAAAAGGAATTTATTTAATTTTCTGTGGGACAGGTACAAAAAAGCAGTGTGAGTACTGTCTCTGGAAAGTTCCATCCCAAATATAAGAGAAGTTGTTTCTGCCTTTGACCTGCCCAGTCTCCTTCCCGTTTTCCTCCAACTAACATGCACTAGGCATGTCACTAAGCCTTACAGTGCAGGCTTCTTTGGGGCTGCACTCTCTGGAAGAGCATGTACTTGTGAAGCAGCTGCCCATTGCACCAGCATTTTTGTCACGGATAAACCAGGAAGAACAGAAATTTTACAGAATTCAATTATTTTTTTATTTATTTTTTTAATTTATTCTTGTTACATCTCTATGGTTATCCCATCCCTTGTATCCTCCCATTCTTCCCTCCCTCCCATTTTCCCTTTATTCCCCTCCCCCATGTCTGCCCACTGTAACCATGGGGTATACATCCATGAATTCCATCAGCCATGGACAGAAAAATATTCGGGGGGCGGGGGCAGCGGAGAATTCACCTGTAACAAAATATGTAAACTTTTCTTCCTGTCAATATCCCCTGAACAATACAGAGTAACAGCTATGTACACATTATCTGCATTGCATTAAATTAAATTAAGTACTCTGGCACTCAGGAGAACGTGGAGTTCTTGGCCAGGTCAGCCTCGGATATATACTGCAAATAAATAGAGCAAAGTGGGTATTGCCTAACTATATGACAGGGCATACACAGGTCACATGTATGTAACAAAGCATTTTGTATGAGGGACTTGAGTATCCCCAGACTTTGGAAGCTGCAGGGTTCCCAGAAGTAATTCCCCATGGATACTGAAAGATAAGTGTAATTCTGTTTTCTAATTAAGTCTAGCCAGACATCCCAATATTCTAAGTAGTGAAACAAACAATAATCCTTCCTGTTACAATGATTTTGCCGCCTTTTTCACTGTTTATATCCTCTGTACCTCCTTAAGTCATTTCTGTGCCCTTCTAGTCCTCTATGGAGTGAGTGCTATAACCTCCCTCCCTGAGTTTGAAGGTGGATACCAGGGTGTCTGGATGCCAGTACTGGGCAGTGAGGGATTTTAAAGGTGCTTTGGTCATGATGGAATTCTTAATGGTTAAAATCAACACAGGCCCAAACAAACATCTTTCTTTTAAACAAGTTCTAACCAGATAGTCCAGGCTGGCCTAGAATTCACGTTGCTTTTGCCTTGGTCTTAAACTTTCTGATATAACACTTGTGCCCTTGCTATATCTTTATGAGTAAGTGACCTCTGAAGACATGTGTGAAAACTCTGGTTCTTCTGCCATGTGAGAGCCCCAGCAGCTTCAATGTGTGAGCCAGGAAACCCTCACCAGGTTCTGAATGTGCCCGCACCTTGATCTCATATTTCCAGACTGCATATCTGTGTGAATAAGTATTTGTTGTTTAAATGCTGTCCCTATCCATTTTTTCCCCAAGTTGCTTTGCAGAATGCTGTTAGCAATGCTGACTGTACATTGCTCAACTCACCCAGCCCAGCATTGCCATCTTCTTCCACCCTTTCTACTTTCAGTCATTGTAACCATGATCTGCATCTGTCATGAATTAATTGTGATTGCCTCCTAAACTGACTCATCAATGGTATGCTCACTCCTGAGCTCATGTGGTTCTTCCGGTTTGGGGCCATGATGCTTCGGCAGAATTGTACCTCTGAAGTCATATGGGCAAAGCTTACTCCCGGGTCACTTAACTGGCCACAGGCTACAAAACATGGGTAATCAAAAGCTAGCTTTGTTTGTGTTGATGGCTCAGTCACTTATATAAGATTCCAGCCACCTTCTAAACCCCAAGGATTTTGGAATGAAGGAGAAAGGCAGAGCAAGAGGACACAGGTCAGCAGTTCAATGCACCTAAAATCAGTCACACAAGATGCCATCACTAAGTGTCACTTACCTACTTTGAAAGTTAAGACAGGAAAAATTCACTATTTTGACTCCTTCCAGCTAGCTCTCATGGTAAGCTACAAGATGCAAGGTCCTTTGATAAGCCTGGAATTTTTCAAATCTGTGCATAAAGCTTAGTTCGAATTATCCTGCTAACACTTCAGTCTGAAGCATTAACACTAGTGTCTTTCCCACATATTTACAAAATCAGTCCCTTACACTCCACTTACCTGATGTCCCAAAAGGCACTCTTGTCAGACTGATGAAATTCTATTACTACGTTTACCATTTCAGGCTATTATTTACTGTGTTCATTATTGGCTTTGAATTTTGGGTATAATGAAAATAGCAAAACAAGAAAATCTCCATAAAAGTGTTATGCCCTAGAAACACTCCCACTATTGTGATAATTCACACAGGAAACAGTTCACAAACATGTGGGACTGACTGCAAGGCCCTCCTGCTAGTTAAGTGACCAGGATTATTATAAGCACGATAGGATGACATGCTCCCCAGTCTTGTAGCTGCACGTTACTGCATAATCAACACTGAACTGCAGCAAAGGTGGGTATATAGCAGGAAATTACATGTCGGTTAAGGATGCTTGTTTTCCTGTCAGCCTTTGGAAAATTTTTCATACATTCTCTTCCGGGGATGTGGGAGAAGAAAAGAGAATCTTTTCCCGTTGTTTTGAAATTGAGAAGTATGAAAGAAAACCCACTGAAGGAATTCCTCTGGAAGTATTCAACTTGAAAAGAAAGGGGGAGGAGGGAGGAGCTAGCAGGTAAAATCATCATTTCTTATCTGGTAATAAGAGAGAACTGTTATGCTGGTCAGCAGCAAAGAAGCCAGATGCTACTTGAGATGGCCCCTCCCCCCTTATTCCAGTGAGCCAAGCAATGCCTGCCTGTAAGCTACACCCACCCAGGCTTTCAGAGGGCTGCTTATGCTCGATCTGTGCTAATTTTATTAAACTTAGAAGGAAAAAAAAGATACGTGCCTCTTTGAATGTCTGAACTTTGCCAGAGCCGCCAGAGAACAAGAGCGGTTGGCAGACTGAGGGAGACTTCTAGTAGCACGAACGTGGACTACCTACCACAGCAGACCAGCGTTGTAATGTCACATGGGGAAACTGCAAAACTTCTCAGCGTGCACCACCATCCATTATTAGAAGGGCTTCACATATGATGAGGAAAAAAGGGAAAGCTCAACACTTTGAAGTATTTAATTTGTTGTGATTTCAGTGGAGTGAACAAGGACTTGCAAATGTGAGCCACCACACCATGCGCTGATTTACATAATCTTAAAAAGGTAGACTCTGAGTTACATAAGAATCTGCACATTTGATTTCTTCCTTTTGCAGAACTTAGAAAATTCAACAATTTTACTTAACGCTTTGCATGTAGTGTGGAAAGCCACCATCTTCATCCTTACTCACTACAATTTACAAGGTTGGATTTTATGTATGTAACATTATTTTGTATTGAGACCAGGCATCAGGAAAAGCTAGAACACAGTAAAACATTGTGTTTTCACAGCTACTGTGAGATACAAATTCCACCTTTTTAGTCTAAGCTTCCAGCTGGGGATCCAGAACCTTACACATCCTTGCTCTGTCTCCTGCCACACAACTGTCTTCTTTAAATGCAGTCTCTTCATCCTGCCTTTGGTTACATAGATCGTACATTTGTCAACAGCCAAGCCTCCACCTTCTTCTCCTTGGTTTATACTTGTGAACTCCATGCAAAAATCTATACAATTACGAAAATGCCAAAAAATGTTTAAAAAAAAAAAAAAAAAGAACCACTAGATTCTTAAATCTGAATGTGGACAATTTGAGACCCCTCCCCCCCCCCCCAAGTTTAGCTATCTTAGATAAATAATAGAAAGATGTTTTGGTTACAGGAGACATATCCACAGCCCACTTGAAGATTTACAGGAAGGCCAGATCCCTGCTTCCTGGTTGCCAAGGCAACGTGCCTCACAGCCCTGCCTCCAAGCTTTCCCCCACCACAAATGGCTAGATCTAAACTGGCGAACTAAACTCTTCTTTCTCTAACCTGATTCTCGGGTGTTTGCTCACAGAAACAGGGAAGGTGATAAAAAGCCATAAAGGAAGGATGTTTCCAAGTTCTCTCCAACCATTCTCTGTGCACTTACTGTTCTGACAGCTAACTTTTTCTACTGCAAAGGTGCTCTTGCAAGTTCAACCTCCAACAGCCTCTGTGGGTTATCTTCCTTAGAGTGTGGTGAAAATTACCCATGGAGTTAAAAACTATCTGTTCACAAGGTAAATTCTCAAGTGTGGACAGTCAGTTTCAATCATAAAATAAACAAAGGTTTTTATTCAGTATAATATAACAGTAACTAAGGCAAACCTTAGGAAAAAGGCACAGGTAGATGCTGGGTAGATAAACACAGATCACAGATAGGAAGATAGATAACAGATAGATTACAAATAGGAAGATAGATAGATAGATAGATAGATAGATAGATGATAGATAGATAGACAGAAAGGCAGATGAGTATTCCCCTTCCAAAACAAGAATCCAGAGAAAAAGAAAAAGAGAGAGAGTTACGTATGTGCAAATACAAACATATGTGTGGAGGTCTGAGGTTGACACAAAGTGATTTGCTCTATTTCCCTCAACTTCAGATTCTGAAACAGAGGCTCTTGTTGAACTCAGAGCTCTTCAATTAGCTAGTCTAGCTGTCCACTGAGGCAGGGATCAAAGGACAGGGATCTTCCTGTCTCCAACTCCCCCTCCCCTCACTACTGGCCCCACCAGCTCTAGAGTTACAGAGGTACACAGCATGTCTGGCTTCTACAGGAGTGCTACAGGTGAGAATTCAGCCTTGTGCTTGCATAGCCAGTACCTTACTGATGAAGCCAGTGCCCTGTCATGAATCTTTCCTCTTTCTTGTGAGTGTGTATGTATGAGTATATAAAGTAGAAATTGGTGTGTGTGTGTGTGTGTGTGTGTGTGTGTGTGTATGTGTGTGTGTTTCATGGCATGGTGCTTACATGTGAGTGACTACAAGAGCATATATGTGTACACAAGCAAATGCCATTCATTACCGATCTTGTTGCTCAATGGCAGGGCCTTTCAGTGAACTGGAAGCTTGCTATTTCAGCTAGGTTGGCTGCCAGTGAGCTCCCAGGACCCACTTGTCTCCAAACCACAGTACCAGGTAACAGGCATGTGCAGTGGATTACAGGCATGTGCAGCTACACCCAGCTGTCTGCTTGGACGCTGGGTTCTCACTCAGGTCCTCAGGTTTACAGAACAAGTGTTCCTGCCCAGTGATCTCATTCCAAGGCTCTTCAATCTGTCTTAAGCCAGTTTATTGTGTTTCTAAGTATCAAAAACCGAAACACAATTATAATTAAAACGTTGGACTCTGTGTATTTCTGTATCGACTTTGATTTATTCTCCCACTCACATCAGGCTTTGATAATCCCTGAGCCATAAACAAGTCCCCCAAGGGGCTTCCTAGCTAATACAAGCAATCTACCCCTCCTATGGTGATAGTATGTCTTGTGTAAAAGTCTAGAAACATATCTGTGCTCTGAGATACTGCCATGAAGTATTCAGGAACATGTATATACAACTTATAAAACGACACAAAATCGGTCACACTGTGGAAGCAGTTTTTAAAATTACTTTCTCTTAGATCTGTCTAGTATTACTAGAAAGATTTGTCCAGATAGAATCTTATTTTATGCAAAGATAACATAAGTTGTAATTTTCTTATGGAGTCTTAATCCATAACAGACCATCTGAGCCTTGGTAAGTTACAAAGAAAACAAATTTGTCTTCTACAGTTGAAGGAAGCTAGGAAGTATAAGGTCAAGTCACCTGCAAGGTCTTCTTGCTGTGTCATTCCACAGAGGGCAAAGGGGGTCAAATTCACCCTTTTATCAGGAACCAGTACAATGGCATTAATATTGATCACTTCTTAAAGGTGTCACATTTCAACACTGTTGCACTGAGTACTAAGGTCCCAAACACGTGCACTTTGGGGACACTTACAAACCAGAATATGTACTACATGACCTTGTTGAAAAAAACAGAAATGTCAGAAGGTCTATGACATGTGTTCAAAGATAATGTGTTTAAAGATAAAAGGGGACTTTTCTATGGAATGCTACATTGGCGTCTGCCTGCTCCACCACCACCACCCTTCAGTCCTAATAAAGTATCGCCAGGGTTCTATTACTTCTCTCCAGAAAACAAGCCACTCCAGCAGCCAAATAAGCCACATTTTGTTCTCAATGTTGGGCTAGAACTTAAGCGCACAGAGTTTGCTTTCCATGTAATGGGGCCTCTGTTCTATTTCCATAACCTCCATTACAACAGTAATAATGCTTGGTTAACCCAGAAGCCATTTGAGAATTTTATTTTCCAATGAATTCATCTTTGCAAACATAAAAGTTGTTCCTTTAGCACTCTCAAGAAAAAAAAAAAAAAAAAAAAAAACAGAGGCTTAAAATTAACAACCTTCTCAAGAGCACAAAAGTCTGTTACTGTGAACCAAAATCCCATTTTGTTTTGCTTTTATTTCTAATTGGCTTATGAAGAAAAACACTTAGTTTTGTGCACAAAAATATAACCTATAAACATCACCAACTGGATAGATAGATAGATAGATAGATAGATAGATAGATAGATAGATAGATA
>OU015752.1:80196407-80207634 GCA_907169655.1 Acomys percivali | reverse complement strand
ATAGATAGATAGATAGATAGATAGATAGATAGATAGATAGATAGATACAGATATAGTGTGTGTATAATTGTATTTGACAACTATGTAGAAAGTTTTTAATTTATATATTTGTTAATCCTTTCAATGATACATTTTCTTTTAAAATTTACTTTCTCAGTAAGAAGTAGATGGGTAAATTATGTCCTGATATAGTCAATGGACTCTATATCCTCTTTTAAAATATATAAAGAAGCACAAGTTAGGGATTTTAAGTGAGTGTAGTTTTATTCACATCTTAATCTTATTCTTACTCATCTAGATGTGAGAATCACTCATGCTGAAGTTATGATTACTAAAATGTTGCTGTGTGATGCTTGAGCTTCGTGGGAAAATGCAAAGAAATACAATAGCTAGCTAGCACTTAGTGATGGATTCTATGTCATGATGCAGTTTTCTTAAAAAAAAAAAAAAAAAAAAAAAAAACCTACAAATAAGGCAAATCTACACCCCAGTCCCAGAAGCAAAGCCAGACTCTGGTTTAAATCGATGGCACAGCAAATCTCCAAGATACATTACCTGTCTTTGTCCTTTCTTCCAAATTTTGCAGATAGATAATTTTCTTAATGGCTAACATAAATGGTTCTAAAGTACACAGCCCTAAAAAAATCAGTAAGCAACTGAAAACTACCACGTCTCTGGATAGAACAGTAGGGAGGAAAGGGGAAGAGGAAGCATGGCCCAAGGAGTCTCTATAAAAAGCGCAATCTCAACTCCCCGATTGCCTGGAAAGGCTCATGTGTTTTCGGAGGCAAGACAAAATTCTGTGTCCAAACACAGTGATTGGTTTAGAATTACCAGCACCAACACTGACACAGGCCGACTTCTGTGGGGCTAGCGCAAGCTTTTACTCGTTTTTCTGCTTTGAAACCAGCATAAAAGCTCCCTAGTGACAGAGGTAGCAGCTACAGAAGATTTTATGTGCAGCTTATCGTTTTATGTAGAATACAATTATACACATTCTGACTGAATTATGTCTCGTGAAGTAAAAAAAAAAACTGCATGCATATTTGTCTGGAAAAGACTTCACATGCACCCAAGTTTTAAGTTAAATAAAAATATCTTCGTGGAAATATTCATACCTATTCATGTACTTGTATGTGCATGCATCTGTTTACTTTCATTCATACCACTTTTTTAGCAAATGTCTAGTAGGCATCACTTAAGTATTAGGCACCAGGCAAGCACTATTCACAGACCCAGCCCCGCGTAACAGGGCATGGCCTAATGGAGAAACAGGTGAGGGCTACACAATAAAGTTAGCACTGTGATGAATGGCAGAAAGAAAGACTATGGCTTCTTAGAAAAGTAGAAAGAGAGAACCTAGCTTAAAGCGACAATCCTACTGACCCCTACACAGAAAGTATAGGTGTCATTCTCGAGGAGGTGAGTTGGGAAGCCCATTGAAGCAGTTCCTGGTCCCTGCCTTGCTACACAACACATATGTGCTCGTGTGCCCTGAACACACTTCCTCATCTGCACCTTTAATACTTTGCCAGGCTGATTACCACTCTTGAGGAGCACTGTGATGTAATATTTGAGGAATGTAAAAATAAATAGATGATAGATAGATACATAGACCATACATACATACATACATACATACATATATACATACATACATACATAACTAGACTACAAACCTACACAGTGATATAACACTTTTATACTTCAAAATATTTCAACTGTTCCATGTGCTCCATTTACTCCTCAAAATACAGTGATGAGTGCACATTATAAAACACAGACCCACAGGACAAAAAGAATCTCTGGTACCTGTGCTGCCACAGGTACTAGATTGTGATACGTCAAGTACTGGATCCAAATCACTTGGCATGTGGAAATCACAAAGTCTACAATCTGACTTAAGCCTTTCTTTCTCAGACTCACGTACACTCGTCCCCTGAAGCCCACATTTCCTTAGTTTCTGCATGCATCTACTTGAAGGAACTACCACCTCCTAATGGCCGTGCCATTCTTTGTTTGAACAATCACCAAATTTGACAAGGAACACAAGCAGCAGAAGTTACTTTCCCAACTGCTTTCCTTTCCTGTCATCTAAGGAAACAGGAGCAGAGGGTTTGCTTTTGGAGGCCGAAGACAGAAGCTGGTCATAATTTTCAACAAACTGAATTTCAGTGAATTACCTAGTAAATGTAATTGTTCTTTAAATGTACATCGATTAAAACTGAATATTTACATGCAAGGCACCATAAACTCCCTCAGCAGGCTCAAGAAGAAAGCTATTCACAACAGGAAAATGAGGGTAAGATCCATTTTTTAAAAAATCTCTAACAACAGAAGCTTTACAACCTCCCCAGAGGAAAAGACAAAAAGCATTTGCCTAGGGCTCCCTATACCATTCGTTCTAATATTAAACACAAGCTTCTCTTCACAAAGACTGTTATGTAAGGGGCTGCTGTAATCTATTTCCTAAGTTCATTTGTGCTTTCTTATAAGTGCCTGGCATTGATGTATGCTCATGACTTAGGCAGGAAACGTACTGGCAGTGAAAAGGAATGTTCTCAATGAACACCGATACCTGTATGCTCAGCAACCTGAAATCAAATACTGACACACTCTGTGGGCCTTTCCGAGAATGCCTTCCTGGTAAGCAGCTTTCCAACCCCCAACTGGGTCAGCAAAACATTTTCTCCCTGGCTGAGTCATCCCCAGCTTTCTTCTGCACACTGGGAACAATAGCACATTCCCTACCTTTGAACTGCTAGTAGCAATTCTTTTACCACTCTGGATGTGGCCCATACCTGTAGTGGAGGAACAGGGGACACACAGCCTTCTAATTTTCTGGGTTGCATAATGCCTTGACTACAGTTTTCTTCACAGAGCCCTCCACGATAGTGTTGGTATCCATCTGTGCACTTGAGGCATAGGGTCAATGAGTCACCTGAGACTGGAGATCACAGATTCGGGAGTGAAACCAAAGCTGCTAGGCCTAGATTCTTTTTAAGTATCTAAAAATCTTCCGGGGATTTAGCTTCCTGCCTGCAAACCAGCAGAGTGCAAAATGGCACTAGGTGCTAAATCAGCAATCATCAACAGAAAAGCAATTCTGAAGTCAGAGACTGGTTGTTAGACAATTCCCAAAACCTTTGATCCCAGCTTACTCTAGCCCAAATAGGTCTGCTTCTTCTTCTCTTCTCTGGAAAACAACTCAATAAAAACAAATTAATAGTATAGGTTATATGTCAATGTGTATCTGAGCATGTGTGAGAATAGTGTATGAACACTTGTATGTGAACATGTGTGAATGTTGAACATCATGTGTGAATCTTAGTATATGCCCCTATGTTGTTTGGTATAAGTACCTCAGGCTAACCCACTGCACCACTGGAGGAGCTTTGCCACCCTCTGTTACTTTGTAACGTGAGTACGAATGTTTCTATTTAAGTTAAGAGGCTCCAAAAAGCTTCTTGAAATATGCTCAAACTGTGTTCTTCTACACTATACTGACATCTAAATATAGACAAGTGGATTTACGAAGGTAAAATACAGCATGTGACACATTAGCACAAGAGCACTACAATGGTGAAGAAGAGTGACCTTGCACACTAGGTTTTTATTAACGACAAAAAGTGAGGGTCAACTAGGAAGAAGGAATCTTAATCGAGAAAATGCCTCCATGGAATTGGTCTAGAGGCAAGCCTATGGTGCATTTTCTTGGTTAATGGTTGATAAGAGAGGACCCAGATCACCATGGGGGTGCTGCCCTGGGATGATGTTTCCAGTTCTGTATGAATGAAGCCTGATCAAGCCAGTAAACAATGTTTCTCCCTAGCTTCCATATCAGATCCTGCCTCCAGGTTCCTACCTTAATTTCCTGACCTGACTTACTTCAGGGATAGAGTGTGACCTAGGGGTCATAGGTGAAATAAATACTTTCTTCCTCAACTTGCCTTTGGTCATGGTACTTATCACAGCAATAGAGTCTCTAAGACAGTACCGGTGGATGCTGCCTTACTGCAATGAGGACAAGACACAGAGACAATGGTCTGTAGGTGTATGAAAGCAGGGGGAAAAAGGATCCTGTGCCCACATTTTCATTAGGATTGAGTTAATTTTGATGGACTTACAAAGCACTAGTTAAATCGTAGAAATAGTATTAGGACTGAGGGAATTCAGATCTTACTTTACGTTCCCAGAATTTCATAGTGAAAAGGTAAGAAATGCAGTTAATGGTATGAACTAACAAACTAATACCCATTTTAGTATTCAACCATCTCATTTAAGATACCTAAGTATCGACCTGTCCTATTTTTCAGCAGTTCCTTACACTTCCTCTATGTCAGCCGCTTATTCTTCTGTCTACCTATCTAGTCTACACGCTTCTTACACCAAGACCACTGTTGAGCTCCAAAGCCACAAGTCAGACATAAAAGTTTTATGTCGCTAGTATTCACACACATATACCATCTCTCAGAAATCTATAGGCTACATCTCAATAACTACATTACCATGTATAAGTTTAAGGGTGTTTGAAATTTTAAATCAGGTGATAAGAGAAGCCAAACAAGTTATATCAAAGAGAATAATGTTGACTAGTCCCTGCCAGGGAAACCAAATAAAAAGATCAAGAGAAGAAAAATTGAAAGACAAAAAAAAAAAAAAAAAAGTGAATAAGTAACAGAATCTCTCCAGTAACCATAAATCAAGCTGTGGCAAAACCAATTCTATGCATTAAAGTACCCACATCCATTCCTAGTTACTTGAACAAAAAAAATAAAAAAAAACTTCATCAGAAAACACACTCATACACATAATCTGTATATTTGTTTGTCTGAGATTAGAGGCTCCTTCGGGGCATCATATACACATCTTCCTGCAGGTACAGACAGTGCTTGACAGTTGCTTTAAAAGAAAAGCACAGTGCTGCTACTGTGCAGCAGTGGCCCCCAAAACTCATAAACAAGCATATTTTCATCTCTCCCACCTAGAGATATATGTGCTTCTAAACGATCTAATTCAAAGTGTGTGCAAACTTTTTTATTTCATTAAATATATGTTTTCAGAACTATGTCTATGAAACTGCTGAGGCATCTCAATGTTATAGTGCCTGCCTAGCAGGCACACAGCCCTGAGTCTAATTCCTAGCAGGGAAAACAAGTGTGTGTGTGTGTGTGTGTGTGTGTGTGTGTGTGTGTACATATGACTGTGTTTGTGTGTTTTTAAATGTGTGTGTACGTGTGTTTGTATACATGTATGTATGTGTGTGAAAACTTCAGGAAATTTTACAACAAACATGTCTTCTCATGATCATTTATCCCAATATTTTTAATTCCGCCATTCTTACTCCTCACCATTTTTGCTCTTCTAAGTTTAAATTTTTACCAAAATATTCTCTTTAAAGCACATCACAAATCTTGTCAATTTACAGAGTTCTATTTTCCATAAATTACCTTGCAAAATCTCTAGCAGCATACAGAGGGGCCGGGGTAACTTGTGTGTGTCTTCTGTTTTTTGAGTTTCACAACTCTGATTTTGCTCATGCAGCCATTTGTACCTTTGCCATTTTCCTCCCAGACTCAGAACATCCTCTTCCTCTGAAACTAGCCAGAATCCATGCCCATCCAGTTTAACTCAACTTTCTTTCGTGAAGCTTTACACATCACAAACATTCCTCTCCACCTACTTTTCTCTCTCTCTCTCTGCTCCTTCTGTTTGCCCTGCACGCCAGTCATCTACTCTAGCGGAGCTTACCATGTCCTACTTTCTGTAACAGCCATTGTTACTTCTAGTAGTTAAAACACTCTTAAAGCAAGACTACTCATTGTTTGGTGATTGTTTCTGTATTCGTAATTTATAGTCTTTGATTTTGTCCCATGATCAAGCAAGCTCTTAACTCGATGAATTGCTTCCAAAAGGAAGAAAGAAAAAAAAAACGACTGCATGGCAGCTCAAGCTTTAAATTCATATATTCTCTGTTGTTTCCTGCCAAGGGTCACCCCCCAAATAATAACCATTGCCACATATGAGATGCTTTTAATAATAGGTCAGGTGCCATAGCTCTTATTTGCATGAGTGTTCTGCAGTACAATGTTAGCTAATCTGCTTCTGTGAGGAAGAAGACACCTAACATGGCTGTCAATCATATCTATCCAAGAGCATTGGTCCCCATGCTACTAAGCCCTAATTTATGTTCAAAATAAAGTTATGACTCCAAAGCCAGAAAAAGTACTCTCATGAAAAAGCAAAAAGAGGAGGCATAAAAGAACATACTGTGGTTATGTTGTATACAGTGATTGTTATACATTTTAACACTGTTCTATATTGTGGTCTATATCTCAATTTATCTTACAATATGTAAATTCCTATTTACTATTACTAGGATACCTCCACTCACAGCCTATGAACAAAGGCAAATAAGTGGCATTTTTAAGTGTATCAACTGTCAGCATAACATCACAACAGCTGGACAATGAAGTCATAAAATATGCAGTAGTCTGCACTACCACCTTCCCCTCATACTTCTGATCATCTTAACTCTGTGTAGAGTTCTTATGGCACCATTCAGTACATTTTCTCGCATTTGACATCTAATACGATGATATTGGACACAGAGGCCCACTAAACATCCACATAATTAGTTTCCTCAAGAGATCTTGAAATTCCCAACTGAAATGGTTCAGTGGATTGTAAATAAATGAAAGTGTTCCTATCAGTCCATAAAGCATACCTTTTGGACAAAAGTGTATTGTAAATATAGAAATAAGCATGTGTTTATCAATATGCGTAATGTTCATCTTCAGTGTACACAAAAGTCATGTTCCTTCTGTGTTTCCTGCTGTACTACCTGGATGCACAGATGTCCTGAATGACATACTTTGGAGTAAAAAAAAACACTTTAAAAGCAAACAAATAAACAACAACAAAAAAAAAGACTGTTGCTTCTCTCTTTTTTTATGGCGCTGGGGAGCATAAACTGTTGATCAAAGTCAGGACTTGGCAGATATTAGGCAGGTGTGCACCATGCTCCTGACTTAGAAGTCCAACCCCTCATGCTGTAATTTAAATATTTTTTAGAAAACTATGAAAATAAGTTTGGTAGAATACTTTTCCTATAAACCACAAATAGCATTTATTTAAACATATATCTTATACAAGTTTGAACTAAATTGTTCTCATTTATTTGTACGTCGCCTATCTCTATAATTTATGTAAAAGATTCTCAAAATTCTGTCCACGAAACACCTGTTTCAAAATAACTTGAAGTTCTACCCTTAAGTGTGAGTACCCCAAGACTCCAATCCAGCACAACCCTGACAGAACTCCTAGAACTGAGGCATGGGAGAATATGAATTGAAAGCAAGTTTGCCCATGTGATTCCAATATACACCACATTAACAAGGAAAACATACCCACTCATATTCTCAACATTGTATTCTCAAAAGAAAAGTTGCCGAATGATCACTTCCAAAAAAAAATTGCTTCCAAATAATCCTTTCTTAGGATTTCTATAGTGCCACTAAACAGAAATCAAACCTGTTCCTTAAATTCACAGTATTGCTTAGCTTCTTATGTCCTGGCGCATTAAGGGGTGGGGGAGGGTGCGCCGTCTCTGCACCTGGGGATACTGACCTCCTCTTTCCACAGGCCAGAATATTGAATCTTGTCAGCATATACATAAACACTGACACTGGAATGCCAACCTTCCAGAGTCCTGGCAAGGCCTCCCTCCAGACCACAGGGCAGGGCTCTGTCAGCACCTAGGACAGCGCCCGCCGGGCCTCAGAACAGCGGCTGAGGCCAGAAGACCCACCAGAGAAGCCTCGAGACTTAGACTACAGCTACTTGCTCTTCTCTCCTGCAATCCGCAGATCTTTCCAAATAACAACAAAGGAAATCCTAAGTACCTTTCACCTAGGGATGCAAAGCCGCCCCCACACCCAGTCTCCCTTCGCAGTCCTCAGCGCCTGTTGCTAAGGGAGGGGAGACGGCGCTCTCGAAGCCTCGCGACCAGGTGACAGCCCTCCTGAGACGCTGAGTGCTTTGGGCGGCGCTGAGTACCGGAACTCTGGGCCAGCTTAGGACCCCGCGACAGGCCAGGCGCCCACAAGCGTGCAGGGAGCAGGGCGGCCAGGAGCCAGGCGCCAGAGCGCGCGGCTTCCCCTGCGGGCCAAGAAGCCCAGGCCGGTTCAGGCCTCCAGCCCAGCACGGGAGACATGTATGGGCCCAGGCGGCCGGGTAGGGTCAGGGACTGCTTGGGGAAGCTCAGGCACTTACCATGTTGACTTCAGAAACCATGTCGATGCTGGCGATGTCGATGTTCATCCCCACGCAGACTGGGGGACCTGCGGGAAGCGCAGCACACCGTGATCAGCCAGGCTCCAGCAGGGGGTACGGGTGGCTCTGAGGATGGGGGACTCGCAAAAGACCACCCACCCCCCCCCGCTGCAGCTCCACGGAGACCGCCCCCGCCTCCCTCTCCACCCCGACCGCCAAACCCGGTGGATCGCGCTTCCCGCAGCGGCCGCGCGCATCCCTCTTACCCCCGAAGTCGGGTCTCAGGCGAATGTCGTAGCCTTTCAACAGCTTGTCGACCGTCTCCTTCACAAAGGACATGTTCCCGGGGTCGTTTACGCTAAAGGAGGGGCACATAGTACAGAGAACAGGGTCAGGCAGAGGTTCACCCGCCAGCGCCCGGCGCGCACACAGCGCGCCAGCCCGCGCCCGGCCCGCTTCCCGTCAACCCACTAGCGACCCTACCTTTGGGCGCAACAAACCACCGCCACCAGCACCGGGGCCGAGAAGATGCCGAAAAGCCTTCCTCCCGCAAAGCCCCACATCCCTTCGCCGCGCCCCGGCACGGGGGAGGGGGCGCCCCGCCGCCGTCGCGACCCGCAGCCGGGGCTGCTGCTGCTGCTGCTGCTGCCGCCACCGCCGCCGCGCTGGCCCGGAGCGGAGGAGGCGGAGGGGGGAGGGGGAGGAGAGCAGGGGGAGGAGCGGGCTGGGAGGGAGGAGCCCTGGCGCGGGAGCAATGGGCGGGCGGAGGCGGGGGCGGAGCCGGCCAAAAACAGCACCCGCCCCCTATGGGTCCGCGGTCGCCGCTAGGCTCCGGTTGCCTAACCTAGCCGTGGTGGCTGCCGGCCGCTCCGGGCTAGCCGGGAGGGGCGGGCTTGTGGCTGCAGGTCGGCTCCGTACACTGCGGGCGAGGGCCACGACAGCCTGGCGCCTTGCAGGGCGGGGGATGGGCCACCGAGCCAGCTCTTCTACGCTCTCCACGGCCAGGCGAGGCACAGGGCTCAGAGATGCAACCGACGGGCAGTGTAGCCGTGTAAAGTGCTCCGCAACCCTCGCTCTATCCCACCCACCCCCACCTCCAACCCCGCCCTGCTCAGCCGGAGAGCCAGTGGATGCATGCAGAGCCTTGGCGCGCAGTCTGGTCCGGAGCCAAGCTGCAGAGCTCTGAGGTAGCCCCATCCTCACCTGCTGGCCTCAGATCCTCGGGTCCCCAGGGTCCAGGAAAGCCAGATTGGCAGCAGCAGGGCCTGGAGCCCGGAGCACATGGCGCTGCTCCTCTAGCCTGAGTGGGATCTGCTCTACTACACCGTCACTGAGCTAGGAACCAACGGCAACGTGGGGATCCCCGCCTCCCTCCGCCCCTACCCCAACCCCCGGCTTTCCCGCCTGGCCCATCTTCCAGCCCCTTGCATGGCGGCACGATTATCTATTTATCAAATATGACTGTGTAAAACGGTCTCCTTAAGCTCCGCCAGTCTCCAGCACAACCATATCAGTGCTGAATCCTTCCTGATCACATAAATGCATTCATAATGAACTGTCAATAAACTGCAATTCACAGACCCTAGCCTATCATTACAAAGATGGGAAATAATGCAATTTTTCTGGTGTAGACCAGAAAAGTCCACCCTTATAAGGTATCTTTGTTTTCCATGAGGCAGGACTCCATCCTTTGGTGGTCATTAGAAAACTGCTGGAATATTGGTTTTAAAAAATAAATTAAAAAAAAAAAAAGAACTGGCTGGTGCACACCCCGATCTGTACACTGTACACTCACGGGTGCCCGTCCCACCTGTACATCACTAGAGTACACCCGCTGGTGTTTGCCCTACCCTGTGTATCACTGTTGTACACCCAAGGAGTACTCACTTGTGGCCACAGGTTGCCTGTTTTTCTATAGTAAATGATAACCTTCAAAAAAGTTTCCCTGCATCTGGGCTTCTAAGATCGAGGAATATAGTTATACCACCCTACTAGAGTCAAACAGGGAGACCACAGACCAAGTCTGTTTCTAGTTCCTTTAGACCAGTTCAGGTGTCCAGTATGTGATGAGTGCTTAGTAACCTAAAACTACATCCCACTATTGACTCCTTTTTTTGTATATCTTTTCATTTTTATTACCCAGACTTGGGTAGGCAAATGTCCAAATCTAGACATTTATTCTCAAGCTGGCATGTTTCTGGACATTAATTTAAAGTATCTTCGCTTTTCTGAGAATCAGCAGTTTTATTTTTAGAACTGTGGATGTGACTGCATTACCTGGAAGGTTAAGAGATAAATATAGCTCCCTAATTATTTTCTGGAAAAGTCTATTCACAAGTGCTTTATTCTGGGCCCTGTTAGTATTGCATTGAATTATCTGCAGAGTGGTACCTTCATTACCACACACATTTACGATTAGCCTGTATCTCCTGTTTGCATGCACTAACTTGAGTGATATATCCTGCTGGGAATCATTGCTTCAAAAAGTAATGACCAACAAAAGAGCATGTGAACAAGCCAACACTGTAGCAGGGCCTGTCACCCTTGCTACTGGCTTACATGTCCTAAGATTGGCAGAAACACATTACTAGTCAGCTGTGGCCCAGCTTAGAGCTCTGCTTCCACCTCTCTCTGGAGTTCTTGGCTTTATTAATCACCAGCTGTCACTCTAGCACCTACTTCTGTGACAGCTGTGGTCAACCTTGTATGAGAGGAATCCCCCTGTTTCATTTCATTCTATATCTTGTCCATCTCTTCAACTGATGAGGAGAGAGAATAAAGCTCATCCTGCTTCAAATGGCCCTACACAAGACGTGAAATTCCAGCAAGCCGGAAGTCCTAGGATGGACCTTCAGCCAAAAGAAAGAAGGGGCCGGTGTGTATGTGTATGTGTCTGTCTGTCTCTGTGTGTGTGTGTGTGTGTGTGTGTGTGTGTGTGTGTGTGTGTGTGTGT
>OU015752.1:80153172-80191655 GCA_907169655.1 Acomys percivali | reverse complement strand
CTTCTTCTTCTTCTTCTTCTTCTTCTTCTTCTTCTTCTTCTTCTTCTTCTTCTTCTTCTTCTTCTTCCTACTTGAGGAACTGTTGGCTTTTAATCTCTTCTATTTTTATTTGAGATCTTCCTAATGAGTAGCCTACTTTTAAGGGCTCAGCCCTTCCTACAGCTCAACCAGCTGCTCTTTGCTGCTTCCTTCTTTCACCTCTGGGTAGCCCTTTAGCTAGAGCTGTGAGGTTTGTTTCTCTTATTCACTCAACTTCATATTCTGCAGTTTTTAGTATGGCCCCTCAACACCCCCCCCACTCTACCTACCCTCCCCCCTCACCTCCGCTCCTTTTGTAAATGGCCACTGACCTTCCTCCTTCTCACTTTGGAAAGCTGGTCTGTTCTTTCTCATGCTAACTGTCCTTTCCTTCACTGCATTATGTGGAAGCAGCTTCTTATCCCTTGGAATGTCTCCATTTTGATGTGCATTTGGAGGCTAGGTTAAACCTGGGGTCCTGGGCATGTTTAACCTGAGCTTTGCTTATGCTTTGTACTAACACCCCTTTAGTTTGCTTTTATCTTTTTATTTTTAATCTGACGTACTTTCCTAGCATATTTTTGTGGTATAATCAGAAAATATTATCAATCAATATATTTCAGTTATTTTTAATTTATTGGTTTGTAACAATTATATAAACAATTTTAAATGCCCCATGAGAATTTAGTCTATTTTTTCAATGTTTTAATATTATCAAAGTAAATAAATTTTAACAAAATGTATTGATTATTTGTTTTATTTATTTATTTATTTTTGTTGTTGTTGTTTTTGTTTTTGAGACAGAGTTTCTCTGTGTAAACTTGGCTGTCCTGGACTTGCTTTGTAGGCCAGGCTGGCCTCTAACTCACAATGATCCACCTGCCTCTGCCTCCCGAGTGCTGGGATTAAACCTAATATTTTTTAAATGCATCTGTTTGGTTACTTTTTTAAAGGATGTAATAAATGTCTTTGGAGCTTTTCATCTATAAGGTATTATACTCTTATCCTCTTATCCTGAGTCTTATTACACTGTTCCTGAAAGAAAATGTCTCCCCTTTACAAGTAAGGTGAAGCCACATCAGAATTGCTTTTGGCATTGCTATCGTTCTATCTTGCAAAGAGTTGGCATTGCTATCTTGTCTCTTTCCTAGTATTTTGGCAAAGAAAGCAGGTCTTTGTTCTTTCTTTCCTTCTTTCTTTCTTCCTATTTGCACCTACTAATATTTCTTTGTTTCTGAAGATAAGACTCATTTAAAATACACGTGGCAAAAAGGAATCCTAGGAAAGTCTCTAAAGTGTCATTCATGAATTATGGGCCCTGTGTCATTTTCTGCAAAATTAGTAGTGTTTCCTATAGTGTCACTTGTTTATGCAAACAGTACAGCATCTGGCCCTTTTACCTATGGTTAAAAGTAGCAAATAAGACAGGCACATGGGAAGTTCCACAGCTCTCAATGGCTTCTGCTACATCTAGGGACCCAGTATGGGTCCAGACATGACCCCAGGCTAGCCCACAGGCACAAAGAAGCGCCACCAAAAGCTGCTGAACCCAGATGCAAAATTGTCTTAAAGCTAGACAAGGCTAGCTTGGGGAATTTGGGGAGTTCCACATCTTGCAGAGCTTAGAAGAAAACTATGGACCCAAAGTGGAGACCAGACTTAATTCTAGATGAGGTCCTTAGGTTTCCAAAAGATCATGGGAAAATCTACTGGTATTTAGCAGAAAGCTTCATCCCTAGCTTTCATAGTGCTGGAAGTTTCTATATACAGTAGCCAGGGGAAAAGTCATAAACAGTCTTCTGTAGCTAGCTGTAACACTAGGAGCTACAATAATGACTGGCTTGGAAAGATATGTCCACTGGTGCAATAGTGGCACAAATGTTATGACACTAACATGGCACTTTGTGGTTGGATTTAAGGCCTTCTCCACTAGATGAAACCCATGTGTTCTATGGTCAACTGAATCAAAAACTCATAGCTGGCTAGGTCCTAGGTCCTATGAGAGAGCCCAGTATTAATATTCTGCTAAGTAGACACAGTAACAAACTGCCTTCTAATGTCTCATTGGTTTTTTCTTTTTAAGATTTATTTATTTATTATGTATATAATATTCTGCCTGCAGGTCAGAAGAGGGCACCGGATCTCATTATAGATGCTTGTGAGCCACCTTGTGGTTGCTGGGAATCGAACTCAGGACTTCTGGAAGAGCAGCCAGTGCTCTTAACCTCTGAGCCATCCCTCCAGGCCCCAGGTCTCATTGTTATACCCTTAAATTAGTGAAGCTATCAGCTCCCATCAGCATAGCTTCTTTTTACAGTAGATGATGATTAATACAGAAATCCACAGGTGGACAATGTGTATAGAATAAGAGGGGAAGGAGATCTCCCTTAGTCTTAGACCTAGTGGAAGGGAATAGGGTGAAAGCGGGAAGGAGGGAGGAACGGGAGGATACAAGTGATAGGATAACAATTGAGTTGTAATCTGAATAAATTAAATAAATAGATAAGAGACTTTGGAGTTCTCAGCTGTAAATGGGACATGTACATCACATTCCACCTTGACAAGGCTTAAGTATAATCATGAAAGAGAGAGGAAAATGATTTTAAGTCCTGGATGGAGTGGGTGTCTACAGTGAAATAGTAGTTACTGAATATGATAGTATCAATGTCCACAGGAATTTATAGCAACTAGGACTACATGTACAAGGCCTGCACAGGGGCCAACCAGCCAAAATCCCAGCATGTATGGGAAATGAAATCCAGCTTTAGCTGGTAATAGAGATATTGGTACCTGATAGTTGCCTGGGGAAGGAGAGTCGGTTATCTTTAACAATGAGTCCCCTAAGAGGCTACCCATGTTCCAGTAGATGGCCTGTACGCATTCAGGGAGCTATAAGCAGATTGGTTGATTTAAAAACAATAAAGGAAGAGGGCTGGAGAGATGGATCTGAGATTAAGAGCCCTGGCTGCTCTTCCAAAGGTTCTGAGTTCCATTCTCACCAACCACATAGTGGCTGACAGCCATCTATAATGAGATCTGGTGCCCTCTTCTGAAGTGCAGGTGTATATGCAGGCAAAACACTGTATAAATAATAAATAAATAAATCTTTTAAAAATATAGGAAGTAGAAGATAAGAAATTGGGAGAGAATGGTGGGGATGGGGATAGAAGAGAAATTACAATGGAAGGAACAGGGATGGATTTATTGCAACACATTATAAGCTTATATGAATAATAAAATATTTAGGTAAAGAATGGGAAATAGTACATTTGCTCCATCTTAAATAATACATTTACTCCTTACCCTTAGTCTTTCTGTACAATATTTTAAAAATATTTCTGTCATTTCTGCTATTAAAAGAAGACAATAAAGGGGAAAGATAAATGCCTGTATTTAATCTTCCATGTTTAACTCTTAGTTCCATTAATACATTTGCTAATATTAGATCACTCACACATTCCTGAAATAAACCATAACTGTCCATACTATATCATCCTGTTTTAATTTATGTGAATCTATCAATATAGCTTTCATTATTACATCTTTCACAGTGCATAATTATGAAGCTAGAGGGGCATTCAACAGTTTCACTGACCTAGCTGTCTTTCTGAAGTTCCATTCTTTCCTTCTCAAAAGATTTCTCACTTACTTTGTTTTTCTAAGCAGGAAACTCATTGGTTTCTATTAATTTTAAAATGGTGTTGATTTTTATTTTACTGCAGACTATTGCTTGTAGGCAGAATTTTCTGTCTGCCAATAGTTTCTCCAGGAAGTGTGGTTATAGAAGTTCAGGCCTTTGTCTTTGCTTTTAGGAAGCTGGTATAACTGTCATTGGTCTTTCGCTGTGTTTTTCTTGGATGTCTTCAGCTTTGTCCTACTTAGAATTTTCTCAGATTCATGGAAACCTGTTTTATTACCACAGATACTTTTATGATTTACCTTTCAAGTATTTTTCAAGGTGTCCTGGGGCAATTTAATGAGCAGAAGCTTTGTGTATGCTGCAGATGGGACTTCAGGAGGCAGCAGTTGTGGGAAAATGGTCTGTTTTCTCCTTGCTGAGTTGGACTAGGGATTGATTTTTCAAGAACAGGCTACTCAAAAGTAAGGCACCCACCACTGCAAGGAAGATACATCCAGACCAACAAATAGGCAAATTGCAACACAGAAACACACAAGGCATGAAAAACGAAGGCAATGTGAGTCCTCATGATGACTTCCCAACTATGAAACACACGTACTGAAATATATAAAATAACAGAGGACTATTTCAAAGGTTTTCTGGTTTTAAAAAAACCATAGATTAATTCAACCCAGGATCAGGAGCAGAAAGTCAGCAACATAGAAAAGTCAGTGAAGTAGATGGAAAAATTAAATAACAACATGGAAGAGAAATTAAAGAGGGCAATCAATATTTAAAAACAGAAGAAGAAAGAAGAGGAGGAGGAGAAATATTAGAAATAAAAAGTTCAACAAACCGATTTTTAAAAATGGAAAGTGTCACCAATAGAGTTGACCAAACAGAAGAAAAAATGCAGAGATGAAGGACAACATGCCAATCAACATCAAGAGAGAAAGAAAAATCAATAAGCATAATTATAACTTAGAAGAACTCTTGGATATGACCAAGAAACTGAAACCAAGAATCTATGTAAGAAAAGGGAAGATAATCTATTTGGTGAAATAATAGCAGAAATGTACCTAAATATAGAGAAAGAAATTAGCATTAAAACATCAGAGACATTTGAAACTCCAAATATACATGAAGAATTTACCAGTGATCCATTATAGTCAAGACATCAAAAATAAAAAATAAATTAAAAAACATAAAAACAATACTAAAAGTTGTAAGGGGAGCTGGCAACATGGCTCATCACATAAAGGCACTTGCTTCCAATTCTTATGCTTGAATTAATGCTTAGAACCACATAGTAGAAAAAGAGAATTGGCTTTTATAAGTTAACTGCTACCCTCCAAGAATGTACCCACCCATACACAAATAGGTACATATAAGAAGAAGCAACATTAAAAGATGTAAGAAAAAGTCCAAGTAACCTACAAAGGCAGAAATAGAGAATAACATATCTTTTGCTAGTAACATTAAAAACAATGAAAATGTGGAACATCTTTCAAACCCGGAAATTACCTAGCACCCAAACAAGATTGTTTTATCCATCTTTTGAAGTTAATATAGGGAAAGTGGTACTTCAAGATAAGCATAAAGTAAGGTAACTAATGACCACCACCTCAGCTTTGCTCATATGCAAAGAAATGCTGTACACAAAGGAATAAGAAAACAGTTTCAACTGTGACAGAGCAAAAATAAACGAATTTCATGAGAGGACTAGATAAACAAAGAACTAGGAAGGCATCTGTTGTATTCCACAGAGTAAACCAGCAAGCCCTGACACTAATAGGTACAAAACAGAAAAACAAAGCAAAACAAACAAACAAAAACGGTTACTCAACCTGAAAAACAAGTCAAAATAGTAAGACTGAGGTAATGTCAAACTAATTACTAGCCCAACTTGGGACCCACACCATGGGAGAAAGCCAAGCCCTGTCACTATTAATGATACTTTGCTATGCTTGCATACAGGAGCCTAGCATAACTGTCTTCTGAGAGGCTTCATCCAGCAGCTGTTGGGAACAGATGCAGAGACCTACAGCCAACAATAGGCCAAGCACAGGGAATCTTGTCGAAGAGTGGAAGAAGGATAGAGGAATCTGGGAGGAGTCAAGGACACCACCAGAAGATCTACAGGGGAAACTAAGCTGGGCCCACAGGGTCTCACAGAGAGTGAGCCAACGACCAAAGGCCATGTATGAGCTGGACATAGACCCCCCACACACACACATTCACATGTATGTAGCAGATGTGCAGCCTGGTCAACATGTGGGTCACCTAACAATGGGAGTAGGGACTGTCTCTGACTCTGTTACCTGTCCTGGATCCCTTTCCCCTAGCTGGGATGCCTTGTCAGGCCTCAGTAGGAGAGGATGCATTTAGTCCTGCTGTAACTTGAGATGTCGGGATGGGTTGGTCTTCCTTACAGGTCTACCATTCTCTGAGAAGAAGGAGAAAGGGGGACTGGGGAATGAGGATATGAAAGTGGGACTGACTGGTAGCAGAGGAGAGATGGAGAAAAGAGGCTGGGATTGGGCTGTAAAGTGATTAAATTAAAAAAGAAAAAAGAAAAAAGTCTGAAAAAAATGTGTGTGTGTGATGCAGTTTCTCTCTTATCCTGGCTAGCATCCAAATAATCAAGGCTGGATTATGTTACTTACAGCACAGCAACTGAGCAGTTATTACTCTATTTTTAATCCTCTAATCTAGACTGACTCCTTCTTTTCCAAAATCCCAGACATACTTGAATTTTATGACTTCCTCTGCTCAGGTGCTCTCTCTCTTGATGTCTTCTGGACCTCTGCCCATGTCTGACTCCCCTACTTCCTCTCTTTCTTCTTCTTTTCTGGCTGCCAGGAAGTCCAGCCCTATTATCTCCCCTGCTCAGTAACTATTTGTTGAGTTGTTTTACTGACATATCAGGGAATGATTGGTGAACAGTGTTTGCAGAGCATTGAGACAGGAGATTCTCAGAACAAGGATTGTAATCAGATATGGGGAACACAGAACTCAGCATTTACATCTTTACGGAGTGCACAATAACATGATGCCTATGAGATGTAGCAGTAGTTAATATGCATGTTCCGAGAATTTTGGGCTCTAAATTTCATAAAGCAAAAGCAAATGGGCACAAAAGAACAAACAGGTCCAGATGCTATTGTAACAAGTGACTTCATAGCCTGCTCTTATCTCTATATTAGTCAATCAACCTGACAACCAAAGAGCTTTCAAAGCTAAACTACAATGTAGATTAAACATCCTTAACAGATACATACTGAAAATTCCATCCATTAGACATAACATCTATGTTTTCTCAGCATCTTCTAGACTCTTATTTAAAAATAGATCACATTCTAAGCCATAAACAAATTCTCAGCAAATACAAAAGAATCAAGATAATTTATTATATCTTATCAGGTCATACCACAAGAAAACTACAAACCAATAGCAGAAAAACCTACAAAAGCCGAACAATATGCTCTGGAAAAACCAGTAGGTTATTGTATTAGTTATTTTTATATTGTTGTGAAGAGATAATATACAACCCCTAAAAGAAAGCATTTAATTGAAGGGTTTCTCCAAGTGTCAGAGGGTAAGTTAATGACCATCATGGCCAAGAGTATGACAAAAGATAAGGAGGAGAGAGAGAGAGAGAGAGAAAGAGAGAGAGAAAGAGAGAGAGAGAGAAAGAGAGACTGATCTTGGCTTTTGAACCCTCATAGACTACCCCCAATGCCCTAGCGACATACCTTCTCCAAGAAGATGGCATGCCCTAATCCTTCTTAAAGGGTTCCACCATCTGGAAACCAAGTATTCAAATATAGGATCCTATAGAGGCCATTTTCATTTAAACCACCAAAGTTGTTAAGTGGAAAAGGAGAATAGAAGAACAGTTGTAAATTGTTAGAATCAAATGAAAAATAAAGGCACAAAGTATCAAAACCTTTAGGATCCACTTTATGAGAGATATAAATTTGTTGTGTAAGTGTTTGTATTTTTAAAAATTAAAATGGTCTCAACCAAATACATAATTAGTAGCTCATGGTCATAGGATAAAAGAAAACTCAAGCACTTAAAAAATTGCATCAGATATTAGTGAAATGAAGATGCAAAATTTAAAACAGTCAATCAATTAAGCAAAATGTCAATTGAAAAAACATCTAAACCAGGTGGGTGTGGTGGCACATGCCTTTAATCCCAGTACTTGGGAGGCAAAGATAAGTGGATCTCTGTGAGTTCGAGGCCAGCATAATTTGCAAAGAGAGTTCCAGGACAGCCAGACAGGGCTATTACACAGAGAAACTCTGTCTCAGAAAAAAAAAAAAGAAAGAAAGAAAGAAAGAAAGAAAGAAAGAAAGAAAGAGGGCTGGAGAGATGGCTCAGTGCTGCTTGTTCTTCCAGGGGTCCTGAGTTCAATTCCGAACAACCACATGGTAGCTCACAACCATCTACAATGTGATCTGATGTCCTCTTCTGCAGATAAAGCACTTATGTACAATAAATAAATTAATTAAAAGAAAGAAAGAAAACCAACTAACATGTAAGCCTAGTAACCAAATTAAAGAAGGAGAAGACTAAGATTAACCACATAAGGGATAAAATGGAGGAAGTTACTATTGACTACAATAAAATCTGTCGAGAGCTGCGATGTAGCCACACCTAAAGATGGCCCTGGCTTCCGCTAGTCACCCTCCCGGCGGTGAGCGCTCTCTCCGGTAAACAAGTCCTTATATGGCTAACAAGCTCGGCGTTTAGCTCCGCCGTCTCTTTGACCTACGAGGAGTTCACACGTGGCACCTCCTGATTGGCTCTTGCCGGGATATAAGCCTCTGCCCCGCCTAGGGAGGGGCCATTCTCTGCTTTGCTAAACTGCTGTAAATTCATTCCTGAGTAAACTGCCTTGAGAAGGAACCTAGTTGTCTTGAGTCTTATTCCTGCTGGCCAGGGAGGGCACGGACAAAAATCCAGAAAAACATTAGGAACACTTGAAAAACATATCTACCCAAACAACTGGAAAATATAGGTAAAATGGATAAAACCTTATACATGTATGACCTACCAAAATTAAATCAAGAATGTATAAGCAAACATATCTTTAGTAATCAAGGTTAAAATTGTAATTTTAAAAGCTTCTCAACAAAGGCCAGGACCATGTGCATTAACTGGCAAATTCTACCAAAACTGCAAAGAACTTACTGCCAATGCTCCTCACACTGTATCATGGATAGAAAGGAAAGAAACAATTCTGCACTAATCCTATATGTCCTGCATTACCCTGAGGAGCACACAGGAACCAAAAAGAAACCATGAACCAACTTCACTGATGAACACACATGCAAAAATGTTCAACCAAGTTCTGGCAAAGAGAATCAAATGACACTATACTCCATGATGAAACTGTTTTCTTTCAGAGATTGTAAGTTTTGGTGCAACATATGTAAACCAATAAGTGTAATGGAGCACATACATATACATCCTATCAAATGATGCAGAAAGCCACTGACAAAATTTAACAGCCTCTCACAGTCCCTAAATAACCTAAGGAGAGAGGGAACATAACAGACCATAGCAAATCTGTAATATAATTATACTAAATATGGGGAAACTGACATTATTCCTCTAAAATATGAATTGAGAAAGAAGTTCACCCTTTCTGCTCATCCAGTACAGTGCCCAGAATCCAAAATGAAGAGCAAACAATTAGCAAATAAAGAAGTGAAATAACCCTTATTTTCAGATGACCTGATTCTTTATTTAAAAAGACCCTGAAGACATAATCAGAAGAATCTTGGGCCCAATAAATGCTTTCTGCAAAGTGATTGGCTATAAAGCCAACATGGAAAATATAAGTGCCAATGTGTGGTGGATTAAGACTCTTTATACAAGATCAGAAGTACTGGTTTTCAAGGAACTAGAAGAAATCAAAATCCCAGCTTGCCATCAGAAAAGTAAATGATACTGAAAGATGTTTAACCATTAATAAGCAAACCATTTCACCTAAAGCAAGAGTTTTAAATTTTTTACCATTTAATAAATTTATTCAGATGACATCTAAGTTGTTTCCCCCTCACTTGTATTCACCCATTCCTCCCTCCCTCCCACTTCCACCCTATTGCCCTCCCCTAGGTCTGTGACTGAGGTGTACCTCCTCCCCAACTATATGGTCATAGGCTATCTATCAAGTCTCATCTTAGTAGCCTGCTTATCCTTTTGCTGAGTGCTACCAGACCTCCCCACCACAGGGAAGTAGTCAAATATGGGGCACCAGAATTCATGTCCAAGTCAGTCCTCACTCTACACATAACTGTGGAGAATGTCCTGTCCATTGGCTAGATCTGAGTAAGGGTTCAATGTTTACTGCATGTATTGTCCTAGGTTGGTACAGTAGTTTGAGCAGACCCCCCTGGGTCCAGATCTGCCCATCATGATGTTCCTCTTGTGGGTTTCTAAGACCCTCTGAGTCCTTCTATTTTCCCATTCTCTCATACTTCTCTCGCCTAGGGCCCCAATAAGATGTACTCACATCTATTCCAATCTCCTGGTAAGTGAAGACTTTCATGGAATATCCCTTTTGGGCTAGTGTCCAATTATAAAGGATTATATACCATGTGAATCTTTCTGCTTCTGGTTAACTCACTCAGTATGATCATTTCTAGTTCCATCCATTTGTCCATAAATTTCGGGATTTCCTTGTTTTTAAGAGCTGAGTAGTATTCCATATGTAAATGTACCAAAGTTTCTTTATCCACTCTTCGACTGAAGGACATTTAGGTTGTTTCGAGGTTCTGGCTATCAATAAGGCTGCTATGAACATGGTTGAGCATATGTCTTTGTGTGGTTGAGCATCTTCTGGGTATATTCCAAAGAGTGGAATAGCTGGGTCTTGAGGAAGCCCTATTCCCAGTTTTCTGAGAAAGTGCCAGATAGATTTCCAAAATGGTTGTACAAGTTTGCATTCCAACCATCAATGAAGGAATGTTCCTCTTTCTCTACATTCTTGCCAGCATGTGCTGTCACTTGAGTTTTTGATCTTAGCCATTCTGATGAGTGTAAGACGGAATCTCAGAGTCATTTTGATTTGCATTTCTCTGATGACTAAGGATGTTGAGCATTTCTTTAAGTGTTTCTCAGCCATTTGATATTCCTCTGTTGAGAATCTCTGTTTAATTCTGAGCCCCTTTCTTAATTAGGTTGTTTGCTTGATGGTGTATAATTTTATGAATTCTTTATATATTTTGGATGTTAGACCTTTGTCAGATGTAGGGTTGGTGAAGATCTTTTCACAGTCTGTAGGCTGTCACTTTGTTCTGTTGACAGTGTCTCCTGCCTTACAGAAGCTTCTCAGCCTCATGAGATCCCATTTATTAATTGTTGACCTTAAGGCCTGGGCTATTGGTGTTCTGTTCAGGAAGTTGTCTCCTGTGCCAATGTGTTCCAGGCTCTTCCTCACTTTTCCTTCTAACCAATTTAGTGTCTCTGGTTTTATGTTGAGGTCTTTGATCCACTTGGACTTGAGTTTTGTGCATGGTGACAAATATGTGTCCAATTGCATTTTTTTTTACACGTAGACATCCAGTTAGACCAGCACCATTTGTTGAAGATGTATCCTTTTTCCATTGAATAGATTTGGCTTCTTTGTCAAAAATCAAGTGACCTGATGTGTGTGGGTTCATTTCTGGATCTTTGATTAGATTCCATTGATCAACCAGCCTATTGCTGTGCCAGTACCATGCTGTTTTAATTACTATTGCTTTATAGTACAGCTTGAGATCAGGTATAGAGATTCCTCCAGAGGATCTTATTGTACAGGATTGTTTTAGCTATTCTGGGATTTTTGTTTTTCCATATGAAGTTGAGAATTGATCTTTCAATGTCTTTAAAAAATTGTGCTGGTATTTCGATGGGGATTGCATTGAATCTGTAAATTGCTTTTGGTAAGATAGCCATTTTTACTATGTTAATTCTCCCGATTCATGAACAAAGGAGATCATTTCAAATTCTGGTGTCATCTTCAACCTCTTTCTTTAGAGATTTGAAGTTTTTTTCAAACAAGTCCTAGAGTTACTCCTAGATATTTTATATTGTTTGTGGTACCGTGAAGGGTGTAGTTTCCCTAATTTCTTCTTCTGCATGATTGCCATTTGTATATAGGAAGGCTACTGACTTTTTTGAATTAATTTTGTATCCAGCCATTTTGTAAAGGAAGATTTTAATGTGTAATGAGAATTTTCATTATACCTCTGGATTCACAAATAAAATAAAGCTTTTGAAAAGAGAAACATATAACATGAACTGTATAAATATGGCCAATATTTTCAGATTTAATGCTATGTAGTAGTAAAACCCAAATTCATAGTCATGGGACAGGAATAACTCTGAGAAATCTTTATTTTTGTTTCCATAAATGAAAAGAATAAGTATTTGACAGTCTTAATATTTATTTAACAACTGGTAACATTCCTTTTGGTATGTAGGGTGCCTTCACTAGAAAGAATAGCATGTGTGACTTCTAAGTCAGCAGAAATGGAGAAGTAAGAGTGGCCATGTCCCCATTGCCAAATACATGAAGCAAAGAACAGCAATGAAGCAAGAAGCATATAGTCATTAGGCTAGATCACTGAGGTGCAGCCAGAAGGTTCATTTGAGCCAAAACAAGTAAATAGCAAGAATTCCTCTTCTGAGGGGAAAAAAGCAAATAATTTGTCAAAAGAGTCCATTTAAATACCAATGCTTATCAAGGTGTATTACATACAATGAAAAGATGATATGCAGTCTTACCATTGCCACCTGTTTCCTGAATGCCCTTGAAAGTTATATTTAACATACTTGGGTTTACAGGCTCATATTAAAAAGCAGGAATGATATGCTCCTTGTATCTTACAAGATGATTTGTGAGTATGACCATTGATTGTGAAGCCAAATATCATATAATATAGTTGCTAGATAAAATTTATTTTGGACACATGGAAAATCAAAACTGACTTTAAGTTTAAAAAGAGATTTTTCTTTGAGGCAGTGCTTTGTCTGTCTTCCACAGTCTGGGAGTGGCTTGGCTTTATTTTTCTTGATTCTGTATTTAGTCTGAGATAGTATGTCTGTAGTATGGTATAGAAAATATAACATTTATGTCCATCTTTCAGTTCTTGGGTCTCTTTTAGGATTTTTATCCTGGATATAAGGGTTTACATTAATAACTTTGTAGTTATATTGGCTATGAAACAGCCATAATTTTATTTCATTTTCTCTCTGCATTGACTTTGGAGTGATTTTCTACATTTAATCTCCAGGGCAACAATTCTGTCTTTATATATTTAGATTCTGAATTTTAATGGAACCACAGGATTTCTCAGTTTAGTAGATTATGTATTTTCTCTTTTGAAGCCCCACTTGGACATATTGTCTTCCATACTGGCTTTTATTTCCCCCAATATTATAAACATCTTAAAGTATTTAGAATAATTTTATTTGACTTTGTGTGTGTGTGGTACACATTATGTGTGGATGCTTGTCTATATGCACATGCATGCAGAAGCCAAAGGTCAATGTTATTGTCTTTCTTTATTGCTCTCTGCCTTACTTTTGAGGTCTCTCACTAAAGATGAGGCTTGCTCTCCAAGATAGACTGGCTGGCCAGTGTGTACCTGGGATCTGCCTTTCTCTTCTTCCAGTGCTGTTGTCATATGTGTGCACTGTAGTGCCTCCAACAAACTCAAGTCCCCATGATAGTACAGCAAGCATTTTCACCAGCCTCTGAAAACATTTTTTAGTGAATGACCTTATATACCTAAGGCCTGTACTTAGAAGTTACAGTTCCCACTTTATAAGACAGTTACTACTTTATCCAATTTCTGTCTGCTCCTGAATCTACTTTTTATTCCTTTTTCTAATATGTCACAATGTAAGTTGCATTTTGTTTCCAGCTAGCATGGTGTAACAAGAACCTGATTCACTTACTTGTTTGAAATAATAAGAAAAAATTATTACTTTTCATGATCTATGAAACAATAGTTTCCACAGTAAATGTAACACTATTTTCAATATCTTAGTCTTACTCAGCCTTGAGAGCAAGGACAGTTCTGCCAAGCTCAGGATATAGCTCAGAGGTAGAGAGCACAGGATTTCCAAAACTAAGGCCCCAAATTCTACCATTAGCTCACAGAGTGGGTGGTGCACTTCTGCTCAAATTGACAAGATGGCTACCATTATGTTATTTGTTTGATTCTTATATTTAATTAAAACTTGATAATGATGTATGTGGAATATTTATACAATTTTCTGTGGCATTACCAACACAAGAAACTACTGTCATGGGCTGCTGGACTGGCATATATTCCACATTCCTTATGAACCTAAAGAAATGCTTTTTTCCACACTTGAGTCCTAAGTATAAGAATATCTCAATCACAAGTGTTTTACAGAACTGTTGGCCAAGATTTTCTAGGTAAAGATGCCAGTCTTCTACCATCAATGGTCTCTCAGAAAACTGTGGCAACATTTAAACATAAGGTGCCATCCCTCCCTCTTCTCTTTCTTTCTTATTCCTCCTCCCTTGCTTCATCCTCCAGTGAATTGAGTAGAGGATTTTTTTTTTTTTTTTGCAAAGGATCAGGTTTTTGCAAGTCAATAATAAGTTCATTGATAATGCCTCTATAGATTATTTCATTGCAGAAAAATCACTTGGTTAGGGCAGTTACTTAAAACTGATGTTGCTAAAAACAAAAAAACAAAACAGAAACAACTAAAGAAGTTGTTTTGATAAGAAACAGTGACTCTTCCCTTGAGCCCACAAGGAAACTGTAAAACAGGATGAAGTTTGGGATTTCTAATTTCATTTATTTTATATATAAAAACAAATATAAATATATTATAGATAATATATGTTTTATATTTTAATTATATTACATTATATAATATTTATAATATATAAATATTTTATATATTTATATTATTTTAATTTATATTGATTATTAACTTTAAGTACATTAATATATTTATTTATGTTAATATTATATTTGTAAATAAAAAACACTCGTAGATCTCTGTAGTAACTTCCATCTGCTTCAGAAAGAAGTGTCTTTGATGATGGGTAAGAGAAACCTTTATCTGTGAGTATAAGCAACATATTTAGAATACTGTAAATCTTTTTATTTCCTCAGGTGGTGGGATGCAGTGAGACACATACCCAAGCTTTATGAATACATGGCTTAGGTTGAGCCTAGAGCATTTCTAGTTGTCCCTAGATCTAGGCCTGGAAGCTTCTAGCCTCCATACAATGTAATCTTCTGCAAGCCTGGACCTTCACTGCTTCAGCTTTCAGCTTCTGCTAACCTGGGTCTAGAATATTTTCAGCCTCTCAGGCTTACTCATGAATAAGTTCATCCTTTCTAGTTCTTTCTGAACTCTGGCTAGCTTGTTCAACTCAGCTGTTCTGCATCAAAACTCCACTTCATCCTGACTAATTCAAACTGGCTTTTCTCTGCTTCTCATGGAATTATTCTGCTTGGTAAAACTGCCTCTGAACTCCAGGAACTGAACTGCACTGACTGCAGGAACTGAGTGGAGCTGCACAAACTCAACTGTACTCAACTGAACTACACTGAACTCAAATCTCTTTCCTGTCCTTTTCTCATGAGAGTTGGGCAGATCCTACCTCTGACTCATTCTGTGAAATCTTTCTCAGATTCATCACTTTGTCTGGCTCTCAATTAGATGTCACTTTCAAACATGCCTGCCTCCTTCTACAACTAATCTTACTTTCATTGTTTGGGATTAAAGGTGTGTACTAAAAGCATGTCTGTATTCCAGCCAGAGGGATTAAAGGTATGTGCTTAGGGCATGTCTGTATTTCAGCTGGATAACATAGACATTGTGATCCCTTTCCACAGTAGCCATGTTGTTGGATTAAAATTCCCCTACAGTATACAGCTAGAAATTACATTGGTTTAGGAAAATGGCAGAAGTAGGTTCTCGTTTAGGGCTAGGACTTCTCTGGTCGTGGATGGTTGACAATGTTTACTGAAAAAGGAATGTGTTCCCTCTTACTGCATGGGCCTTGTGTTCAATTGGATAGCTGTTAGTTAGCCCTAAGACAAAAGTGCTACTACTGCACCCATGAGGATATCTTGTCATGCAGTCACTGTTGTGGCTTACAGGTATTACAGTGGGATAGGACTATTAATTGCCCCTTTCCTACATCCCTTCAGCATTTGTTATCAATTGATTTCTTGATCTTAGTAATTTTGGTCAAAGTAAACAAAATCTCAAAGTGGTCTTAGTTTGCTTTTCTCTAACTGTTAAGAATGATGAACACTTTAAGATACTGTTAACCAGTTTTATGTGAGAACCCTTAGTTCAGATCCTTAGCCAACTCTTGATTGGGTTGGTTTTGTGTGTGTGTGTGTGTGTGTGTGTGTGTGTGTGTGTGTGTGTGTGTGTTTTAGTTCTTTATAGATTATAGAAATCAATCCTCTATTGGATGCATATCTGGCGAAACTTTTTCCCACTCTTAGCCTTCTTCTTCCTTCAGCTGATTATTTCCTTAACTGTTCAGAAGCATTTTAGTTTGATGATGTCTTATTTGTCAGTCATTGTTCTTAATTCCTGAATAAATGGGATCCATTTTCAGAACATCCTTCCCTACACATATACCTTGTAGATATAGGTGTGTTTTCTTGTAGATGTGCTCGTGTTTTCTTTTAGAACTTTCAGCATTCGAAGTTTCACATTGTGGTATTTTCATCTATTTGGAGTTTATTTTTGTGCAGGGTGATATATACATGGGTCTAATTTCATTCTAGATGTGAACTTTCAACCTTCCCACAACCATCTGCCTTCATTTTGTGTGTGCCTATCTGATTAAGTGTAGGCCAAGCACCTCTGCATTGGTGAAGCTATTTCTACATGCGAGCATTCCATTTTCCTAGCACTTCTGGATTAAGACCACAATATGTGAAGAGTTTAGCAACATCAGCACTCCTCTCTCTCCCCCAACCCTGAGCAATGTACCTTTTAACCATCTTTCACTTCATTCATGGAAGGAAATTGTTGAGCTGGGGAAATGGTTAAGTCAGTGAACCGCTTGTCTTGCAAGCATAAGGAATTAAGTTTTATCCCCAGAAACCAAGTTAAACAAAACAAAGCACAAAGTCAAGAATAGTAGTGTTTACTTTTAATCCCAGGGCTGGGTGGTAGAGACAGATAGAGCCTTGGAGTGTCTTGGCCAGCTAGCCTAGAAGCTCCAGGAGAAGGAGAGACTTGTCTCAAAAATAAGGTATATGGAATTCCTGAATGACGTACCCAAGATAGTCTTCTTCCTTACATACAGGCATGCACACTAGCACACATGTGCAATCCATTAGAACTAGAGCAATAACTAAACTATATATTTGTACCTGATTTTACAATTTGTTTTTTACTCACCTAAGAAATATCTTTCTAAAAACTGGTAATTTTAATGCTTAAGCAATCTCAAAGGTAATAAAAAGAGAAATTGAAGTGTCTTAATTTCAGCTTTTACAACGTCTTCTTCTTCCTATCCCCCAAAACATTCCTGAATGCCTGCAGCCATTGTCCTAAATTTGCTGCCACTTTGCATCTAGGATCAGCAGAGCCTTGTACAAGGATTACTCCTCATAAGACAATCATCTCAAGAGACTTTGTTTGCCTCCCCGAGTGATCAGGCCTTCTCAAACAGCATACAGACCAACACAAGGAACCTGGACTGAAATACAGCCATCCGACCAAGACCAAGCCTGCTTCAGAATGCACTCACCTGGCCCCAATTCCTCCTGGGTTTAAGCCAGAAGCTCATGCCAGTTCCCCCACCCCTACCCCAAGAGGGGATGTTGACTTTCCATCTATCCAACAATTCTTTTTTTTAACCTCTTTTCTACACTTTCACTTTTATTTTCATTTGCTTTCTTTTGGGTGAGTGGTCAGATCTGACATGTTGGAACTCCAGAGTTCTAGAGCTCTTTCTAGCCTCCAGTCAAATATTTTCTTTGGAGAATAATCTCTGTACAAAGAAAGCTCCAGGCAGGCATATATCACCACATGCAGTTACCCACTTTTCTTACTTAATCCACCAGGGGAACCTTCAGACCTTCCCTTTGAGGATCATGTGGCACTTCCGGAGAGGAAATCCAGAGACCTGTGAGCCATCTTTCAAGATGTACGGCCTCAGGATTCTCTCTGCCTCAAGCTAGTCCTCCGGCAGTTCTTTCAAAAAGGGTGGAAGTGCTCCAAGAGTGAATAGCTCTGCTGCCTGAGAAAAAGACAGAATCTGAGGAGGGAAAGAAGCCTTTCACTCGCAGACTCTGTTGGCATCTTCTGCAGCTGAGGGTCAAGAATATCACCGAAATGTACACAGTCAGGATCCTCCGCAGGGAAGTCTCCACCCCCAGCACAGCTGTATTTGTTTCCACCTTTCAGCTGACTGCCCCCACCCCCATCCCTCCTTTCTCATCCCTAAACCTAAACACCCTATGTCACAAACAACCTGAAATTCCCATTTATGAAAGAAAACTCCTGATATGAGAAAACAAACCCAGTCATGTTTTTACTTGAATTGTTAACTGAGTAATTATTGAAGTGGCTTATGCATTGCTTTCTCTGAGCAGTGTAACATCAAAGGCTAGAAATGGCAAAGTTACCATTAGAACACTTGGTCACCTCATCCCCCTCTTCTGTACACTTAAATTGAAAACATGCAGTATTGGCCCCTACCTCTGTGTAATAGCACGACTCAGTGCATCCTGACCTGGCCTCAATTTGTTTTCTACAGCAGAGTTGAGTTCTGGGATTCACTGGGGTGTAGGTCCCTGACCTTCAAATTCCTGAAGATACAGGTGGCAGAGGTAGGCTGTGACACCCCTGCTCGCCCCTGACAGCTCAGGGCAAGCTTCAGCATGAACCCCATGAAGAAGAACCCCACATGCTCTGAACCTCACCATCGCAGCCTGCTAGAAGTGGTTTTCTCTGTGGCAACAGGGGATGGAAAGCCTCCACAAAGGGGCTAATATTAGAATGTTCAGGTTTTTATTGGTGGACAGAGCAGCAACTCCTTTCGAGTTCGTTTATACTTCATCACCAAAATCAGAATCACTACATTGCTTAATTAAAATCAGTCTGTAAGCTGGCCTTGCACCTCACCTGGGCAGCACAGTAGAGCTGGCCCTAAGGGCATGGGCTCTGTCTCTTGTTAGCTAAGGCATTGGATGGGCCAGCCAGGCAGGGCAGGAGAGCTCAACCTGGTGGTGTGGGTGCCAGAGAAGCTGGCAGGCTGACCAGCTCAGATACCTATCAGAGCCAGACCCAGGGCTTTAAATTGCCCCACCTCAACTTCTATGCCATTGATGAACTGCTGGAGTATGTGCAGGGTCCCATCCTACAGATCCAGAACTTCAGGAGCTCCATGACACAGGGCAACAACAGGATATCTGCTAGAACTCCTAGTGAGGCTCCAGTATTGACAGGGCAGCAGAAGCCAGAAGCCTCCTACCAGCCCAATGACTCATTGCAATGAACATCTGCAAGCAAAGAAGCATGGACAACAATATATACTGTGGGACATACGGTGACAAACTACAGCTTCCACAATGAGATTTTTTTCTCTGTTGTGAGGGGAGATTGCAAAGGTGGAGGGCAGGTAAGGGGAGAAAAAAAATCAATCCATAAATTGGGTGTGCACTCTTAAAATGACTTTCATACATTTTGTATCTTAATGCAAACTCAGGTTGCACTCATAATTAAAATTTTGTTATAAGGGCAGGGAAAACAGCTCAGTCAGTAAAGTGCAAAGACTTGAGTTTCATTCCCCTCAGCTATGTTTAAAACACAAGTTAGGCATAGTGCTGCGCAAGTATAAACCTAGTTCTGGGAAGCCAAGACAGCTGGATCCCTAGAGCTTGCCTGGGCAGCCAGCTTAGCCTACCTGGCAACTTCCAGACCATGAATAGTCCCTCTCTCAACAAAAATCAAACTAAGTAAGCAAGCAAGCAAACCAACAAATAAAATAAGATAGATAGCACTTAAAGAACAATGCATGCACACACGTGCTTCCTTCCCCATTCAGCCCTAATATGTGTATCCAATGAATACACACAAACACAAAAAAAATCTGCAGTGTGTGTGTGTGTGTTTGCACAACTACGTGAGCATATGTGTATGTGCACTTGTACAAGTGTGCCAAAATGTGGAAGCCAAAAATTAACCCTGGGTGTCTTCCTTAGTCACTCTATACCTTATTTACTGAAGACAGGGACCCCAGAATAGCCCAGCCCTCACAAGTCAGATAATTTAGCAAGCCAGTGTGCCCCACAGATGATCTCCTCTCAGCCTCTTGAATCATGGCAAATATGCCTGCCTGCCTGCCTAGTTTGTACATAGATACCAGAGATCCAAACTCTGGTCCTTACAGTCCAATAAACAAGTGTTCTGTAATATGAAATCTTGATTCACTGAGAGCTACTGTTATGTTTTGGGGTATAATAACAAAAATGAGCTTTCAAAGACATTCTATGTTAGCCTGATTTTTTAGTATTACTGCAGCATTCTTAGTTTTGTAGCTCAGTGAGCTAAGCATGATCACACCTTAAAGAACTATTTGTTATAATTGAAAGGCATAAAATATAATACAGTATATTATATACTAAAGCCAAGTATTAACAAAGCATATATTGCTTCTTCTCTTGTAATCATACCCTTATTTAATCTTTTTCAAATTATAAGAATAATAAGTTTACTGTAGCAAGGTAAGTGTGTAATTGCCTTCATTTTTAACATAAAGTAGTACTTTTATTATAGCAATTATTTTTTGCAATGTATACTTTCATGAAAACTATTCTTTTTTCTTTGACATTTATTTCTAGATAAGGTATCAGGCAACCAGACTGTCTTCACACTTGTTATGTAGTGGGAGATGGTCTTGAATTCCAAATCTTCCTGCTTTCACCTCTCTGGTACTAGGATTATTATAGTCCTACATAACCATGCCTGGTAAAACTATTCTTAATAAAATGGGATATTATTGGGAATTGATAATAAAGGATTTCATAGATTGTCTCATAGCAAACTAATCAATATAATATTACCAATAATCCCAAATTAGCACACCTAAAAATCATTATTGACTCCTAAGTAGCAATTTATATATAATAACCTGCATTGATAACCTCTTCTAATTGGCTCTATAATTACTTTTTTTTCCTACAACAACCACACGAAGATGTTCTGATTTTTTTGTTGGTGTTTGTATGTTGGGACAAAGCTCCCTCTGTGGCCTCAAACTTGCAGTCCCAATGAGTGCTGGTTTAAGTGATGGGCACCACCATGATGTCATCAGTTGTAAAGTACTTCTTTCATCTTGGGTACTTGCTTCCTTGGGATGAAATTCTGAGAGTGGATTGGGAGTTAAAGTACAAATTGCATGCCTCACTCTGAGGTTTCCAGAAGGGATCTTCAGGAAGAAGCTGGCAACATGTCTGTCATACTCAGGCAGCAAGTTTGTGTGCATTTGCTCACATTGGCATGAAGAAAACAATGCTTTTTCATCAGTATGTACTGCAACAAGATTCAATTCTAATTTTATTTGTTTTATTTTATTTTGACTTTATTGAAGCAGAGTCTCACTGAGAGTCCAGTGATGGCTTTAAATGACCTCTTCCCCCTACTGCCTAAGTCCTGAAATTGTAGGTAGAAATGTACCACTACATCCAACCAATTGTCATTTTAACCTCATTTTCATTGCTATATTTTTAAATATTCACTTATTTATCATTATATATTTATTTTATAACATTCATATGCTTCTCATATTTCACTTTTATTTAATTTGTTATTTGTATTCATTTGCTCATGTGTCTATGATACATCTGTATTTCTTTTTAGTGATTTGTAAGAACCCTTTAGAGAGGTAAATATTTGTCAGAGCCATTTTAAGTTATTTGTGGGACTGAGCATTAGCATTTATCAAGTGGGTCATGCTTGTCCAGCTTTTCCATCATCATTCTCCACACAGCATCTCATCCCACTGCATGAAGGGATGGCAGTGGCTGTACTGGCTGTAAGGACACTGAAGTGTTAAGGGGTTATCTTTGCCACTCTTCTCAGAATCTCAGGCTTGGCTGGACAATGGTGGCCCACGCCTTTAATACCAGCACTTGGGAGGCAGAGGCTGGCGCATCTCTGTGAGTTCTAGGCCAGCCTAGACTACAAAGTGAGTCCAAGACAGGCAAGGCTACATAGAGAAACCTTGTCTCAGAAAAAAAAATTGTTCTCTTGGGTCTGGAGTGATAGCTCAGTGGTTAAGCGCAGTGGTTGCTCTTCCAAAGGACCCAGGTTCAATTCCCAGCACCCACATGGCAGTTCACAACTGTCTGTAACTCCAGTTCCAAGTGATCTGACACTCTTGTAGCAATGCACATAAAATTAAATAAATTATATATAAAAAAAGAATCTCAGGCTTTTCTCTGAAACTCAGAATCTTAAATATCCATGTCCTTGTTATGCTGCTTGTCTGAGGAAGTCCACTATAGCCATGCGGGCTTTCATACTAGGAACTGTGTTTAACCTAAAATGTGTATGTATCATTCCTTATGTGATCATCAAGTGAGCTCTTAGTCTGTTTCTTATTTTAATTTTTTTTTTAGTTTTATTTATTTACTTATTTCTGCTTAATACCTTACTTAACACTTCAAGTAAAATGAGATTGGCTATCAAGGAATATTGAAAACCTTTTAGACTTACATATAGGTTTAAATATGTCTTACCTGAAATACTTGGGAGAAATGTTTGAAGAGTTTTGGATTCTGTTAATTATATTTATTGGGCAGGCATCCTTAGTTCCAAAATCAAAAACCTGAAGGTGCTACAAATCCTCCAAAAAAACTGATCAGTAATTCAAAATTTTAGGACTTTACAGCCCTTGGATTTTTTTTTAACTTTTATTGAATGTCTATGATTTCCTCATCATGTGCCAAAATTCTTCTCCTCCCCCTAGTAAAATAAAACAAGCAGACAAACAAAAAATCTTGTCACAGAAGCTGTAGTGTATCACACAGTACAGCCTTTTGTCCACATATGTTTACTTTCAGATGTTCATTGCTATGAGTCATAGGTCTGGTTGGAGGCCTGCACTATCGCTACCGGATCCTCACTGGGACTGCTGTTGGATATCCCATTGTTGCCGTGTGTCAATGAGATTCCTAAATCTTTGAATCTGCAGGTCCGGCCCCTTCATGTGTTCTAGCAGGTCATACATGGGGTAGATGTTGGGGTGAGGGCCACTCAGAGCCCTGGATCAGAGCCTGCTCCCGTGTCCTCAGTGCAGGGCCAGCTCTCAGGCTCCTATGTCCCCAGGGCTGGCTCACCTGCTCTCGCATCCACAGAGTCAGCTTTCCTGTTCTTGTGTCCTCAGGGTCAGCTCTCTTGCTTCCATGTCCTCAGGGCCAGGTCTCCTGCTCCCATTCAATTCGCCAGATTGTTGCTGGCCATCAAGACCTGGACGGCCTCCTACTCCTGTGGGTACTGGATCTTGTGGGCCATCAAGCAGGTGGCAAGTGGAGGCCCCTCAAAGTCTTCATTGAGTTGCTTCCAGAAACCGTTGATGTTGGCCCAGCTCAGCTTCTTGTCCAGGGGAACTTGTGGCTCTGTTGATTCGTGCCTCCCGAGTCTCTGGTTCCATCATGTGCTCCATCTGCCATTACCCCCTACCCCCCGCCTAGATGTTGCCCCTAGTATCCACCTCTGCACAATCCAGATCCAGCTCTCAGCACTGAGCAAGGCCAGTGAGAAGAGGCCCATGAGGCCTGTGCTGTGGGCGGTTCAATCCTCATTGGCTTGACTTGAACAGCACACCCTCCTTGAACGCCATCTCCTTGGCCCACACCGAGCTGGGCCATAACCAAAAAGCAGCAGCAGTGGAGGCCCGGGTTCCCTGGGAGTTCACTGGAGCTTGGTACCCTGGTCCTGCAGTGGGAGGGCACGGATGATCCACATGACATGATTTCCTTCTTTCTGGGAAACACCAGCACTGTGTTTTGGAGCTCTCAGTATGGTCCTTTGGTGGCAGTGCAGTCACTGCTCATCCCCGGATCAGACACAGTGGGTGATTGATGCCATCTTGGATGATCTCAGCGTGGGTATTTCTGATACATTGCACTAAGAGTTTCCAACCAACTAGGCCGCTCTCAGGGGTGAACAATTCTGTGTAGCTCTGGATCACAATCTTCCTCCTCAGAATGCATTGAGGACCTTATCTTTCAAACCCCACGTGGCCCCACACCTCTTAATTTTTTTTAAAATTTGGATAATTATATGCCTTGTTTCTAAGGTCAATTATTGCCTAGCAACAAGCAGACACCTTAGAAGTGAGCCATATTAAACATTCTCTTGTATGTTCTGATCCCTGATCTACTTCTCTTTTTTGTGTTAATAGGATGTTATACTGTAAATAATAAAGATAAGCAGCAATGGAAGATGAGTTTTTATAAATTAACAAAAGTATTGATAGACATTAGAATACCATATGTAAGTATTATCACGCAGTATAAACAAGAGTTTTGTATTCAGACAAGTCACAGACACTGACCATATTGTGTAGAATAAAACATTTACACAACTTTCAAATGCAGAAAACAACTGGCAGTAACTGGTCCACAAAGAACACTAACCACAAAGGATGCCAAAATAGGTCTCCATACCTAAGACAAACGTAAACTAAAACAACCATATATCTAGAGAGAAAGAAAGAAAGAAAGAAAGAAAGAAAGAAAGAAAGAAAGAAAGAAAGAAAGAAAGAAAGGACCTAGAAATTTGCTCTTCAAAATATCCTTGTTTATATAAAAGCTGCTGCCTAAATCAGTTTTTTTAAACAATAACAATAAAATTTTGAAAATGTTCATGTCAATACATTAAAAAATAATAAAATAAACAAGAAAGAAGGAAAGGAAAGTGTGTGGCAGTCAGGTCCTATTTACTTAGTTTGTGTGTATATGTATGTCTGTGCAAGTGCTAGTACACACATGCAGACATTCATGAAGAGGTCAAGACCCTATTTATTTGCTTTTGTATATAGCTGCATGTTTGCACATGTGTTAATACACATACATGCATGCATGTGGCAGTCAGAACCCATTTGTTTTTGTGTGTGCATGTATGTTTGCATTCATGTGGAGGTCATAGGATAGCCTCAGGTATTACTCCTCAGATTCTGGCCATATTTTTTAAATTTTTATTATTTTATTTTATTTGTTTTAGACAAGACCTTTCATTATAGCTCACCAAGTACACTAGACCTCCCCCAGGACCTGCCTGGCCCTGCCTCCTGGGTGGCACTCAAGAACAAAGTTTTTCACATGGGTTGTGAGACACAAACTGGACATTTCCTTATCTCAAAGCCTTTAACCAACTGAGCCATCATCCACTCCCTCACCACCTATCATTCTGTACATTTATGCATTTCCCTTTAATTTTAATTTCCTTACATAATAAAGTTTTGAGGTGGGGAATTTTATTATATTTATTTCTAGGTTTCACCTTTAAATACTGCCAGAATAAGGACCTGACACACGCATCCTTACTGAGTGAAAAATAGACTAAGCCTAGTACTGCTGACTACGTACATTTTCAAACTTGCTACTATCTGCAAATTACATTCCAAAGCATCCATCACGTATTATCACTGCCTTTTATTTGCTATTAAGCAGTTTACTTTCACTAGTGTCATTTATGTGTTCTCACTTCTCTATCTCATTTCTATGCTTGGCATTGTCAGAATTATTACTTTTACAAGCTAGTAACATATAACTGTTCAGTGTTACTTTGTCCATTTAAAATTTGACACCTCTAATATAGTTACAAGTACCAGAATTCCTTTAATTTATAGATCAACATTCATATTTTTTTGCCTATTTTAGCACAAGAGGAGATCATGTGTGCTTGCATACATGTGTTCACTGAGGATTTTTATAGTTTCACCTTTTCCATACAGAAGTAATTTTTGGCATGATCAAATTTCTCACGTTTTTCTCTTTTTAATGTGGGCTGTTGTGTGTCCATTTGGATGAACTCATCTATGCCATGAGTACCATCAAGATCTGTTGCTCTTCCTATTGTGTTAAGGTTTTATAGTGTATTTTCTCTTGTTACATCTTCAGCCTACCTACTGCTAATTCTGTGTGGGTGTGAAATGGTGCTGCAGTATTGCTGTTCCCCATCCACTGCCAGTTGTCACAGCAACAGATGTTAGCAAGTCCAAGACGTCCTGTCAATGTGGAAACACCATCTCCTCGATGACATGGTCATGTATTCCTGACACGTTTATCTTAGAATGTCTAAACCAGTCCCTCAGCTCCTGAATTTTTATCCATCTCAGCCTGAGATAGCACCTGAAGCATTGTAAAAGGGCCTCTCCAGATGTCTTGTCTTAATTCTGTCCTTCCTTATATAAGCTTTCCCAGCTCTATATCACAAAGATCCCTGGTAAATCTACAGGGTTGAATTTGCATACCTTTAAAAAAAAGAAATACCAGATTTATAATCATTTATTTAGATTTATTACTTACCTTTTAAATTGTATATGTGCACACACTGTCGTGTGTGTGTGTGTGTGTGTGTGTGTGTGCGTGTGTGTGTGTGTGTGTGTGTGTGTGTGTGTGTGTGCTTGTACACTCAGGTATACCTGTCTGTAGAGGCCAGTGGGAGATAATTGGTATCTCAACTGTTTTCCCTTTTAACCTTTGATACAGGATCCCTCACTGAACCTGGTTCATCAATTGGCTAGACTAGTTGGTCAGTGAACTCCTGGGACCTGTCTGTTCTGTTTCCCCTGAGCTAGGACTATAGCTGCCTCTACCCATGACTATGCACAGTTTTTTTTTAAATGTGGGTGCTAGAGATCTAAACTGAGGTTCTCATGTGTAAATGGCAGCACTAGACTGATAGAAACATCTCCCCAATCTCTCCTTTTAGTAAAGGTTTAGACTTTATCTCAAGGTTTCAACTGTAGTATTCTTCAGTGTCTCAAAGAACCTTTTTAATGTAATCCTTGGTAGGATTTAGGTTATGGTAAACCATAGTTGCTCTTTAATTACGTTCTTTGCTTAGCTATCTGTGGGAAACTCCATAGTCTAAATTCTTGCACTAGACATTGGTGCAGCTGCCACCCATGTTGTGGGGCTTCATACAGAAATTCCAGGAATACTAGTGTGTGCCAGATACAGATTCTGACATCAGGATTTAGTGGCTTAAAGGCAGAAAGCTTAATATTTCATATTAACTCGGTGTAGAGTGAAGGTATAGTGAAGTTCTAGAATTTGGATATGTTTCTTACATTGGTGAATTGATAAGTAGAAAATTTGCCCTCTAATCAGTAAGCATATTACACACACACACACACACACACACACACACACACACGTGTGCAAGTAGTACTGGGACTAAGTCTATGGTGTTGTACATGCCAAATAAGCAAATACCCCACCAGTGAGTTACATTCTAAGCCTCTTAAAAGTTTACAATTTTTTCTAAAGTTCAGCTTTTATTAAGTTACACTTTACAGACAGTGACATGTCACAGATTATTCATTTTATAAGTTTTTCATATTGTCTTTTGAGGGGAGTACAGAGATTGAGCATAGAGCTTTCTACTCTCTAAGCATGTGTTCTAACCTCTGAGCTATATCACCTGCCAATTTTACCCTGTTGAGATGTAACCTTGGTGTATTCAAGCTGCATTTAGTGGCCATTATTGATGCCTTGGATTATTGTTTTGAGCTTGTTTTATTCTCACAGAGCTGGAGAATTTCATTTCAGGGTTAATTTAGCTACCATGACATCCTCTTTCTAGGGTCTATTGAATATTGCACATGTTTATGTTTTCACTACTATACATTTTATAACTGCTAATGGTTCTTGGTCCTGTGTGATAACTGAGGTACTCTTTTCCCCAATTAATTCCCCTGCTCTTTATCCTTACTTCCAGTTTTCTTCTCTCTGACCATACAGTTTTACATTACATAAGTTCAGACTGAAGTTTGATATAGCCTGGGCCATGTTTTTGAAGCTCCTTGTCTGTGTGTGGCAACTCTGAAACTCTTGAACCCAGGGTCTGGTAAGCTGCCTCTTACCTCCCTTACATGCCTCTCACATCCATAAGGCTGGCTCTTTCCTTGTCCCTGCCTTCTAAACTCTCTGGTCCTAGGTGGCTACTTTCTCTGTCCCTGCCCATTGGGTGACCTGGCCCTGAAACTTTATCATTTCTTCCTCTTGGAAACTCTTAAAATTCACCAATCTATGCCATATCCTTTTATTAAGCATTTTCATCAAGGACTAGTGTAGAGTTTTCACCCAAAGTTCTGAAAACCCCAGTCATTCCTCTCTCCCATTCCTGCTATCCAACTCCACCCTACGATGGAGCTTCTCTGCCTGCCCTTGATCTGGAAGTGATGAAATTCCAGTGGCCTCGTGGATCATGGAGTTTGCTTAACTCCCATGGATCACAGTTATGTGCCCATCAAAGTCCTTAGTCAAGGGAGGCATGGTTGGTTGGCTATTCAACAGAGCCCCAGCTTTGTTGAGTTCCCACCACAAAATCCTTCCCAAGCTGACACATATCTGATGCTCCGAAAAGACCCAAGGTAGAACTTCTAAACATCGTGTGCCTTTGTGACATTCTTGATGCCCTTAAACAGAGAGCTCTTACTTTCAGACTTCCAATGCAAAATTTACAGTTGGGCAAGAAGTGAGGAAAACAAGATACAAACATTGTTATAATTATGATTAGTTTAGCTAATCTAAAAATGCATACATACTCTGAAGTAGGGTTTGGGGACCACACACCCCTCCTAGAAAGAGCACTCTCTGTGAGTAATAACATCATGTGTCAGACATATGTAGCTATGAATGGAGGAGAAGCACAGTGTCAAGGCACCAGCATGCAGTTTGGGAACCACGATGTGCTTTCCCATGCACATCTGAAAGAGGCCAAGCTTCAGGAAGTTGATGTTAATTAGCAAGTACCATTAATGAAGGAAAGTCAGAAGCTACTTGATACCTCCCTTTTTACTGAACTGCCAGGTGGTAGAATGCTTTGCTACGTGTCACATCCATGTGTGTAGTGTCAAGAAACTTTAGCCCTATTCCCTTCTACAGGGAATGGGATTGGATTCTCCCTGTGGTCTACAGGAATAGGACAATTGTGGCCATTCAAGGTGGAAGGATTGGCACTATTGCTGCTGAGCATAGATGGCAAAAGAAACACTGGATGGAGCAGCATCAATATGAAGTTCCTCTAGGGATGTGTGCAAGGATTTGTAAATACCCTACATGGGTTTAGTTTTCTCTCAATTTAACATTAGCAGCAAAAGCCAATATTGGATGTTGACTCATTTAGCATACCATTGTCAGATAAAGATTCTGTGAACTTCATTTCTGCTATAAGTGTAATTGGATTGAATTACATCACAATAGATAGAAAAGTCACATTTATACCCTTAGGTGCTGTATAGCTGATACGCGTGTCTGCAGAGTCAAGGCACAATGTCCTGAATGAAGTTTTGAAGGCTGAGAAATCCAGTACAGGGTAGGCTCTGTCTTCTCTACTCACTGGAAACACTCATCTCTAAATAATCCACTTCAGTTCAAAGCTGCTCATTAACCACTTAAGCTCCTCTGGAAGTGGATCTTGTCCCCAGGGATGTTAGCTCAACTTGTCCCAGAGAATTCCTGCCCATGCTGATCTCTTTAGAGGTTGTCACTTCTACCTTATGGCTGCTGTCGCTGTCTCCTCTGCTAGTGGTGCTGTTGGGGTCACTGGTGCTGCCTGCTTTCCCTTCTTTTGGGTTGCTCTGCCCAGCGAAGTAGAAGGCAGCCTGGCTGAAAGCTGCAGGAAAGTTAAATGGAGCATTTGGAGGACTCCTGGTCACAATGAACATTGACACCTGCCATTCAGATGCTGCAGAACACGTGTGAAAGCTGACATCAACATTGGTGCCTACTAGGGAAACTGAGCTCACAGCAAGAACCTGGATCTTCCAACAATAATAGGCTGGAATTGAAGCCAAGAACATCAAAAGTCTGCAGGTGTTAAGTAAACAGAGCAGACCAGGCCAGACTGTCCTCTTGGCACACAGCATCTTGTCCTCAAAGCAGCTCCCACAGTGAGCATCTGCTGGGCAAGAGCTGCAGTTTTCCTTCAATTTCTCATTATTAATCACAGACTTGAAAAATCACAACCACTGTAGCATCTTATATCTGGACTTCCAGTGCTTGCAAGACTGAAGCAGGAGGATTGTCATTAGTTCCGAGCTAGCCCTGAGCTGCATAGTGAGTTTCAAGTCAGTCAGAGCTACAGAATAATCACCTCTCTAAGAAAATAAAATAATGAAAATGAAAGATAAGAAAAAGCAAAAAATTGAAACAGTTGGGGGTTCCTTTTCACTAAAAAGAGTGCACACCGAATGGGAAATGAGTTTGAGGAGAATCTATGCCTGTCAAAAATTGCTTATGATCTCCAGAAAGTCTTAATTTAACTGGAACTAATTGAATAACAGCTATCTAAATTTCAAATCAATAAAAATGATATTTTAGTGTTCAGACACATAAATCATTCAGTAAAATACGTTTAGTATTCAGAGAATGATGATTGAAAATTCCACTGTCAGCTATGGATAACCAGTTTTAAGGGAGGGGTCACTTTTCCTCCTTGGAACAAGTATGTGGTTTTGGGGGTGCAGTAAGGTATGAAGGGACTCAGGACTTGGGGCTAAAGCCCCAGAGAGAAAGCAGGTTCACTGTGGTGAATGTGACCTTCCATGCTAGGCTTGATCTACTCCAGCTCCCAGACTCATTTTTTACAGGGTTTCTCTGTGTACCCTTGGCTGTCCTTGGGTCACTTTGTAAATCAGGCTGGCCTCTAACTTGCAGAGATCTGTCTGCCCCTGCCTCTCAAGTGTGCACCACCACACCAGGCTCAGGTCCATGTTTTGTTTGGAGCAAGTTTAAGTAGCCAGCCTGTGTATCCAAGCATCTGATGTAGGGATATGGAACCTTAGCCAGTTGCTGTCAGTGGGAGCGGGTTCTACCCAGGGTGAAGGCAGCATGGATCACCAGCAATGCTTTCTGCCCAGGCTAGCCTTGAGAATTGGTGTGAAAATGCAGTAAATTTCACAGCTCTGAGCTTGGTAAATCAAAGATGTGTGTTGGGACCAACTCTTCTTTTTCAGAATGATTCAACTCCAGGTGCTACCACAGTAACTGGCGTAATGATCAAACCTTTAGTACCCACATTCTTTCTCTTCTCTGTGCTGACTTCCCATGTCATACTGGTGTCCTCTGGCTCCCCCAAATAAATTATTTTTGCTCTTATATTTCTCTCAGGGCCTGTGCTAAGGTGACTCTGCTGATGCCATAAGCTTAGTGTATGGAGAGACAGGACAGAAGTGGCTGGTAAGAGAGCAGAGCCTGGGAAACACATTTTGACATCTTGCAGGGATGATAATCTACCAACTGATGACTAGACTGCCAAATTGCAGAAAATGATTGGTGGGCTACAAAAGATACCAATAACCGGATAAAACACAAAAATAAGTGAATGTGGGGTGCCCAGCATCAACTGGTACATCTACCATGGCAACCCCTACACTTAAGGCTAAGGATAAATAACACAGACTTGGATGGAAACACTGTAAGAGCCAAAGGTTCATGGTGCCTGGTATAAAAAAAATATGTTGCCCCCATGACACCCAACAATATATTCATCTAAACAAGGCATTCATAATGACAACAGCAGTTGACCTGCCGATATGTAGGAGAAAAAATTTCACAAGATACTGTCACAAGATGAAGAGTTACAGGCTGTTAATGGTTGCCAAAAGAAAGGAGATGAGTTTCCTACAGGTATGAACCTCTTGATATGTTATTCAGTACCAAGGGGTCAGCCCTAAACACGTGTACATATGCACAACACTAATTGGACACAGTAAGTTGTTTTCTGCTTGGTCCTATTTAATGTGCGTATGTAAATAATAATAATAGAAGAGGTCATGGATTTCATAAGAAATAGGGAACATGGGAGGAGTTGGAGGAGAAAATGAGGAAAGAACTCAGGAGGCAGAGGCAGGAGGATCACTGTGAGTTCATGGCCAGCCTAATATATAAAGTGAGTCCAGGACAGACAAGGCTAACACAGAGAAACCCTGCTTCGAAAAAAAAAAAAAAAAAGAATATGTGTATTCTTATATGAAATTCTCAAAAATTTCAAAACACACTGTGACTTTGGGAGGACAAAAAAGGGAACAAAATAGGAGCCATAAATACGGCAATATAAATGTACATGAAATATACTGAATACATCTATAGAGGGAGAGCAAAGGTAATTCAGGAGTGAAAATGGCAATTGGTATCCAAAATAGAAATGCTAACACAATTGGAATCCCAAACGGAAGTCTTACTCTTTCCAAAAATTACCACAAAATGGATTGTAGATCTAAACATATAATAAAATGTACAAACCCAGAACATATTATTTAGAAAAATATATGTGGCTGTGGACTTGGTGTTCACATTTTAGAGAGTACACAAAAAGCATAATCCATAAAAGAAACAATTTCTACACTGGGCTTCATTAAAATTAAAAACTTTTACCCTATGAAAAGTTACTATAATTTTACAAACCACAAACTAGGGCATAAGTCTTTACAGAAATGTATTTGATAAAGCTGCTACCAAAATATCAAAAAAGGCTCTTTAAGCTTAAGAAAACAAATAACCACAATCAAAACAGTAACAAGTCTCTGTAGGTCTAGAGTGGGCAGACCTACACAAAAGGATGCTATGACACATTTCTGTATTCCTACCTTGGGATGACCCACACAGGAAGAGCTTCAGTGGCCTCCTGGGATGTAAATCCGTAGGAGTTCCCTCTCCTTGCTGATTCAAAAGCACATTCATGCAACCATTCTACAAGGCACTTTGATTTTTAAAAAAAAATAAACTAAATACTCTAAGTGTTAAATCCAACCATTATGATTTGCCATATTTACTTGAGTTCAAAAAGTATGTCTACATGTCTGTACAGGAATATTTATAGTAGCCTTATCCATATATGTCAAAACTTGAGAACAGATCAGAGTTACTTCAGCATGTAGCCACAAACAAACTCTTATTCACCCAGCCAATGGCAGACTGTGCAGATGGGGAAAGTAATGAGCTATCAACTCACAAAGAGAGGTGAAACATGAGCATGTCAGTCCATGCCTGGAATGCTACTGCTTGCAAAGCTGAAGCAGGTGGAAGGATCCCAAGCCTCAGGCATGCCTACTGTGTAGTAAGACCCTGTCTCAAAAACCAACCTAAAAACAAATGAACAAAAGCAAGACAAAACAAAACAACACACAAAATTAAAAAAACATGGAACAACCTAAATTTCATATTGATAAATCAAAGCATAAAAATGTTAACTACGAAGGATGAGATGAAGAAAGATGACAACAGGGGTGGATGGACCAGAGAATGTCTCTGTAGGATGCTTCCATGGTACTTGTAGCTGTACTGCCAGCAGGCATTTGTCAGTGGGTGTACAATGTACAACATAAAGAGTAAACTTTAGTGGAGACTGTGAGTCTTAGTAATTGGCAATAAGAATCATAGAAATAATATTGGAAAAAGCTGAATGAAAAAGTACTTCCATCACTAGCACCAAATAAATAAATACATAAATAAATGTTTGAATCCTACAAGGCAGTGATGTTATCAGTGCCATGCCCTTGCTCCACAAAACAGCCCTTTTCTATGACAGAATATGTAAATGACACCACTAAAGACATAGGTTTGGCAACTGCCTGCTGGAAATGCTGGTCACCTAGCTGGATGGAATACGAACTGATTCACATCTTTGTGGGAAGAAGAAATCTCAGGGCAACATTTACTTTTGTTGCTTTCTGGATGACCCTTTGTAGCTTGAGCTGTGACAGGACAGAAGGACAGTGTATAGGGCGATGGTAATCTAAGACAGATCGTCAGAGATGGTGGCCATTCTGCTTTCCTTGTGATGGGGAGGTCACCTGAAATGAAGGAGCATGACGCAGCCACCATTCATGTCAGCTACATTCTCTGAACAACTGCAGCATCATGGGCTGTCTAAAAATGTTCCTCGGGTCCTTCCAAAGAACTGTGAACAAGATCCTAACATGAGACAGATGGCTTATTGGCTACTTTTTTACAGAAGAGAAGAGGATCTAGGGTGGAAGTGAGTGAAGCTTCCGGGGTGCCATTAGTACTCTATTCCCCATTGTCCATAGTAGCTACGTGGGCAAGTCACATGAGGAAACTTGTATATCATAATTATGACTACAAATTTTTGTACAAACTTATTTTTAGAAAAAAGAACATTTTAAACTTGTCTCTTCTATAATAAAAATTTTACTTTTAAGATATTGTTCTAAAGAAAGATGTGGATGAGTAAATAAATTACATATATAAAAATAAATGATCAGAGATTCTTATATGCTAAATGGTACTTACAAAAATGTTAAGTAATGAATTATACTATTGATACATTATGTTTATAAAAAGTTATGTTTAATGACATATTATGATTTAAACTAGAAATATCTAATGCTTAGAATCTGGATATGCAGAAAGAAAGGACAAGGAAGGAAGGAGGGGAGGAAGGGAGGAAAGAAGAGAAGAAGAAAGAGAAAAACAAGGAGGAAGGAAGCAGGAAGGTAGGGAGGGAAGGAGGAAGCAGTGGTTCCTGCGACACACTGATGCTCTGACATTAGCAACACTTGTAGCATCAATAAAAATGAAAGTCTTTAAATAATGAAATGTGGTCTCTTGGGCTTACCTGGTTTCATAAATAGCATAAAGTTTTCCATGCTCTTTGACTGCATTCCTGAAAAAATACAAAGAGGGACATGATGTAAGGTTTTAAATTTTAAGGTTTAAAATCGCTCTAATAGATATGTATGAGTTTGCATCTACTTAGTGAGATATTCCTACTAGCTTTTGTAAAATCTGAGAAATAGCACTAAAAGGAACTATGAAAGTAATTTTTAAAAACATTATTTATTTGTTCTCTTTACAACCCGGATCATAGCCCCTTCCATTCTATCCTACTGATATGACCCTCCCTTCCTTTTCCCCTTATACCTCCTCCCCTACTCCTCAGAAAAGAGGAGTCCACCAATAACAACAACAACCTACCCCAGCACATTAAGTCATATCAGGACTGAGTACATCTTATTTCCCTGTGGCCTGGCAAGCAGCCCTGCCAGGAGGAAGTGGTCAAAAGGCAGGCAATAGAATCCATGTCAGAGACAGTCCCCCCTTACTAGGGTACCCACATGAAGCCACATCTGTGTAGGGGTCCTAGGTCCAATCTATGCCTGGTCTGTGGACGGTGCTTTACCCTCCACAAGCCCCTCTGGGCCCTGGCTACTTGGTTCTGTTGGTCTTCTTGTGGAGCTCCTGTCCCCTCAAGGTTCTTCTATCCTCCCCCTGCTACTTTTCCATAAGACTCTCTATGAGTCACCCAATGTTTGTCTGTGAGTATCAGCATCTGTTTGGATCCACTGCTGGGCAGAGCCTCTCAGAGGACAATGCTAGGCTCCCATCTGAAGTATAGCAGAGTATCATTAATAATGTCATGGGTTAGCTGTCTCCCATGTGGTGGGTCTCAGGTTGGGCCAGGCATTGGTTGGGTGTTCCCTCAATCTCTACTCTATATTTATCCCTGAACATCTTGTAGACAGGGTCAATTTTGGGTAAAAGTTTTTGTGGGTGGGTTGTTGTCCTTCCCCCTCTACTAGGAGTCCTGTCTAGTTAGAGGGTGTCCTCTTCAGTCTCCATGACCCCTGCTAGAAAAGATCATCTTAAGTGAGGTAACTCAGATCCAGAAAGACACAACATGGTATGTACTCATGTATAACTGAATTTTAGTTATATAGTACAGGATAAACATACTACGATTCACAGATTGACAGACCCAAAGAAGATAAGTAACAAGGCGGACTTAGGGGACAGTGCTTAAGAGGCACTCAGAATGAGAAATAGAATAGACAGAGGTAGTGGTTGAAGAGAGGGAACAGGGTAGGAGAGGGAGTGTAGAGAGAAATAAGGGTGGAGATCAGACCTGGGGAGAGCAGGGGTGGGTAGACAGAAGGCCTGCAGAGAAAAAAGAAACTGTGGGTGGAGGCATCTCTGTGTCAAACTGGAGACCTAAGACAAGCTAGGCTCCTGGGAAGATACTGGGGTGACTCTAGCTGAGATTATGTGTGTACTTAATGTTGTATCCAAATAGCACTAGGCTAGCTGACGCTGGGGTTGGCGCTCTAACAGTAGCTCAGGCAACACTGAACCACTGGCTAAACTCTGTGGAAGAGAAAGGGAACAGGGAAATGCTTCCAAATTGTGGGAGATCTATTAATAAAAATTAAAGAAAGCAAGATAACTGAAATTTCCTTGTGAGAACTCATGTTAAAAAAGGACATGAATTTACTGCTCTTAAAGCAAGAAAATAGCAGGTATGCTTGATGTCATCCTACGATGGCATGCATTGATTGCTGTGTGCAAGGTACTGTGTGTCTTATGCTGGAATACCATCAAGATGATTAAAGTAAACTAATAGAATAAACGCCCATAATTAAAAACAATAAAGCCATAAATTACAATGAGTCTTCTATGTGTGAAGGGGAATGATACCAGGCCCTTGGCCTTTAAAAACACTAGATATCTAAGAAATGAGAAGAAACAGACAATATTTTCCACATGAGGCGAAATTACTAGAAAAAAATGGGAACAAAAATAAATAAATAAATAAATAAATAAATAAATAAATAAATAAATAAAACATACTAAAGCATCAAAATATTAGTAGCATGAAAAAAGAAGAAAAAAGAAAAAAAAGAAAAAACAATCTAATGAAGTGTTAGTCATGAACTATGAAACTATTTTAAGAAAGCATGTTAAGGTTGAAGATGTGGAGTGCTCCTCCTGCATAAACTTGGACCTGGGTTCAAACCCCAGAACCACAAAAACAAAAGTAAACCAAAGTAAATGAACAATCTCTTCCACAAAACTTTCAACTAGGCATATGTCTCAGCAATAGAGCAGGTGTCTAGAATATGCCAATCCCTTGGTTCAATCCCCAGCACCATTGGCGGTGGGGGGGGGGCGGGGGAAATATTTTGGAAGAGATATGTAAATTATCTGGAGAATTACCTTGAAGAGGTTATAACATGGGGGAACAGGAAATGGGATGTAACAGTGGTGGGATAACACAGCACTAGTGACCATAAGAATATAGGGGAAACTGGGAAACAAATGATGTAGTGAATGAACATATGTTTCCCTGGCCGACGCCATGCAGGAGGAGCTGCAGTGGGCAGATGAGCTTCCTGGAGATGGTCCACTGCTCTGCATGGCTGCAATGGGTGTGCCTTGGATAGGCATGTCCCTAACGGCTTCATGTCCAGATTTCTTCCTGCTATTGATGTTTGTCATTGTCATATATCTGGCATGGTATGATTGGGCATGGGGAGACTCTCCCTGACTATAGTTTGGGCTGATTGCTTCCTGGGTGTTAGCTCATTCTGTTGGGCAGATTTCCTGGAAATCAACATGGAGAAGAGCTTTAATAAAAAAAAAAAAATATTGTTTAGGTGAATTAGTAGTTTTTACAGAATTTCTGATTTGATTTAAGTAATTTTAGAAAGTTTAGGTTAAGATGTTTTTGTCAGTGTCTCTGATGTAGAAAATTTTGAGGAACAAAAGGTTCAGAAAAATACACTCTTAATGGTTGAGCTGGGGACTTTTTGAGGTTAGGGAGAAGAATAATACCTCAATTAGCACTGGTTGATGGGACTCTCATGCTAAGCTGGGCTAGTGATGATTAATTTCTTGTACCCATTTTGTGCTCAGCATCCTGATTTGATTTAATAAAAATTGTTAATGAGTAAATGTGCACCTTGGTAATCTAAAGTAAAAATGGCTGATGGTTTTTATATAAAAGTTTAGATTTGTCATTCTTTTAAGATTTTTATAAGATTACTTTTTAAGATAATTGATTCTTTCTTTGTAACTGCAAATTGCAGCCTGCCAGTAAGGAAAGACTGGCAGAAAAAAATTACCTTGCTTGCTTACACTTTGTTAATGTATAACAAGTTGGTTAGTTACAAGTGTTTGTGGGTTCCTGGGAATAATTTGTTTTTCACATTTGTTTTACACCCATGAGACATAAAACATTTGATCATGGGAGGGTATTATGGAACAAACCTTTCTTATATATAGTCATTGTAATCATTCACTTAAAGAAAAATAGAATGTAACCACATTATGATTTTTGTACGGCTTAAAAGATTGTGCTGAGACATATAACCTATGGGAGAAAAAAAATAAAGTTGGGTGGAGCTTGCTTTTTTGGAGTTTGCTCCATTCACCAAACATTTATATGTTTATATATGTATGTGTATAAAATGGTTAGAGCTTGCTCATTGGAGCTTTGCTCCATCCATGAGTGTATGCATATATGTATGTGTATATGTGAAGTTGTTGAAGCTTGCAGGACCTTGCTCCTTAAAGCTCATCTTGCTTTATCCATCTGGTGTGTGTGTGTGTGTGTGTGTGTGTGTGTGTGTGTGTGTGTGTGTGAATGTATGGTTCTTTTGTTCCTTTTTTTTTCCTTATCATTGTCCATCTCCCAAAGAATTAAAAGAATTCAAAGAGTTCAAAGTCTCTAGCTAGTACTGGCCTCTAGTTACCAGGAGCAATCAGCTCTGGTCCCCAGTCACCAGTAGGCATCAGCTCTGGCCCCCAGTCACTAGGAGCAATCAGCTCTGGCCCCC
>OU015752.1:80118929-80153162 GCA_907169655.1 Acomys percivali | reverse complement strand
TCACCAGGAGCCATCAGCTCTGGCCCCCAGTCACCAGGAGCCATCAGATCTGGACCCTACTGATTGTACACACACTTCTTCAGTCTACCTTGACTTGTTGAAGCTGGTCTTTGGCATTTCCCAAAATCAAATAAGAAATGGAAGAAATGGGCTTGTATAATGTGCAATTATGTAATTATGCCACAGACAATTAGGTTAAAAGGAATAATAAAGGGTCAGTATTCCACTTGAATAGATAAAATTCATATTTTAAACAAACTTTGAAAAGTCAATATATATAGTAACCTCTAGAGCAACAACTAAAATGCCTATACAAACACATATTAAAAATTAAAATATAAGTTAAATAGAATACAAAAATAATTAAGCAATCATAAAGAAGGCTATAATGCATGGTGGCATATGCCTTTAATCCCAGCAGAGGCAGGTGGCAGGCAGAGGCAGGTGGATCTCTGTGACTTCAAGGCCACAACAGCCAAGGCTACACAGAGAAACCCTTTCTCAAAAAAAAGCAAAGCAAAAAAAAAAAAAAAAAAAAGGCTGTAATGAAGAATAAAATAGCAGAAAGGCAAAATAATAATAATCTGCTAGAACTATATTCAGACATATTAATACTTAAATTATGTATAAATGGCCTAATATGAAGATTAGAGTACATTCATAACAATGACCTCAACCATGCAGCAAGCTAACTTTACATATGTAAGAATATGTGAATGTTTTCATTTATCAAATGCATTATGTAAATGCATTCCTTTATCAAAGTGCTGGGAGATGAATCAAGAGTTTCTCATATTATTGACAAGTTTTCTATGGATCTGCATGCCCAGCCCCAGGATGATAACTCTAAATATGAAGACAGAAGTAGATTTAAAGGGTGAGAAGATGTATAGTATTATACAAATACCAACCCAAAACAAGCCAGTATGGGTATATTACTATCACACTAAGTGTATCTCAGAGCAGAGAAAATTTACAATGATAAACATGATAAAAAGATACAATGATAGGAAGAGCTCCTCCTTAAAAGGACAGAGTAATCCTATGTATGTGCACACCTATCCATAGGCATTGGACAGCACAAGACTCATAGAACATAAAACAGAAAGAAACAGCAGGAATGAGCAGGGCTAAGTGAATGTAAAAACACTTCCAACCAGTAATTTAACTGACGTTTTAAAGAGGCTCTACCCAACCAGTGCAGGTTACATATACTTTAGGTGTCATTGTGCATTAAAAACTTAGCAAATTCACATTTTGAATCCATCAATGAATTAATCCATTTGTGAAGGCAGGGGCTTTGATCCAGTCATTGCTCAGAAGCTCATGAGCTGATCACACATTAAATGCCTGTGTGAACATCTTCCATCCAATCAGTGTCACTTTCATAGATATGGTTATGAACTCTTAGAAAACTTAGCAAAAAAATTATTTGCACACAGTGACTTTCTGAACATGACCAAAAAAAGGCACAACACCTAATGGAAAGGTTGTCACATTGGCCTATTGAGGGGATAAGAGCAGGCTACAAAGTAGAGGAAAGTGTTTCAAAATACAGATGCATTTGGATGAAGGACTGTCAAAACTCAGTAGCAAAAACTCCCAAACCCTAATTACAGTACAGGAGATGTGAAACATCTCCCTGAACATAACACATGAACGTAAGCAATGTAAAGACAACTGGCCATGGATGAGGCACAAGTAAAATGCCCATGAAATACTGTAACCTATCAGAATAGGGAAATAATTACCAAACATCAAATGAAATGGGTGCTCAGAAACTTGATAACTAATATGTCAATTGGGGTAATAAAATTAGCACTAGAAAAGATTTTTGGGAAATACATGGAAATAAAAATACAGATGTCATACAACCTAGACCTGGGATCCTTGGCCTCTATCTTAAATGTGAAGATTTATACTCATCTACATGTGGCTGAGAATTCTCTCATCTGTCCATATGTCATGGGGCATATAGTTTGTCCATCCATGTGGGTGAGGGATCTGAGATTGTACACTCTTGCTGTGTGTTCTCCAATAAACAGAGTCCTGCCTAAGATCAGGTAAACCTCTCTCTATTTTCCCTCTTTCCTTTAGGCTGCCTACAGAAATCTAACACACAGGCTTTATGCATATGTGTCTATAGCAGCTTTCCATTAGAACAAAGCCAAAATGTTCTGACACTCTTTATATATGGAAAAATCTTGTAGGGTAGGAATGTGTTTAGAAATTAAGTAAAATTTAAACAATTTATAACCCAGAGTACTAAGATAACGCGCTAATTTTTGTAGCATCCAAAGGCATCCATAACTTCAGAATGACTCAAGGATGATAAACTTACTTGTTTGGATTTTGAAACAAGGTCTCACTTTGTAGCCTAGGCTAGCCTCAGGATCATTTGCATACAAGCTCACAATGTGGGAGTTAAAAAGAATTTAATTCCTTGTCCTAAATACAAATTTTACAGAATTTGATAGAAAATATTCATATTTCATATTTCTTATATCCAGCACCCCAAATGCTGAGATTGACAGGGCTGAGCCACTATCCCCATCTTAAGTCAGAAACTTTGAAAAGTAAACTGGCTATATAAAAATGTCTTTTTTCAGAGAGTGAAAGTAGCCCTTCCAAACAAAATGTAAATCTGTAAAATTAAAGTGGCTAGGGATATTTGTACAATATAACGATGCATAGCAGCTAACCCACCCATTACAACCTTGCTTCAGTTCCAGCACTTGGTATTTGGAGGCTGAGACTGGAGCAGAGGATGATCAAGTTCAAGGCCCGTGTATGTTACAGAACAAAACTCTTTCTTTTCCTTTTGTTTTGGTTTTTGGTTTTGTTTTTTTTGTTTGTTTGTTTGTTTAGTTGGTTGGTTGCTTGCTTGTTTGCTGTTTTTGTTTTTGTTTTTGATTTTGATTTTCTGTGTAAGGGCCCTGGCTGTCCTGGAACTCACTCTGTAGAGCAGGCTGGCCTACAACTCACAAAAGTTCATATGCTCCTGCCCCCCTACATGCTGAAATTAAAAGCAGGAGCCACCTTGTCAGGATACAAAGCTCTCCATTAAATAAGCAAGGGCTGGGGGCCTCAACTTCAGACCAGGAGATAAGGGAACAGGTGGGGCTGTTGCCTTTTAACAAATGAAAGGCAGTTGGAGTAGGAAGCAGGGAAGAATTTATTTACCTGGGTTTGATTCAACCAAGGGAGCAGGCTTGGTGTTGTCAGAGCTTGTGAGAGGTGGGCACTTTGTGACCCATGAAAGGTCCCTGAGCCCCCTGCTCCCCTTAGCTTTGTAGAAAGCAGGCCACAGGCCACAGGCCACAGGCCACATTTAACACACCTTCAAGCTCCCCTGTACTTATCCTTTGATTAGTGATCTCCTTTCTTGTGTGTCTGCATAACTAACTCAGTGTGTAGAGATGCCGACAGCATGGAACTCCAGTATCTGCCCCTCCGTAGCCTGGTCTATAGTAGTAGAGTACTTGGCTTGCTTGCCAGAAGCCCTGGATTTACATCCCACCCACTCCAACCAAATTCAAGAGCATAGTACAAAGCAAATATGGTACATTTATAGACATGCTCCATAGGCCTTGGGATTAGATGTGCCATTCATTATTTTATCTATGACCATGACTGTGGCACATACAGAAGGATAATAAACCTTATCTCTTTCTCTTTGCTGACTTGGAGCTTCCAGTACAAAATTACACCCTTGCTATAAAGGAAAGCGCAGGCTGCTTTGTTGGTGACATGGAGATGGTTCTCCAACTGCTTCTGACTGCTGGCAATCCTTTGAAGGCATCCTCATCTCTCCCTTGCCTTCCCTTCCCCTCCCATCATCTTTGGATCCCTGCATTTCCATCTCAGTACAGCCAGTCTCACATATTCCTTGTCCACACTGCTGCAGACCACATTATTCTAACCCAGCCATTACATCAACCCAATCCTTCCTGGCCCTATCTCAAAGGTCCCACTATATCTCAAAAGCATCAGAGGGGAAACCAAACCTTTAGTGCATGGACTCTTGGAGAGACAGTTCCTTTGACTATGGTTCAATCCTTACCTTTATTTCTCTGTTTACTGGTAAAATTGGAGATTCCACTGGGAGTTTCATAGAAGGAGAGAAAGTGGTTAACCCCATGCAACTCTATAGGCTGAGTTCTGTGTTAGGAATATGTGTAATTTCTGAGAAAGCAGCACATTGCTCCAATGACTACACATCCCCTGCTCCTATTCAGTTCACTATCTCACAACACTTGTCCTTTTAATGCTGGTCCATGTTGTATCCCTGTAGCCTCACTATGCATTTCTCTAATGACTTCCACACTAAGTACTGATACCTTTGTTTCTTTCCTCATGGATTACTCTTCGTAAAGTGTTTGTTCATATGCTTTCCTGTGTGAATCTGATTTGAAAGAGTTTTGTACTTTCTTGAAGTAAGTTTGTATGACATGCATGTCTTGAAAGCATGTTCATGCTTTCTATATGGTTCTTTTCCTTTTTAAAAATAGCCTAAACCTGGCCCTGAGATGCTATCATGACTAAAAACAACATTTCCTTGTCTGGTATTGTGTAGACCATGCCTCAGCTGCATGTCATGACAGCAGTACTTTTTATTCATATTGGTTCATGATTCTGTTTTCATTTATTGTATCCTTTATTTCCCTACACATCATTTAAAAGCATTGTCTTAATCCTCCAATATATAACTACTTCTTATTCATTTGAGAAAAAAGTGTGGAGTACATGGTAGAATTGGTCATGATGGTCTATTTGATCTGACATACTTTTGGGCATATATGTGAGGGTGTTTCCAGAAAAAAACTGACAGAGGAAGTCCTGTTCTCAGTGTGAATGGCACCTTGCAGTAGTTGACTGAGAAACAAAGAAGGTCCCAGGAAAAGCATTGTGCCTGCACTTGCTTTTGATTCTCTCTGATAAAATGTGGCTGTCAATGTTACGGATTGCTACCCGATGGTGACATCAGACACTGGCTTCTTTGATTTTCCAATGTAGACTGAATAACCTAGTGGTACAGATTCTCCAAGGGAGAGTCCAAACTTTTAGCTCCTCATTGAGGGGCCAGCTTTTGACTGTGCACTTAAGAAGTTCCCTCCCCCTGCAATGTGCACATGACAAATTTTTGGGCTACCTAGGCTAAATCATGGAAGCATTTTCTTGGTCTGGGTCCTCTAAAGATCCCTACCTAATAAAATTAGTATCGAATTTAATTTCACTGGAGCCAAAAACTCGCAAGAGGTGTAGCTTGAACTCTTTAAAATTCATTGACAGTGGTTTCCTCTGATGCGTGGTTGCATATTTTGGTATATGACATGCAGAGTTCTATACATATGTGGGCCTGCAAACTCTTATTTATTCTTTTAATGAATATGTATCTGGCATCTGTGTCTGTTCGTCTCCCTCAGAATGATTCTTCTAGGCTTTGCTTCGATGAAGAAAAAAATGTATAGCTTTGCATTATGCTGTGCTCACTCCACAGATCTCCCAAATTTCTACCCTGGTCCTCCTTGATCCATGTGACTCTAGAATTCCTCTCTGAGTTGGCCATTGGTCATTCTCGGTGTGCTCTGGAACAGCAAACATCCAAGCCAGGCTCTTGTCATTAAGGCCTCTGGCTTGGAGAGTAAGGAGTTAACACTTCACACAAGACTGGGGGAGGGCAGTTCCAAACTGGTTGATTGGCAGTTCTTTTCATCAACTACAGGCCCAAGACATTTAGGAAAGGTCTTTATATAGCCACAAGATGGCGCCAGGATATGGAGCCATTACCTTAAGGGAAGGGTCAGGCCACCATTCACCTCAGGTGGAGCTGGAATGAGGAAAAGATCTGCATGGTGTGGTGACTAGAGATGGAGAGGTGGAGATGGAAGGGATGCTGAGAGGGAGGAAGATGGACTAGGCTATGTAATTTCATCTTCTTCTTTGTGTGAGAGAGAATAATTGTTTGGATTTTGAAAAGATGAAATTGGGGTCTGCAAGGAGGAGAGACTGAGAGTGGAGAGTTGTGAAATGAGGAGTAAAGAGACTAGTTAGGAGGTAATGTAGAAACTTAGGGGGCTAAGACTAGGTTAAAACCTCTTTTCTTACCCTCTGAGTGTAAGTCAATTGAAATCAAAGAAAGGAGTTTTACAACGTCAATTTGCCCTTGGGAAGAGCAATATTTCTGTGTGTCTGCAAGCATTTTCTCCTTCCTACCTTCCATCTTGTGTGGTTACAATGAATGTAAAAAAGCAAAAAAAAGGTAAAAAAAAAAAACCCACTCATATTTATGGAAGCACTGCTCTCAGAACCTCCATTGGACATTTCAGTATACAACAAAGTAAAAGCAGGTATTTTAGTTAGTGACCTGTCTAGTGAGCAATATACTACTCCATGCAAGGTGCGACACACCTTCTCTAGATCAGACTAGACAGTGGGTGTTGAGAGGATTATGATGCTGTCACTCAGTACCTGCTCTTGAATTTGGACACAGCAAAGTGTGAGTTATCAAACTTTATATCATTTAATATTTTCCCTGCATAAAAAGACACATGACATTTCTTTTTTTTATCTAGTTCTTGCCTTATACCATCTAATATTTTTTGTGTGATTGTATTTCTTAAGATTCTTACACTTTCAGAATACCTACATTTACCACAGCATATTCTTACATATGTTCATGTGAATATTATTCTTTTCTTCTTGTTTTGAGACAGGGGCTTACTCTGAATCTCAAGTTGGCCCTGTCCTCATACCAATGCTCCGGCCTCAGCCTCCCCAGCTTAGAGATTAGAGGTCGTGGATGTATTTCTACCCTGACAGAATCCTCAGTGCTTCCTTTCCTTGGAACACACAGTGGTGAAGTATCTAGAGATGTTTATGCTGGTAAGTTGCTTCAAATAAATTCCAATGCTTATTTTAGTTTATCCTTTGGAGGTTTCTGTAAATATAATTACAACATTTAAAATATGTAACTGTAGTACATAAAAGTGCATTCTCACTTGAAAACAGTGTACCACTTTGTAGTCTTCCTTTCTTGCCTGACTGCTTTGGAGACAACATTAGCTTTAAAACTAAAAATGATGGCTGCATCTTTAATAGGAATACATAAAAGGGAAACTGCATATGGTTCAAAATTAAATGCAAAATTTTCTTTTTTTTTTTTTTTTTTTTTTTTTTAATTTTTATTTTTTTTAATTAATTTATTCTTGTTACATCTCTATGGTTATCCCATCCCTTGTAACCTCCCATTCTCCCCTCCCTCCCATTTTCCCCTTATTCCCCTCCCCTATGACTGTTCCTCAGAGGGATTACCTCCCCCTGTATATGCTCATAGGGTATCAAGTCTCTTCTCAGTGACCTGCTGTCCTTCTTCTGAGTGCCACTAGGTGTCCCCTGCCAGGGGACATAGTCAAATGTGAGGCACCAGAGTACTTGAGAAAGTCAAATCCCTCTCTCCACTCAAGTGTGGAGACTGTCCTGTCCATGGGCTAGATCAGGGTAGGGGTTTAAATTTGACCGCCAGTATTGTCCTTGGCTAGGGCCTTAGTTTGAGTGGGACCCCATGACCCAAATCTGCCTATCATAATGTTCTACTTGTAGGATTCTAGGACCTACTGGATCCTTCTACATTGCTATTCTCCCATTGTTCTCTCATCTAGAGTCCCAATAGGATGTCCTCCCCTCTGTCCCAGTTTCCTGGTAAGGGAAGGCTTTGATGGGACATGCCCATTGGGCTAGTATGCAGATATAAGTGAGTATATACAATTTGAGTCTTTCTGCTTCTGGGTTAACTCACTCATTATGATCATCTCTAGCTCAATCCATTTGTCCACAAATTTCGGGAATTCCTTGTTTTTAATAGCTGAGTAGTATTCCATAGTGTATATGTACCACAGTTTCTTTATCCATTCTTCTACTGAGGGACATTTGGGCTGTTTCCATGATCTGGCTATTATGAATAAGGCTGCTATGAACATGGTTGAGCAAATTTTCTTGCTGTGTGCTGGTGCATCTTCTGGGTATATTCCAAGGAGTGGAATAGCTGGGTCTTGAGGAAGCCCTATTCCCAGTTTTCTGAGATAGCACCAGATAGATTAAATGCAAAATTTTCATTAATTATGAGTAGTAAATACAATCTACTTAGAAGAAAGTCATTTGTATATTGATTTTTTAAAAACCAAATAGAAATTACAACCATAAGATATCTATACAAGAGTTATTTGTGGGAGCCCCAGAGCTGGCAACCAGTGAGTGAGTGAGTAAGCCTCAGAGCAAGCTCAAGGAGCAGACACTATGCTTTCTGGAAGAATATTCCCATCTGCTTGCAGGCAGAGGATCAGAAGATAGGTCAGTTTTAGAGATTTGCTGGCCCCAGGCAGGCAGACCACTGCCTAGATGACCTTGACCTCTGCCTCTACCCCATACCACACAGGGAATAGCACTTTTGAGAAGACCCCAGACACCCAGAGGCCTCAGGCACCACTAAAATGAGCAAGTAAGTGGTATGGAGATAGAAGAGAAAGAGAAGCAAAAAGATATGTGCACAATGAAGAAAAGCAAAACTGGAGGGTAGTGAAGAACAGCCTGAGGTGAGTAGCCTGAGATGTTACCAAAGACCATGGTGAGGCACTGGCCCACACTGCCAATGACAGCCATGGACCTGAAGCAGTGGAAGTCTGATACCATCAAAGACCAGGTAGATGTCCCTGATCTGGGATGTCACCTGGGACCATGCTGATGTCTAAGGGCTGTGCTGAGATGGACCCACCCCTTGCCTGGGCATCATGGGGAATCTGACCCTGAAGGCTTGAGAGCTGAAGAGCAGGCCTCACCCATGCCAGCTGTAGCACTCAGTCAGGAGAGCACCTGACACCTTGTCCAGGAAAAACAGTAGAGCTGGCTCTGGTTGCCAGGGTTGAGGGCGAGGTGCCCCTGAGTGTGTGAGCAATGGAGAGCTGGCCCTGCCATGTGTCTACCATGCAGTGGCATTGGTGAGGGAAAGATGCCCCCCATCTATGGTAGCCAGTAGAGCTTGCCCCAAACCCCCAAGGTCATGGAAGCAGGAGAACAAACCCTGGACCTCATCTGAGCAGCTAGTTTGTGAAGTTGGAGGGGTGGGGAAGGTAAGGGGTAGATGCTGGTGAGCTAGCACAAGGGCAGGAGAGCAGGAGAGCTGGCCCAGCCCCATGCCTGCTGCAGCACTTAGGAGAGTGAGTCCTGCACCTGGCCTAGGCAGCACAATAGAGCTTGTTCTGCTGACATGGGCACAGGTGAGCCAGCCTTGCTACCTTGTGGCATTGAGTGAGCTCTCCAGGACAGATCTGGTGGTGTGAATGCAGGAGAGCTGGCAGGCTGAACAGCTCAGCCACCACCCAGGCCCAGATCCAGGGCTTTGAGCTGACTTAGCCCAACTTCTACCCATTCTATGAAGACTGGAGCTCATGAAGGGGCCAGTTCTACAGATCCAAAGCTGCAGCATCTCCATGGCACAGGGAAATAACAGAATATCTGAGAGGAGTCCTGGTGAGGATCCAGTGCTTACAGTATAGCAGAAACCAGAGTCCTTGAACCAGACCAATGATATTACATTACAAGTAAAGAAATATGAACAAAAGGGGACACACTACAGCTTCCATAATAAGATTTTTTTTCTTTTGGAGGGGAGGTTTTCAAGGGTGGAGGGCATGTACAAGGGGACAGGGAGATGAATGAGATTGGAGTAGATGACGTGAAAACCACAAAGAATCAACGAAAAGTTAAATGAAAAAAAGAGTCACTTCTGGTAAAAGACTCACTGATTGTTAATACTGAATTTTTTCCACCAATATAAACACCTGTATTTGATCAAGACATGATGTACATACATGTTTAAATCATTATACTATATCCCATAAATATGCAGTATTATATGTCAATTAAAAATAACACAAAACTTTAAAAATTTCAATTTCTATGTTTAAAAAGGACAAGAAAATAAACAGGAAAGTACTGAGAATGTGGAAGGAGAAAAAGAGGAAATATAAAAGGATATGATCAAAATTAATCAAATGTATGAAAATGTAATGAAATTAATTACTTTGTTATTATATGAATATGTTCCAATGAAAAGAAAAGGTATCTACATCAACTGCAACCTAACAGCAAGGTTAAAGTAATGAACATGGATACATTTGAGACCCTAAACCAAGAAAACTTACATGGGCATATTTTAGTCAGAATATACAAATTTATGCTGAGATCACTATATTAGACAGATATTTAAGAATGGAAAAAAATCACCTAACTGACTGTAAAGAAAAATTATTTGAAATTTACTTTGATAAAACAGTATGAGTTAAAAGATACAAAGCAAGCATTTACAGAAATGGGAAAGATATTTATATGCAACACTAGTCACAGAACTTCAATACATTTTCCATACCTATCAATAGAAGCAGACAGCCTGATAGCAGACAGCAGACAACACAACACAGTGGCTAAGAAAAACTTATCTAGAACACAAGACACACGCTCACTGCAGAGTCACACTGAAGATCTATGGTCTCAGTGTTGCACTGTCAGACTGAACCAATTTCCAAAGAGGATACCAGATATACTTTCCCCCAAGACATAGTTCATTTCAAAATTTTTGGCCAAAGATACAGCAAATTTTAATCAGAATTTGATCAGCAAATTTGATCAGAAATTAACCCATGGATCAAAGAAGAAATGGGGATCTCAAATTTAGGAAGTCTATTTAAAAGCAACTAAGTTTTGAGCATGAGGCTGAAAATTATAAGAGAATGTATAGCCACAAATTTGTATTGGAGAAATGTGACTAAAAAGATGAATTAAACCTAGTCTATGTGAAGCCTGACCAAAAAAAAAAAAAAAATTCAAAGGAGCCAAGAATAGGAAGTACATATAATAGTAGATACTGGGCAAATATAATCAAAATGTAAAATTAAAAGTTACAGAGACAAGAGCTGGCTCTTGGAGGCACAAAACTAGGGTCATTTCTGGCAAGATCCTAACAAGGCTCAGCTAAATAAATACACGCAGTCCTTACAAGGAGTGAACTCCACTGTGGGGTCTGCAGGACCACCAAGAAGGGACGATGAGGATCTCTGCTTACTTAGTCTATGAACATTGAGATGAACACTTTCCTGAGCAAAAGCAACCTTAGCAAAGCAGCCCTAAAATGAAACAGGGGACATTCAGCTCGAAGAGTGTGATTGATGGCTTCACCTGTTTACCCTCATTTCTTGTCCACTTGTGCGTTTGACATTCCTAGGTACAGCCAGGAACAGCAAAGCAACACAGAGGGCACAGCAAAACTGGAGTGGTGTGTGCTGAGGACAAACAGGGATTGCTGTGAAGGCCCTGCCAGACCTGTAGGGATGTGGACCTGGGACCAGCATCCACCCACGATTGGCAAATAAGTTTATGTACAGAGTGTTGGTTGTCATGGGGTGGACACAAAACCACAAGCTTTCCTACCAACCACGCTCAGGAAGAAAGCAGCAATGACAAGTCCGAAAACACGTGTCACTTAGAAAAGGCTCCCTCCCCCCCCAAAAGGCTTTAAACTACGGAAGTGTGATTTATGAAACACATCAATTGAGGACAGGACCCCGCAAAGACCAAACAAGCAGTTCCTTTCCAGAAATTACAGATTCACCCCAGAGAAAAAGATTCCTCCAGGCTGAGTGAGCACCAAGGAGCAATGCTGCAAGCCCCAGCTCAGAGGTCCACGGAAGCCTCCATGCCCAGAGGGACAAGCACTCCATCACACCCTTCCAACATACCGACTGCTGCATGATAGAAGGGGGCCTGGAGAACGTTTGCATGAACTGAACAGCATCAGTCAGAGGCCATAACCACTGGGAGAGACCCAGCAATCCTGAGAATCCCACTGTGCGCCTGCAGGGCTGCACGTGTCACTCGGGTGCTTCTAGTCAGCAAGCCCTGTGGTTGCTCTGCTGAGGAGAAGAAACTGCATGTCACGTGTCTCATTTCTGTTTAATATCCTTCCTCTTCAAAAAGGACCTGCATGTGTCTTGGCTTTCAATTGGCTTCTTTAGATGAGTTTTGTAGCCAGATGAAAGTATCCTCAAACAAAGAAACTAGAGCCACCCTGACCAAAGGTGTTGGGATGTGCCCACCAGTGCGCCCACCTCTCCCGGGGATCCTGGTGTAGCCAACTCAGGGAAAAGTGTGAATTCAAAATGAGGGAGCAGTGTCACACAGTGAGTGGTCCCAGAGTCCTAAGAACTATGGTCCATCATCTCAATGCAAACAAGCACACTCTGATAGTGTTTCAGAATGATTTAAAATGAGAACCCCTGTGCCTGGTGGAAGGGTGGAAAGCACCAGAAGAATGGAGGCTTCAGTGGACAGATGGTAAGAAGCACAGCACAAGCCTACAAACGGAATGTGGTGGGTGCGCACCTCAAACCGCCAACGAAGACCCAGGAAACACTCATGCACTTCATGTATTCCAATCCTCATGTTGAAAAGATGCTGCACACCCGGAAGAAGCCAGACTGGAAGGCTAGTAATTGTATGACTCCACCGCTCTGACATTGCAGAAAGTCAGACTTACGGAGACCCTGCCAAGGCAAACAGTTGCCAAAGACTGGGAGGTGGAGGAGGGGAATTATGGAAGAATGGAAGACTTTTGGGTTCGTGAGACTGTTTTGCATGTGGCTTCAAAAGTGTGTGGCTGACGTTTAAGAGCAGTCATAATGCCTAACTCATGAAGCTGTTACCGGGAGGTAGAATGGGGTCCTTTCTCAACTGCTCTTAATTAAAAACTCATCATTACTTTTCAAGATTGAGGAGTTGGAATTTTGATACCAGGATATATACACAGTCTAATAAAAGTACTGAACGAGAAAATGAAGAGCGTTTTGTTATAAAAGCTACATACCTCCAAGAATAAATGAGGTTTTTTTTTTTGTTTGTTTGTTTGTTTGTTTGTTTTGTCAGAGTATAAATTGAAGTAAAATTGTTCAGCACAGAAAGTTTGAGTTCCTGGTGTTAATAGAAACTAACTCGAGTCGACATTAACATATTGTGCTCAGGCAAAACCAGAATAAAAATCAAAACAGTCGTTAAGATGTAGACCGTGGGCTGCTGTGATCCAGTGCTGTTCTTCCTGAGGAACAGAGTTCTGTTGCCAGCATCCACATGGCTCACCTCTATGTGTATCTCCAGCTCCAAGGACTCTGATATCCTTTTCTCTCTTCACAGGCACTGCCCCCAACATGTGGCACATGCACACACATACACATAAATAAACAATCTTTTAAAAGATATAACATAAGTAGAAATATGCTAACTGCAAAACTTGAACAGCTAGAGAATATTCCTTATTTTCAAGTATACATCAAAGTCAAAGAAGTAATTTACCATGCAATAAACCTATAAAATAAGTAGATAAACAAATAAAAATATTTCTAATATAGCCTGGTACTCTCCCCAGGTAAAAATATATGATGTTAAAAGTAAGATAAAAATGTTTTTAAAAAATTGTGCTCTTAACTATGACATGAAAACCAAGCACACCAAACAGGAACAAAGTAAATAGCAAAACAAAGGTTAGTGATTAAATTAAACTTAGATGCATTAATTAATGCTAATTAGTAAAATGAGTAAAGCCTTAAAATGGAATGTATTAAAAATAAAAAACTGTCCTTAATTGCCATTGATATTATTATTAAACTGAAGTTAGTTTTGCACTCACAAGAAAATAAATGTCTTCAAATCACATTCTAAAGTGTACTAGAGATGGAGCCCAGTCATAGAGGCTTGTCTAGAAAAACCTAACAGAGAAGAAATAGGGAGTGGAGTGCCATCAGGAGGTAAGTAACATGGGGTAGTGGTGATAAATGACCCATTGGATACATACTGTGTGTGAGCTGCCACCACGGTCCCACCCCACTGCTCTGGCATTGCCACTGCTGAGTGCTAAATTTTCCTGAAAAACAGCCTGTCCGGATGTTCCACTGTGCACACTGACCTGTGAATTAGTTCTGACATGCACACTAAATGGCATTCCTGGGAAACAGGGCACAGCCTGAGGCGATTTCATGCTGCCTGACCACAAAGCTCCAAACCCAAGTTATGCTGTAGTTTGCTCATTCATGAAAATGGGAGATAGTCCCTATCTCCAGCGGGGTTTGTGGAAGGATGCTGTCCGATACTAGCATCTGTTTTGTAGCACTCCTATGCAGTTGGTACTTGCTTGTATAGAGGAACAGAGCTGTGATTCCTAGGAACCTACCACACACAGTGTCAGGCCCAGGGGACGTCCATAGTGCACCTGGATAGTGAGTACATGCAGTCTGTGGCTGACTCCTGGTCTTCCCCACCCACCTGGCTGCTGGCCAGAGTCACTAAGCTCTTTCCAGGCCTGTATTCACAGTCTCATGGTGTTCCTGTTGGCAGTACTGCGGTCTGTGAGCTGCTCCTCAGGAATGGGTCTCAGTGTTGAGGCACCTCAGGACTCATCACACATTTTGCTTCTCTTTTATGTATTCACATCAGTCTGAGAGACATCGTGATTATCTGTCACTTCAAAAGTTGATGAGCTTGCCAGGCCAGTTGGCACATATGTCTGATCCTCGTACTCAGAGAGGCAGAGGCAGGCTGACCTCTGGAGTGTGAGGCCAGCTCAGTCTGTATACCAAGTTCCAGGCCAGACAGGGCTATATAGTGAGACCCTGTCTCAAAGACAAAATCTAACTGAGGAACTTACTGGAATCCAGATTGTATTTTTGGGAAGGTTGCTGTCGTTCTGAAATGCCAGCAGAAATGTGGCACACTGGCCCAACTGTATTAAGCTCGATGTGACTTCTGTCTTGCTTACCTGTTTCCTACCAACTCATACATGTTTTTCTTTCCTTCCCCATGGATCCAGTGCAAATGCCTTACACACTCATGATGCTGAGATTCAGAGCTCAGAGAGATGCCAGTCCACATACATGGGTCTCTCCTCCCAGAACCCACTTTTGTCTCTTATGTTGAATTTAAATTAAAAAAAAAAATAAGCCACAAGTTAGAAGATTGCCCAGGCAGTGACTGGTTCTCCATCATTACAAGGGTCATGGCATCCAAGCACAGATAACTTTTACTTTCAAGATGTCTCCCCTGAATAAACACTTCAGAGAGCATCGTTATCTACCTAGAGATGGAAGCTGTGCCTCAGGGGATTTGATGACTTGAACAACATACAGACTATGTGGTTGAAGTTGCTGGATCTGATTGACAATTTATGCCCTCTGAAATGCTTTCTTTTCTTTTCTTCTCTTTTCTTTACTCTTTCTGTCTTTCCTAAACAGAAAAGAGAGATAATGGGATGGAACTCTTGCAAATCTGCAACAAGGGACAAAGCTTTTTAGGTTAAAAAGCACTTGCTTTGGGAGTTCGTGGAGCGTGCATTGTTTGTTGCCACTGAACACTTGACCCTCTCCCTCTGTGTTTATTGAATATCTAGATGAATTTGCTGCTACAAGTAATAAAAGTGTGGCCAGTGAGGTGGAGAGATTGCAAAAATCACATGTGTTTCAAGTGTGTAGACATGAGTTGAGATCTGAAGAAGTCAAATGAAGCCCCATGTGGTAGCACATGCCATGCTCCTTCAGGGAGTTAAGAGATGAGGAGAGCTTCATCCCCAGAGCCTGCAGGCCTGCCATATACAGCATACACAGCACATACAGCAGGGAACAAGAGAGATTGTCTCAAATAAAGTAGAAGTCCAGGACTAATACCTGATCAACACACATACACAGAAAGAGAGAGAGAGAGAGAGAGAGAGAGAGAGAGAGAGAGAGAGAGAGAGAGAGAGAGAGGGGAGTCAATGGGCAAGAGAGCAGTTACAGCTGCCATCAAATGGATCATATACTCACACTACATCCATCATTTCCTCCTCACCCTCTCTCAGGAGGCACCCATCACCACTCACGAAGGTATGAAGATTCTTAAGTCCCAAGTCACTTGCCTAATGTCACTAGCCTACTGAGAGAAACTGAAGTGTCAGCACCTGGCCTCACATCATTCTAATCCCAAACCTAAACTCATGTCAATAGCCACTGCTCATTCAGCTCTGCTTCTGCAGGAACACACACTCCTTCCCCAGGCATTTGGGTTCCCAAGGTGTTCTTCTCGGCATGGCGAGACAGCTTCATATGGAACAGGAATTCCAAGGCTTTTTAAAACAAAAAACAAAAAACTGGAGTTAGGAGAAATCATGGTTTCTTTGTGATGGTTGGGTCTTTGGTGTTAATTTCTTATAAGCACTTAAGTACCTTAATTTGTGCTTCAATTAGCATGACATTATTTCAAAAGATTGCGGTAATTCAGAATTCTGAAGCCTGGAAAACATCCTATCCAAACAGACTGTCAAGCTCACAGAGGTAACATTGCTGTGGGCGGTACCTTTCCTCTGCAGATACACACGCTCCACTCCAAAGACCTCCCTATCCCATTCGAAAAGTGGAAAATTTTAACCACATTTAGCAATTATGGGTATAGAGCCTGCGAATGAAAATATTAACTGAAAATGAAGGAGTTTAGTGAGAGACCATGCTCTTGGGAATTTACCATTCTGTGCTGCCCATCCTGATGAGATCCGAGCTAAATTCACATCCCAACACACTGCCGCCCCAAGTGATGATACAGCAAATCTTTCTTTGATCCAGGAAACAGTATTTCTCAAATGTCAGAGAGAGAGGGGCAGGGGAGGGAGATGGTTCACTGGTGAGAGAGCTTGTTGGGCAATCAGGAGAAACTGAGTTAAATTTCCTAGCAGCCAAGCAAATGTAACTCTAGGTCAACAGGCACAGAGAAGGGATCCTCAGAGGGACATGGCTGGCTCTAACAGTGTCGAAGCCTCTGCTTGCTTAACAGATGCCACCTCAGGGTGTAAAAGGAGAGTCAAGCAGGATAGTTCACAAACATCCACCTCTGTCTGTCCCATGCATGTGCGGGTATACCCACACTTAAAAACATTTGAACATGGAGAGGAGGCAAATGGTACAGGAAGTCTCAGTACCATCCAGTGCCATGCGCCTGTAATGTAACAGGTCTAGTATCTCATTCCAGCTTGTTTCCTCAAAAAAACACAAATCAATCCAAATCTTCTGATAGTTTTCTTCTGTTTAAATGATTCGTGGCTGACTGAATCAATTGGCTGAATTAGATATAAGCTTGATGCCATTTAATTTTAAAATAAACTCCTTATTTCCTTCTGGGCCATGTTTACTCTCTTTCAAACCTTAAAGACATATTTTTCACCTAAGGAATTCTGGGTGTGAGAAGTGTATTGTTATGTTATGGAACAGAAGATGAACAACAAAAGCTGCTCAGCTATTGAGAACTCCCCAGCTCCCCTACAGTCTGGGACCTTGAATTTAGTTTCCTCCTGTGATTAAGTGGAGTCCGAAGACAAAATGGTGGCACTTGGAACATGTTTCTTTTCCTTGTTGCCAACAATATCTTTTTACTATGAGTGAATCGTGAGTGTAAGTACACCTCATTATGCATCAGAGGCCCCAGGAACGTACTTGCTCAGGTTTGGTCCATGACAATATAGAGCAGAAATGGCGGTTCATTCAATTCCTCTTCCCATACTGTCCTCATCCCAGAGCTGTTGCAGTTCTTCCAGGGAATTTTAGCTCTACCTGGTGTGACTAAGGGGCCTCTGCAGGGTTCCTTAAAGAGTCCTTCACAAAGTCTGGTGCCCATTAGGAGGCAGGCTGATGTATACTAAGGTGCCTACTGTCTAGTTGCTGAGCTTATTTGTCATTAACCAGATGATGGAGAGAGAATCACTCATCAGCTTCTCCTTCTCCTTCTCCTTCTCCTTCTCCTTCTCCTTCTCCTTCTCCTTCTCCTTCTCCTTCTCCTTCTCCTTCTTCTTCTTCTTCTTCTTCTTCTTCTTCTTCTTCTTCCTCATCTTCCTCATCTTCCTCCTCCTCCTCTTTTCCCTCCTTCTAAGCATTCTTTCTTCTCCCTCTGCTCATTCTCTGCATCTTCTCTCTCCTCTTCTTCTCCTTCCTGTCTCCTCCTCCTCTTCTTAATATTCTTTTCTTCCTCTTCTGCTTTCTCTTCCTCCTCCTCTCTTTCTTCTTCTCTTCTTTTTATGCTTTTCTTTCTTTTATTCTTTTTGAGGCAGTCTCAAGAACTATGTAACTCAAGCTAGTTTCACCTCGCCATCCTTCTGTGTCCATCTCTAGAGCTCTGGCATTGTAGGGATGAGCTACCACCTCAACTAGGTCTTTTCAGTGGTGAATTCCTCTCAGCTGCTTGCTGGAGCCTTGCACAAAGCATGTACTCAGTCAAGTCACACCACCACCACCACCTCCTCCCAGATTAGCCTGAGTCCTCTGTTCTTCCACACATAGTGATGTGGATGTGGCTTTTCCCTCAGAGTGTGTGTGTGCCGAAAGCTGATTCCCCACTATGGTGTTGTTGAGGTGATTGAATCATTTAGAGGTGGGGCTTGATAGAAGGCAAGCAGGTCATTGGCTCTGTCACCCTAAGAGGGGATTAATATAGTGCTTGAGGGAACCTGGTTAGTTACCTTTAGAGTTGTTATGAAAAGAGAAAGCCTGCCCTCTGAATTCCCCGCCAGCTTCCTTTTCTCATCAGACTTCTTGTTTCTTTTGCTCATACTTCTACCATGATACTCTCTGCCACATCCCACAGAGGGAATCTCAACACAGGCACTCATATAAGTCAGCCTGATCTTAGACGCACAGCATCCCAAACAAGGAGCTAAATAAATCCCCATTCTTTATGACGCACCCAGCCCTGTGTATTTTATTACAGCAAGAGAAAATCGGCTTAGACGTCCATGTAGCTTGAGTAAATCATAATGAATGTATGTGTGCATGTTGTGTGTGTGTGTGTGTTTAAGTTTCTAGATACTCAAAACTCTTTCATATACATATCCTTTCCTTTCTTTTGGTTCTTTGAGACAGGTTTTCTCTCTGAGGCCTTGGCTGTCCGGGACTGGCTTTGTAGACCAGGCTGGCCTTGAACTCTCAGAGATCCACATGCATCTACCTCACTGAGTGCTGGGATTACAGATTCCATTTTAAAATGCAGGCTGAAATGGCTATCTAGAAAGGCAATATGCAGGCCTCCAGACAGAAAACTGTAAAACACCATATTCTGCAAACCAAACAAAAACAACAAAAGACTTCTGTTTCTATTATGAGAGGCAAAACATGTTTATATCTTGCCTTATTGTTTCTGTTTCCAGCATATTGTATTTGTATCCAATAGACACAAAATAATATGGAAACATATGTGGCTCTTAAAATATCATTGTAGGATATGGAGTGTTGACTCAGCAGTTACGATCTGCTCTTCCAGAGGACCCAAGCTGGATTCCCAGCATCCACATTGTGGCTTACAGCTGTCTGTGGCTCTAATCCCAGGGGATCTGTTGCTCTCTTTTGGCCTGCATGAGCACCAGACATACATATATATGGTGCACAAACATACATCTAGATAAAGCACTTATACACATAAAATACATATTTTAAAAACTTTAAACCTGCAAATGTTGATGACTTGTTACATTGTTAACAACATGAGTTTGGCTGTGCAAACTGAACAGAGTTGTGATAAAGGCCTTTTCTTCCATAATGTACCAAGTTTTAACTGTAACAAGTAAAACAAAACAAAACAAAACAAAGAACCCTAGAAATTCCTTCATTACTTTCAGAGTCTTCAGACTCACATCTAAGTGGATGAGCATTTTTAGACCTTGTATTTGAGCTGTATTTGCTCCAGCTCAATATGGGAAGTTCCCAACTGGTCTTGATGCACCCTTCAGGTACGTGGTAGTTTGAGGGGTCCAACTTTTTGAGTTGCTTGTTCTTACAACCACACAGACCTGTCACAAGCCAATGGGAGATGCTCTACTGGTGAAACAACTGTAGAGATTGGTTTTAAAATGCAAGGTACCCATTAAAAAACCTTCCACATACAAAAATCCTAACCATGTGCATTTTTAAAACTTTCCCTTCCTTCTGGATTACAAGTATCAAGCAAACTGCAAAGTCTATGAAACCAAAAGTACTTTCATCCTTTCACCCCAAAGAGACTTGCAGTTGGCATGATGGTGAATGGCTATAATCTCAGCATTCATTTCCAGAGAGTGAGACAGGAAGATTGAGGCTTGTTGAAGGAGAGTCTTGTACACTGTGTTTTCAGATGCTGAATTCTGTGCACAGAGATCTGGTTACTGCCCTGCCATGGGCATTGTTATGTATGCTGAACCATCTCCTATATCCATGTGATGTAAGGAATGCTACCCAATTATCCCTGATTGGAGAATAAAGTTGCTGACAGCCTGGACAGGGCATGACAAAGTTACATCGAGCTGATGTTCCTGAGTTTGGGGTCTCAGAAGGATCACAGGGAAGAGAAGGAGAAGGATAGAAAGAAGACAGAAGATCACCATGGGGTAACCAGGAGCACATGGCCAAGAGAAGCTGAGTCTGAGAACTGGCTTGATGGAGCAGAAGTGGCCAAATGGAACGTGTACAAGTATTTATGAGGATTTTGGATGAGAAACAGTCAAGATAGCTTAGAGGGTTGATATCTTCTCAGCTCTAGTGCTTTAAGACTTATTATAAATCTAACAAGTTTCTGTGTCTTTTATTTGGAAAATAGCTGGTTTAGAATAACTGCTGTCATAATGATTTCCTGTATTAATTAATATGTACAGACTAATTAATTCATTTTATAAAGGATGGCACATTCCCAGACAGCCTGGACTGTGCTATGATTTTGAGATAAGACTGGGACACATCAGAAACCCCATTCTCTCTTCTTGCTCATAATGTGAATCATTTATTAATGAAGAATATGATTCTTAGATTTCTTTTACAAGTGAATTTGAATGAAAGAAAAAGGAATGCAGAAGAGGTGAGTGTTATGGGGTTGTCTGTGGTGGAGCTGGGTAGTGAATTATGACTCCTTTTGTTTTGTGCCATTTCCAAGATCCCCTTGCTCATTCTAAGATTAATACCATTGTGCATACAAATAACTATTTTTCTTTCCATTCTGAAAACATAAACGCTTACAGAAAGATGTACAAAACAAAATGTTTACTGTGATAATTTATCATAGAGCAAACATCTGCAAAAATATCATGATGTTTATGCACTTTCTTATATGTCTATCAATTTCTATTAATATTTCTCAGAAAAAAATGGCCTGATTTTTATATTGTATTTATTTCTGCCTTTAGATGTACTACCTTTTAATTTGTCTCTTAACTACTGCTTTTTGAAAACAAAATAAGCAAAGATAAAATTTACAAAACAACAACAAAATATCCAAGCATCTTAAAGTTAATTCCAAGCAAATTAAATGTATTTAAAAATTTTTATTGTTGTTATTGGTGCCTATAATTGAACACAGGCCTTGCAGCTGCCAAGTGTCCTCTCTACCAATGAATCATATGGCCACCTTTGGAGAGTTTCTTTATATAACAGACATTTAATTACTTTTGTTTAAGCTATATGATATCTTTTTCTCACATATATTAACACTATTTTCATTATTGTTAAATTTAGGTTTTAGATTTTTCTTTGCATAATTTCTCTTTTTGACATGTTAATTACATAGAAATATTCTGGTCACTTTCAATAATTATGGAAATTCCTGGAGATATTTTAGTTATCAATTTCCAATCTAATTTTCATGTTGTCAGAACTTGGAATTGATTGTTCGGATTCTCCATAAAAAGACTAATGAGAAAAGGATCTGAGAAGATAGATTTTACGTTGGCTTATCAACGCACTGGCCTTAAATTAAGCACAATGTAAAGACTCAGATTCCCACTTTCTGTTTCAGTGGAGGTAGCAACCCAGCTCACAGCTCTTCTTCTACATGCTAGTCTGGGCTCTGGTGGGAACAAATCTCCAGTTTCTGGAACAAACTCAGACAATGAGATTAAAGTGTGCTGGGTTTGGGTAGCAAACTGAGTCACTGCTTGGGTAGCAAGCTAAATTATTGAGACTCCTGGAGCTGAAAAGGGGAAATAGTAACAGGTCCAATGCTGTGGACGTTCGTTGGTAACCTTGCTTCTACCCATCTTGGTGGTGCATGGGATTGAACCCATGTCTTCTCACAGACTGTGAAAGTGCTCTACCACTGAGCTACATCTCCTCACTTATTTTATTTGAAGCAGAGCCTTAGCATATCACTTAGACTGGTTGCAAACTCACACTTCCCCAGTCTGAGCTTTCCAGATGAATCCTGTGATTACAGAATTACACAGCTGAACTCATCTCTGCCTTCTCTTTTAATGCCCTTTTCTTTTTATGCTCTTATATTTATCTGACTTTTTAAAAGGCAAGGCATGGTGTCCCACACCTGGAATGCCAGCACTCAGGAGGCTGAGGCAAAAACATAATGATGATGTGATGATGATTTGCAAATGTAAAAGAACCAACTGTACGAGACAGGAATGTGGTTGTTACATATTTAAAACCCTCATATTGTTGTAAAATTACAAGAGATTAAAGTGTTCTCATTATAAGAATGTGAGACAAAACCCAAAATTCCTGTAACCACCACCAGAGAGAGGCATGGACTATTCCAGTGACAGAGAGGTCCTTGCTCATTCAGATGTCTACTTAGAGAGTCATGTAATTCTTGTCCTTATGTCTATATTTGATCTGTATTACCTTTATTGCATATTGAAGCATCTTACATCCCTGGACCTTTTAAAACCAACTTGGCCATGGTGTATCGTCTTCTTCTCAATGTTTTCTTGAACTTGTTTTGCAAGAACACTATTTAAAATTTGTGTGTCTATGGGGTGTTCAGATGAGGCAGGACTTCATATGAGCCTTCTCCCATCTATGCCAGGATTTTGCCTGGCTGGCCCTTGTGCAGGTCTTGTGTATGCAACTCCAGCTGTTGAGAGTTCATCTGGTCAATGGCTATGTCATAACCAGAAAACACTATCTCATGGCAAACATACACTCCCTCTGGATCTTACAATATTTACAATGTTTCCACCTCTCTCTTCTGGTAAAAATCACTTAACCTTGGAGGGAGGAGAAAAGATAATAGATGTCTCATGGAAAACTGAGTACTCCACAGTCTTTAATGCTCTGCATGTTGGATTAGTTGCTTCTGCCACAAAAAAGACACTTCTCTGATGATGGTTGAGAGATGCACTAATATGTTGATATAAAGATGCAAGCTATGTGCTGAAGAGATGGCTCAGTGGCTAGGAGAAATTCCTTCTTCCATAGGAGAGGACTTGGGTTCTGTTTCCAACATCCACATGGTGTCTCACAACTGCCTGTAATTCTGGTTCTCCAGTTCCATGGAATCTGACACCCTGTTCTGGTCCCCACATGCACCAGGCACTCATGTGGCCCATAACTATATGTGCAGACAAAACACTCATACTCATAATTATATTTTAAGTCTTAAAAAGGAAAAAGAATATAGAGGGTAGTTTATTACTGTGTCTGTTTTGCCAAGAAATCATAGAAAGTTCTCCCATAGGGCTTATGATCTAGCCAGCCACAGGGGTTTGGACCATTTAATGCAGCCAGGCATGAGTTTCCTCTTGCGCAGAGGACCTTAAATTTAACCTTCAAGTATTTGGTTATTCTGACAGTATTTGTGCCTGCCGGACCAGTGGGCATGTTTTGTCAAGGAAGCAGTGATTGTAGCTCACACCTGGATGAGACTGTTGATTATTTTCTCACCTTTGTTTTTAGATGTTTTGCTGATCTACGTGTTGTTTAGTTTATTATTTTGTTTAAACAATTCTATATCTAAGTGGCTTGTATAAATTTCTCACTGTTCATCAGTAAAGCCCTCTGTTTGCCTCCCTGTGGAATATGCGTGGGATTTCCTCTGGTGTGGTGCAGGCCTCGCTTTGCTCTCTCAAAGCACACCTACGAATCCTTGGAGACTGCCCGGTTATTCATTGGTTGGTACTTTAAATACTCACATTAAAGTGTTTGATTATGAATGGCTGCTAAGTGTCTTCTGCATTTACTAGAACAAATACAGATTTTTCTTTTTTGCATTATAAGTGAGTAATAAGAATGATTTTGTTTGTTTGTTTGTCTGTTTTTTGTTTTTGGAAACAGGGTGGTCTTGCCTGTCCTGGACTCACTCTGTAGACCAGGCTAACCACTAACTCACATCAATCTGTCTGCCTCTGCCTCCTGAGTGCTGGGGTTAAAGACGTGTACCACAACCTCCCTAAAAAACTTTCAAAGGCCTTAGATGAGACCAAACATCAGCTCTAGTTAATAACAGTGCTGTCAAGTGCTCATCTGCATGCCTATTCTTTTATTGTTTTGTTTTGTTTTGTTTTGTTTGTTTTCTTGTTTTTTGAGACAGGATTTCTCAGGGTAGTTGACTTGCTTTGTAGACCAGGCTGGCCTCAAACTCACAGTTATCTGCCTGCCTCTGCCTCCTGAATCCTAGGATTAAAGGCATGTGCTACCATGCCCAGCTGCACTCCTATTGTTAAGGACAGTGTTCAGGACTTTTCTTCATCATCTTTTTTTTTTTCTTTTGCAAATAATAATTTTGTCTTTAAAACTTTGGAATTTTTTTTCTTATTTTATTTATTTAGGAGAGACTATGAAAAACTTGTTTTTGCCTTTTAAAAATGAAAATGCTCCATAGGTGCTAGACCTAGAGCTTTTTTTTTTTTAATATAAAGTTTAATTACAGCCTCAGGTTTATTATTATGGCAAATTTCTGTTTACCTTTCAAAGGTATCATTTATGAGAATTTTGCTTTTTTTTTTTTAGAAAACTATACTTTTCACTTAAAATGTATTAATTTGGTCATGTGATTAGTTTCATAATAGCTCTTCATTGTTTTACCATCTTACAATTTTCAACTGATTTTCTTTACTTATAGCAGCACTGATCCATTTTTCCTCATAGTTTAGTTTTATTTTTCTTTCTCATGCTCACTTTTTATTTTTTTATTTTATTTATTTTTTATTTATATTTTAATATGGTTTAATTGAAACAGAATTATATTACCTTCCCATTCATTTTTCTCCCTTAAGCTTGTCCTATGTGTCTACCACGTCATCAGTTGATAGCCGCGTTTTCTTTGACTATTGTTACATCTATGCATCTGAACATATATACGCATACACATATATAAACATAATCGCCCGAATCCATTCCTTTTGTTTGTGTGCATATGGCTTGAGGGTTGACCACTCTGCATTTGAAAACCAATAAGGGACATATCCCTTGGATTAGAATAAGTTTCTTTACTCAGTGGTCATATAAGTTCAGTTAAAGCATCTGCAGTTTCTAAATCTAAATAATCCAGTAAAACCTGTTTACTCAGTGCTTTTTAGAAGGATGGTTGAGGCAGTGCTCCCCAAGGGCACTAACACAGCGCTGAGAACTTAGTGCTGATTATGTATCTCCTTACTTAAATAATATTTTTTATTGAAAATAGGTTTTTTTATACAATAAGTCCTGATAATTGTTGCCTGGGTCTCATGCTCACTTTTTAAACATGAGCACATGCCCTCACAGTTTGTGTGTGTGTGTGTGTTGTTGTTGTTGTTGGATTATTGATGTCCAGCAGCACCCTGCACTTGTAATCTAGTCTGAGTGCATCTTGCAGGTTAGAGTGTGGGATGTCCTGTGGGTAGCTGTGTAAAAGTGAGTTTAGAAACTCTCCTGTGTGTTTCCTTATTCTTGTCAAGTGTTCTTAGTGGCTAGTGTAGTGATTCCTGCCAGCCATTTCAGTCCTTAGGAAGCTGAATTAACAGGACTGTGGTGAGATCAAGCGCAACTTGGGTTTGTCTGGACTATAAAACAAGATCCTGGATCATGCCTCATACAAACAAATGCGAAGAAAATCAGGGTCAGCCTAATGTTCCTGCTGTAGTCAAGATATGAGGTGTCTACAGACGCTGGAGGAAATGGCTTTCCTGAAGACTTGTGGAAATCGTTTCTGGCAAAACGTATGGATGAAAACAAGAAGGAGGAGGAGAAGGGGAACCATAAGAGGCATGTGGAGGATGAGAAAAACGAAGAGGAAGGGGGAAGGAGGGAGGGGAGGAGAGGAAAAAGAAAAAAGCAGGGAAAGGAGGATGCGTACCATCTCTGCTGTCAGTGAGAAAACAAAAATCATGCACAGACTGTATAGACAGATATTCTTCCAGAACACACACAGATTATATAGACAGATGTTCTTCCAGAACTATATAGATGGATGTTCTTCCAATAAAACTCTTCTTAGCCACTGTGTTTTTAGCTGGAAATAGACAAAAAGTCAGTAACCTGAACCTGTTGTCCAAACCCAGAGTGTTGCCGTTTTCTTCAGTTGTTGCCATAGGTGTGCAGTGGTAGCTCATTGTGGTTATAAATTTCTTTAATGGCCAGTGTTGAATATCATCTGTGAGTTTACTTGTCGTCTATGTATCATTTTTACTGAAATACATCTTAATACTATTTGCCATTTTCTTTTTTTTTTCCAACATAACATTTTTATTATTTGAGAATTTCACCAAATGCACCCTGATCACATTCACTTCCCAGTCTTCCCAGGTCCATGCCTCACCCTTATGACCTGTTTCACCAAAGAGGGGTGGGCAGAGAAATAGCAAGTCCAATTAGTGTTGTCCATATACTCACTGGAGTAGTCAAACTCCCAGAGGCCAGCCCCTTAAAGAAAACTAAGTCCTTTCCCACCCTCACCCTTGCTGGAAGTCATCTACTGCGAAGAGCTACATTTCAGCATCCCTACCACAATTTTTAAAGAGTTTTCTTCAATGACTTCCTGTCCAGACTTGGGTTTTGTTTGTTTGTTTGGGGGCGGGTGTTGTCACAAAAGACTTCTATGTCTCCCTTGCTTAACTGTTAGTCTGAAGTCAGCTATGCTATTGAAAAAAAAAAAAAAGCTTCCTTACCCTTTAAAGTCAGTGGCTGCTTCAATTTTGGACTTCTACAATGTTTCTGGTGACAGCACTGACTGTGGACAGCCAATGTCATCCCAGTGTCAGCATAAACCACAGACCTCAACATGGTCTCCGGTGTTAGTACAGACTACAGACATCAACAGTGCTCTTGCCTGTAACATGGATGATGGAGACCATCAAGGCCCTTAGCAGCAAAACAGGTCGGTGTTTACTTTCAAGAACGTAAACACATTCTCTTGTTTAGTAGTTAGTCATTTTAAAGACTGTTAAAGGGAAATTTTTGGGGCCAATGAAAGTTTTAAATTTTGATGAAATCTGATTAATCATAGTTCTTTTTGTGAATTATTTTCAAGCATGAGAATGCCTTGTCTAGCTTAAATTAAACATCTTTATCTCTTTTTTTTTCCTAGAAATGTGTTCTGGTTTGTTTTTCAGAGTGCAAAGTGTGAAAATGTTGATGCTTTGTTTCTGCACACGGGGTGGGGCTTAACATGTGGTTCATGTTTTTGTCATCTGAATACCAGAAGCTCAACTTTACTCATTCTCACAAAAACATCCTTTCTTAATCAATATATACTTTCTTAATCAGGAAGAGCGGTTTGCTCGTATATGCATGCACAGGGACAGGATCTGTTTCTTGTGTGGTGTTCTATCTATGTCTCTATTTATTAGGAGAACACAGTGTTCCAGGGCATACAGAAAATACTAAAACTGGGGTAAAATCTCATTTTATTCTTATTTATGCTTTCAAATTTGTTTTAGTTATTCAAAATTTTGCTTTTAATATAAGTGTGAATATGTTTTTATGTTTAGAAAAAATTACTTGCAGTTTTACAGAAATTCATCAAACTTGGATATCCATTTGAGAATAATGCAAATATGATATTGAGTATTCCTATACATGGGCACATCTTTGCATTTTTTTAGTCTTTTTTTATTTGTTTCATCAGTGATGTGTAGTTTGCATCACACAAGCTTGGTGCATGCTTGTTAGAACTTTACATATACACTGTGGGTTAAACATGAAAAGTACCTTATCATGTGTGTGCATACTTAGTCCCCTGCTGGTAGCACTGTTTGAGAAGGTTGTGGTAGCTGTAGGAAGTGGAGACTTGCTGAGGAAGTGAGTCGTGGAGGATAAGCTGAGGCTTCCTGGCCTGCTCCTACTTCCTATTAATTTCTCTCTACCTCCTAACTGTGGGTGTAGCACTTGTGTCAAGGCTTTTGCCTTGATTTCCCTGCTATGATGGACTCTGGATCTGTGAGCCAAAGTAAACGAACTATAAAATAATATACATTTCAATTTCTTAGCTAGTTGCAAATGGTGCTATGTCTTCGGTTTTTAAAAAATATTTTTAATTTATTAATTATTCACTTTACATCCCAGTCATAGCCCCCACCCTCATCTCCTCCTGGTCCCAACCTTCCTCCCTGTTTCCTCTATCCTCCCTCTTTTACTCCTCAGAGAAGGGAAGACCCCACCCCAGCATGTTAAGTCACATCAAGACTGAGCACATCCTCTTCCCCTGTGGCCCAGATAAGTAGCCCTCCCAGGGGAAAGTGATTGAGCCCCTGTAGAGTCCAAGCCCCTTTCTTCTAACTAGGGCACCCGTATGAGGGTAGCCAAGCTACCCATTGATTGCATCTGTTCATTGTTAGTACATAGCTAGCATCTGCTGAACTCACTTCTTAGTATTGTTAACACATATATACATATATTTACACATACATAATATATGTGTATGTATATAGAGATATTTGTATATATTATATATACTAAAATCTTAAAGAATATATATATTTATGACTTTAGCAAGCTTACATGTGATTGTCATGTGCACACAAGGTCAGCTTTGCCGACAGCCTACAGACTAGGAAAAGATCTTTACCAACCCTACATCTGACAAAGGTCTAATTTCCAAAATATATGAAGAACTCAAGAAATTAAACACCACCAAACCAAATAACCCAATTAAGAAATAGAGCTCTGAACTAAGCAGAAAATTCTCAACAGAGGAATATCGAATGGCTGAGAAACACTTAAAGAAATGCTCAACGTTGTCAGTCATCAGAGAAATGCTAATCAAAACAACTTTGAGATTCCATCTTATACCCATCAGAACAGCTAAGATCCAAAATTCAAGTGACACCACATGCTGGTGAGGATGTGGAGAAAGAGAAACACCCCTTCATTGCTTGTGGGAATGTAAACTGGTACAACCATTTTAGAAATCTATCTGGCACTTTCTCAGAAAAAAATGGGAATAGGGCTTCCTCAAAACCCAGCTATTCCCCTCTTTGGAATATACCCAGAAAATGCTCTACCACACAACAGGGGCATATGCTCAACCATGTTCATAGCAGCCTTATTCATCATAGCCAGAATCTGGAAACAGCCTAAATGTCCCTCAATGGAAGAATGAATAAAGAAATTGTGGTACATTTAAACTATGGAATACTACTCAGCTATTAAAAAAAATCCAGAAATTTGTGGACAAATGGAGGAAATTAGAAACAATCATACTGAGTGAGTTAACCCCAAAACAGAAAGTCTCACACACTATATACTCACTTATAATTGGGCACTAGCCCAAAAAGCATGCCCCATGTATGTCTTCACTTACCAAGAGATTGAGACAGATGTGAGGACATCCTACTGGGACTCTAGGTAAGAGAAATATAGGAGATGGGGAAATAGAAGGATCCAGAGGATCTTAGAAACCTACAAGAAGAACATCATAATGGGTGGATCAAAGCCCAGGAGTGTCTACTCAAACTATGGTGCTAACCAAGGACAATACAAGTAGCAAACATTGAACCCCTACTCTGATCTATCCAATGGACAGGACATCCTCCATGGTTATGTGGAGAGCAGGGACTAACTCTGACATGAGCTCTGGTGCCCCATATTTGACGACCTCCCTTTCAAGGGGAGCCCTGGTGGCACTCAAAGAAAGAATAGGCAGACTACCAATATGATACTTGATAGCCTGTGACCATGAAGTGGGGGAGGAGATCCCCCTCAGACATGGACCTAAGGGAGGGTAATAGGGCGGGGGTGGGAAGGTAGGAGGAATGGAAGGATAAGAGTGATGGAAGAACAATTGAGTTGTAATCTGAGAAAATTAATTTTTAAAAAAGGAAGGAAAAAGGTCAGCTTAGCTTCTTCCCTTCCAAATTGTGTGTTTTCATTTACTTTTATCGCCTGCCTGCTTTTGTGACAACTCTTAGTGCTATGATCCCATTGAACACATTCAAACAAGATTTGCTTGCCTTCACTTGTTTGTAGGAATTAGTACTCAAAACTTCAACGTTAACATAATAATGCATTTTTTAAAAATTTGGTCTACATGAAACTGGAAATTCATGTCTGTTCTTACTTTGCTTAGAATCTTGAATTGATGTTAAGCTGGCCAATAAATTTTGAAAAATATGTCATGAAATGTTGATAGAGTCAAAATCTGCTTGAAATTATAACATAAATTTTTTTTAAAATCCCAGTTATTTTCTAAGACAGTACATCTTAAATGTCCTAAGTGCACAGATTAACACATACACAAAGTACTTGGTGTTCATCTACCTGTCTGTGACAGTTGTGTCACAGTGTGTGTTTGCACCATTAAAGCTCATCCAGAATCTGAAATATGCACAAGTTTTACTTGTCAGTTCCATTCATCAATAGAACTGAGGAAAAAGAGATGCTACCAGTGTACAGTTTTGGAATGTTACCCAAGAATATTAACATTTATCAAAAAACACTTATTAAAATCGCACTCCTTGCCAAGCATGATGGCACACATCTGCAATCTCTGCTTGAGATACTGAGGCAGGAGGGTTGAAAATTCAAGGACAGCTTGGGCTACTGGGCGAGCCTGTCTAAAAAGAAAAAAAGTTTCCTAATCTCCTCCCACAGATACGTATTTGCATGAAACTGCCTTGGTTTTTAATGCTTGGGTCTAAAAGAACATGTAACACATGGAGACAGAAAATACGAGAATTCAATTCTACTGAAGAGTTTTCTGTACAGTTGTCTTGAAAAAGAAACTACTATGTTAAGTTATTTTTAAATAAAATAAATGCTTTAAAATTCCACTTTCACTTCTGGCATATTTAAGACAGTCACTATAATGGGCATTCCGAGGCCTTGGGAGGCTGGAAGACCATAGCTGAGGATTCAAAGTGCAATGACAGGTTGGAGAGTGCTGGCTACTAACTCCTGCGCCCCTCATGCCACGCAGCTGTCCATTCTTCATGAAAGTAAAATATGGGAATCAACCTCAGTGACCACCAGCACAGGGAGGTGATCAGATAGTGACAATCCAGTTTGCGAAATAACGGGGGCACTGTTTCCTCTAATAAATCATGTAAACAGGGAAAATGTTGAGCCTTTATCTGGGATTTTTGTCATACTTGCTAGATTGAGTTTATATCCAAAGTGTATCGTTTATATGAAAACTACACAAAGTAACTTCATTTTAAGAAGGACATTTAAAAATAATAAGGATTGAATGGATGCAGAGAGCAGACTTGAAGCTTAATATAATCAATAATGTATTTCTGAAGGACACTGGATAGTTCATCTCTTTTCTGTTGCTATAGGAAACTACCCAAGGCTTCAGAATTGATGAGTTAAAGCTCTTTACTGAGCTCACCAGTGTACTGAGCTCACTAGTCTATACTCTCTGGTTGTGGGCATCTGACTATAATCACATCATGGTGGAGTGGCATCTTAGTGAGAGTACTGTGAGAGTACAGCAAGAATGGGAGCCTGGAAGGATCAGGGCCAGAGTTAGTGCCTTTGGAAGATACCCCCAAAGTCTTAACTCCCTACCCCTACGTTCTACCTCCTCACAGTCCCACTACCTGCTGGCATTCCCACAACGAGGGACAACTCGCTCACACAGCCTCCACTATACTAATTATTATATGAGGCTTACATTTATCTTATTTTTTGTGGGTTTCTATATTGTTAAAATTATCCAACTGATATTATAGAAATAAATATAGGTACAGGTAAGAGGAAACCTGATTTATCTATTTATTTGGAGAAAGGGTCTGTCTTTGTCATCCTAGCTTGCTATGTCAACCAGATCAGTCTTGATGTCACACCTTCCTGCCTCTTCCTTCTGGGTGGAGTTCTGGGATTAAAGAAATACCTGGCCTAGGAAACCGTGTTCAGGTTTCTATCTTGTTAAAATTATGCAACTGATATTGTAGAAATAAATGTAAGTACAGGCTCCTGCCTTGGCTTCCCTTGGCTATAAACTAAAAGAAACCACATGTGGGTACTGGTACTTATTACAACAATAGGTAGAAAGCTAAGACCTCTCTCCTTCCTTCTGTCCTACGCTATTGTTTGTTTTGTTTTTCTGTTTTGAGACAGAACCTCACTGCGTAGCCAGAACTGGCCTCCAACTCACAACCATTCTGCCTTAGTTTCCCGAGTGCCTGTATTAGAGGTACACACCACCATGCCTGTATTTCAAGGAGTTTTTTTTTATTAACCAAGAGTAAGTAAAATAAAAATAATGCATGTCTATGTGTGACAAAATTCCCTTTAGATTGCACTGTCATAGGTGCGCAGGAGATTCCTCCATATGCTCATCAAATTGAGTGTGTGGGGGATAACCCTGATAGAATTCAGCTTACCATTAAACACCTAGAAAATTAGACAAAATACCTTAAATAGCTTTCCAAATTCTGGACAACAATAACCTAGAAACAAGAAAATAAACACAGGGAGCAAACACAACATCCCCTGGTCTCTCACAACAGGTTAGGCAGCGGTTACAGTCAGAGGGAAACAGTGACTGTAATTTGTAAGGTAAAGAACCAGATAGAAGGGGAAGTAGTGACAGCAGAAGTCTCCAGAGATGTTGGTAAGTGGAGCCAGGAGCACCATGTTACCTATTCATGAAGGAAGCCCCAGGAAGCTGGGTGACCATGGCCATGGAACAGCCAGAAGAGCAGCTCCAGAAAGGCACCTTTCCCCAAGGCATGCTTAACAGACAGGCTCTGCACACCTGGGTATTTGACAGCGGCTTTGAAGGGAACGCACTTTAGTAAAGGGATAAACTAGTCCTACAATGAAGCTACTGCAAACTAGTTATTATGGAGCTTAAAGACTTGTGAATGTGTTGATCTTCAAGTGATTCAACTTCCTTTCCACATTAAAATAATATACTCTTAAGTTTTACTATGGATGTGTGTGTACATGTGCATGGTGTGCACATATGTGTGCAGTGTCTATGTGTGTACATATGTGTGATGTGTGCATGCATGTGATGCATGCATGTGTGTTGTGTATACAGGCTTGTGTGTTTATGTGTGTTGTATGCATGTTTATTCATGTATGTGGTGAGTATGTGTGTGCATATGCACATGAATTGTGAAGAATATGCATGGATGTCGTGTATATTGGTGTATAGTATTATAAGTGCATGCACGTGTTGTGGTATATACATATATGTGCTATGTGTATGTATGTGTACCTGTATATTCCATTATATGGACATGTAGATGCCAGAGGTTGATAGCATTGCCTTCCTCTACCACTTTCCATATTATTTTCTGAGACAGGGTCAGTTACTGAACCTGGGACTTGTCATTTCTGCTAGCCTGGCTAGCAAGTCACCAGGAACTCCAGTCTCCATCGCCCCAGTGCTGGAGCTATAGGTGGAAACTACAACTCCTGGCTTTTTACTGCAGATGCTTGAAGTCTGAACTCAGGTCCTGACACTTGCACTCTCTACTCATTTAGCCATCTCCCTAGCTCCAAAGGACATGCCAGATAGAGGAAGACAATCAACCAGACACTTAACAGCAATGATGGGACTGAAAAATACTGTTTAATAGCTGTAACAAATGTGTGCTTAAGTCTAAGTTGAAACATAAACATGATAACCATGGGCATTAATGACAAAAAGAGAAAATCCCAGAGATGAAATATATAATTGTTGAAGTAAAAGACACATTGGACTCGATCAGGAGCAGCCCATCAGCCTCAAAAGGAGAGATTACTAAACTCAGGCCTAAAATTAGAAAGTCTCCAGGAAAAAGAAAAGGTGAAGCAAATGTTTCCTTAATCTGTGGGGACAGCAGAAGGCAGGAGAATGGGACATAAAAATCAGGACTGGAGGAAATAATGGAATTTAAAATTTTTGTAGTTTGGTGAGCATTTTTGAGGGTCTGGGTACAAATATTTTAAAACAAAACTGAGGGAGAATGTGAGTCTCTCTCTCTCTCTCTCTCTCTCTCTCTCTCTCTCTCTCTCTCTCTCTCTCTCT
>OU015752.1:80097201-80110537 GCA_907169655.1 Acomys percivali | reverse complement strand
CTCTCTCTCTCTCTCTCTCTCTCTCTCTCTCTCTCTCTCTCTCTCTCCTCTCTCATCTCTTCTCCTCTCCTCTCCTCTTCCTCTCTCTTTCTCACACCTCCCTCTGTTTCTTTTCTCTCACCTTCTCTTTTTATTCTCCCTCTCTCCTCCTCTGCTCAAATTGGAAGGGTGAGAAAGGCAGAGAACATCCAGAGCCCAGGCAGGAAATGTCACTCCCAAGCAGGGAGGACATACCTACTTGCCAGGAAAAGGGTGGCTTTGTGGGCCCTGTGCAACCTCTGTCCATTTATGACTTACACACATGCAGAATACACTCTGGAGTCCATTTTATTGTTCTGAAACTGAGAAGCACACACCCTGCCTATCAGGTTGTACTTTTTACTGGTCACAAGACACACCATAAAAGATGTGTTGGTATCTGTTTATTGGATGCTATTCTTACCTTATTCGTGCTCAGGGGACATGTTCTCCCTTTCTGGCCTTTTGCTTCTTCACTTACTATATGAGGGATTTTCCTTTGCAAGTTCTTTATTAAATCCTATACGCTGGAGTGTCTACATTGCTTTTCTGAATGGAAGATGCACGTGAATGAAATCTCATGAATATCCACCATTGCAAATCAATACATTAAAAGAGTTGGCTAGTTTTCTGATATCCTATGTATACTGAGTGATATTTTAGAAGTAATGCCCATGCTATGCAGTGCTATCTTGGGAACATTCAGTTTATAGGATGTGGCACAATAATTCTGATTGTGAATTGAATAAAGCAAGAAGCTATCACCCTCTCCGGTAGAGGGGAGTCTGAAGTAGAATATTATGTGTATGGGTTTAGTCAATTTCTCACTGGTGTGATGTTATAAGGTCTTCTCTAAAGTAGCAATGGGCTTGTCAGCTTCTGGAAGAAAGTGCTGATTAGGTCTGAGGATAGCCCTCAGTCTCCCAAATGCATTAACTTTTGGAGAAGATATTAAGTTTTAGACACTATTATAGAATAATACCTATGAGCTGCAGGAAACATGTGAGAAACAGACATGTTTATTAGAAAGAAGGGTGTAATAAATTCCCAATGCCTTTCCCATTCTGGTTCCTACCACCGCTTGATTCTGTATGTATTGTATGTATCTGGGTCATATTGCTTATTTAGCCTTTTGTTAGTTTTTGGACCCAACCTTCGGCTGTGTAGTGTTCAAATGGATAGTTATTGTAGCAGTGCACGAGTGGGCAACCATTAGCTACTTCCCTACTTTGGGACATTTACATTAGTTCTGATTTTCCTGCTCTAAATTCTCTTGTATAGTGCACACTTGGTGTGCAAATTTCTTAAGTGTTTGAACTTGTTTCTATTAGAAGATAGTCCTGCGAGTGGATGCATACACCAGCTGCTGTGAGCACATGCTCAGCTTCTTTAGATAAGGTGGGAGCCTTGCAGCACACAGTGTACACAGAACACCTCACAAGACGTATCAAGCCTTCACTTATTTCTTCTTAGATGAGTGTCTGCTTACTAAAAGATTAATTTTATGTAGGAATAATTGTGTTGAAACCCAGTTAGTTTCGTAAAATTTCCTTGACTTTAAATCTTGACAGAATAATATTTCTACAATGCAAAGCACCCAGCATTACAATGTTTTGCGTAAACCCAAGGAGCCACCTTATGAGCGCAGTGGCATTAACCCATTCTGTGGCTAGCATGTGGGATGGATGAGTATCTGACCAGGGAACCCTACAGGGCCCAAACCTGTCAGGATTTCTCACGCTGGACTGCTCTGTGTCACCCTGCTCAGCTCCATCCTCTGCTCTTTTCTTTGACCACAGTTTTGTGCTATGTCAAACCAACCTAGAAAGCTGGGAGCATGACCCTGAAATGTATTGCCCGCTTTGGGCTTTAGAAAAAAAGTTCTCTGTACTCTGAAATTTGGGAAGGGAACAGGTTGAATAAATTCTCTGTCCCTTCCTCCTTCTACTAAAGAAGTGATTTCTGTGATTGAGGTTCAAAGAAAGTTGAAAAGGGAAGTTACAAAGGTCCTAGTTTGATCAGAGAACTGCAGGTGCTCTTAAACATGACCAGGAGGCTTGAGAGCTGTCAGGGCTAAGGAGTTCTATGCAAATTCAGACAGGAGAGAACAAGAAGGAGGCAAAACTTCAGGCTCTGCACAGGTACATGTTGACACACCACATTTGTAAAATTCTGCGCATTCATCAGCAGAAGGCGCATTTGTGAACAAGGAAGCATGTTCGGTGATTACATAAGACAGTTAATGCGAAGTTGCTTTGAAAATACCATGAGAATAATTTGTCTTTCTCCTCATCTTCTTTTCTAAATTTAGTCGCCAGAAGCTCATTTTTGATAGTTGTGTAACTTTACTATCTGTTGTGAGTTATAGAACAGGGCATGAGTCAAGCATACAACTGAACCAAGGCTTTATAGTCAGCCTCTGCCATGGCTCATTCAGACACATGGAGTTGTTTAAGTTATTATAGTTATTTTAATGAAACCAGCAATCTAAATTGTACAGCATAGAAAAATAACCCTAAAACAGTATGGAGGATCAAAGTACTACCAAATTATATAATGTTAAGTTTAAGCTGGAATTAACATATCATCACTTAAAAACCATATTTTATCAGACTTGAGAGGCCAGTAACAATTGCTAGGCACATTTGAGGATTATCAGCTTAATAAGATAATGTCAGATTCCATTCAGTAATTGGTACTGACATAGAGATCTGTTTATTGAAAAGAGGAATGTATTTTAATTCTATTACATGGGAGCAGCAATTCAAATACATGTTGAAAAACAATATTTTAAAATTGGCAATGAAAAGCAGGCTTTTACAAACATGAAGAAAAGTCTTTCTTCCTCTGTTGTACACATGTGCCAGGCTGGCATTTGGTCCCACAAAAAGGATAGCTGCCTCTCCTAACTGGAGCAGTAAGCACGTCTGTATCATGCCAGCACTCACTGTATGTTCTGAGGTTGGAAGGTTCATCCTTCCACAGAGCTGCAGGTTCCTGAGACCCAGGACACACAGCCAGTATGATTGTAAAAGCACTACAGCAGTGCAGCTAATGCAGTTATCAGGGAGAGATCTGAACTATGGCTCTGTACGGAGGCTGCAGAGATGAGCAGACAGAGACAAGGAAGGGGGTCCAGCATGCCTCTCACTGGGGTTATAGAGCCACTTCTAACCCTGTTTTAAAATACAGGGGAAAAAAGTGTATTTTCATACTTTATACAGCTGACTTTAAAATGTTTGATGCACCAGTGCTCAGTAAGCAGCAATGAGAGGCATGGCAGGAAGCACAGCTCTGCTAAGTAGGCTGGCCCTAAGCTCCAGGATGAGTCATTAGCTGGGTTTAATGGGGAGGGGCATTGTGAGTATTTGGATTTTTATGAGGAGTTGGTGGCACAAAACAGACATTTTAATTGGTATGGAATTCAAAGGGAGGTATTAGAATTAAAAAGCAAAAAGAAATCTTACCTCACTCTCATAGCAGCAAGAATTACCAACATGCAATGCAGGTACATTGCATGCATTTGCAGAATGCTGTTGTTAAAATATGCTGTTTACTTTTCACCAAGTCCTCACTAGGTGCAAGAGAAGAGCTCCAGCTTTAGAGCTGATGGAATTGTGTCCAAGTTTTCCTGATGAAAGTGATAGAATCACCCTTTGCTTCCTGGATGCCTGCTAGGGCAAGAGTTCCTATTACAAAGGCCATTCCACTGTTCCCTAATGTTTATGGTACTGCAGAAAAGATGACACCAGGAGGGAGAATGTATATGTTAGAAAAGAGCATCCTATTCTAGTTCAAGAATGGAACCACTCCTGAGCAGCCCAGGAGGCTTGCTGGAAGGTCTCTGGAGGCTAATGCACAGAGAAGCATCATGTGCAGGGAAGCTTCATCTTATCTGTAGTTCAGAGATTTCTCAGAAAAGCACACAGAACCTAAACGTCAGAGCAACACAGGGCGTTGGGGTTCAGTTTCTAAAAGAATTGTCCCATCAGTTTGCTTCTGTCCCAAGATCACTAGAGAGAAGTATGAAGGATCTTTTTGATGGTGGGTCCAGTTCTTATCTCTGTTTTGGATTATTCTGTGAGACCAGAAGTTCCTTAACTAGCCTTTTGCTCAGTTTCTGAATGTCATACTTGGGGAATAATAGAGGATTCTTCATCACAAGGTTGATGTATTGGTTAACCTGTGCAAAATGCTCAAACGGATCCAGGTGTCTGTGTGTTAAGTCACACTATGCATGGGGTTTAGTGGCCTAAAGGCTAATCAGTGCATTTGGGTAGGGCCTGAGCACAAGGAAGACCACAACCTGGATCATACCCAAGCAGCTCCCTTGCCTGAGTGTGGTAGAGGTCATCACCCTGCTTTGACAGTAGTATGAATATGTCCCTTTCCACATGCTAGGCACTATTATGGGTGCTAAGGGCCAGAATGGAGCCTAACTTCAAAATGAGAGTGTGTTCAGATGTGAAAAAGACAGGCAACAAACTAGTGATGGTGATTACTAAAAGAGTAAATCAGATGAGAGATAGTGAAGGTACTGGAAGGAAATGTTACTGCAGGGACCTGAGGGAAGTGGGGTTTAGGAACAGCATTAATGGTGGAGAAGACCAAACCAGTGTTAGGGAATAGCAATAGTGCAGGGTACCACAGCAGGTGAGCATTGGGGACGTTGGAAAATGTCAGCAGCTAGCTTCGCATCGGCAGTAGAGATCCATGGGAGGTATAATCACAGTGTAAGAGATAGAGCTGGATTGGATCTCGGAGGATCTACTGACTTTACTTTGAGGGTTGCAGATGGTCATGGGGTGGAGTGGGATTTTTGGAATTTGTTTGTTTGTTATATTTTTTGTTTTATTCTTGGTTTCTGAGAAATCGTCTAATGTATGCCACATTATTCATGAACTCTCTGTGAAGCCAAGGATAGACTTGAGCTCTGATCCTCTTATTGACACCCCTGACTTGTGAGATTATTGTGTGCCACCATGCCCAATTTGTGCGGTACTAGGCTCAAACCTAGGGCTTTGCTCATGCTAGGACAAATACTTTACTGAGCCATATTGTTGGTTTGGAGATGAGAATACCTGATGTCATGTGACCCTTCTACTATAGGCAGCTAGGTATCTGAGACTGTATACTGCTGTACCAGGTGGCCTCACTGAGGAGCTTTTAGCAAGCATATTCCTATTTAGATGTAGCAATGACATGACCTCAGTATTGCATCCCCTGCGGGAGTAGAGTAGAAAGAATTAAGTGGTGTCTGGGGTAAGAAGGGGAGAGATGGAAGTGGTATGCAGTCATTTAAGAGGTGTTTGCATCAGGAGATGACTATTTAGACCAGTGGGATGTGTTTATGGGATATCATGGGCAAGATTAAAGGCCAAGCCCCTGGAGAAGTCACTTCCATATCCAAGTAGCTGAGCAAGACTTTGGACACAGGGAAATGGAAGCCAGAAAAGAACTGGGCTGAATCATGATTTAAAAGCTACTAGGCATGAGGACAGATGGAAACTGAACATAGACATTGTGATGTTATGAGCTTAGGAGGGTATAAGAGTGGGAGAAAGACTGAGAAGTACAGAGAAGCTGAATGAATGAAAAGACAAGTACAGCAGAACGCAGCAGCTCTTGGGGATTAAAGCAAGAAGATATTAGTTTCAAGCTACAGAATAGAACCCTGTCTTAATAAAGAAACCAGTAAGCAGATATACACACAACAGGTAGAACCTAAAGAGAGGAGCTTTCAGAGGCTGGGGAGAAAGCTCTGTAGGAAGAGAAATGCAGTTATCGCTTCTGAATGTAGCCCCTTATGGTAAGCAGTTGGTCTTGACTCTTGGATCTGGCAATTCAGAGTTTCCTCCTGGCCTTTAAAAAAGATAGGTCTCTGGCATGTAGGTGGCAGGATCTAGACAGGAGCAGCTGCAAGAGAAAGGAAGTGTGTGTGTGTGTGTGTGTGTGTGTGTGTGTGTGTGTGTGTGTGTGTGTGTGTGTGTGTGTGTAGGGGGGTTTGTCTAATGTATACAGCTTTCCCGGCAGCGGGAGGGGCAGGGTACTTTGTGAGTGCTGTGGCCTATGGAGTCCCAGTGATAAACTTTGGGATTCTGAGGCAGGCAGCAGTGCCAAGGGCATGGAGAATGTACAGGAAGGGTGCCGAGGAAGACAGCTTTGATTTGGGCAACTGAAGGGCAGCACAGTGATGCTCTAAGAGGAGGAGAAGATTCTAAAATTTCTGGCACCATACTTCATGGCCACATGAAATGGATTTTAAGTTCACATTCTCCCCTTGAGACAGGGTGCTCTCATGTTCTAGCCATCATCCGGCTACTGCGTGCCATGTTGTTCTGTGTAAGGTAGCTAAGGAAACATTCCACAGGCAATTGAGGAGAGCATCAGTGAATGAGGTTGTTTATTTCGAGTTATATAAGTTATGTAAGGATTTTAGCAAGCGTCAAGTGAAGATGTGTTTCTTAGAAGTACTAAAAACCCGAGGAAGAAATGAATGCACACAAAAATGTTCACATCAGAACTGCTACTGGGCCACTTTATGTAAAATCACACATGGCTGTCATGAGCAGAGAGAACATCACAAAGAAGCCCACCACACTCTGTCTTCCCCGATCCCATCTGTGCTATGACAGTGCTCAAATGACCTTCCCAAGGCTGTAGTAGTGAAACCTCACCAGGCTTACTTAACACATCATGATGCTTATTAGATATTACGATCTGGATGTGTAAATAGTAAAGTTATACTGGCATAAGATCCTTTGAAATTCTTCGCAGAAAAGAAAGATTCTTCTAGATCTCACTGAGAAAACAATCCCTAGACAAACTCCTTTTCCAGGGTCCGTTGTCCCTTGGTGTTCTTGGGAAGCTGGTGCCAAAAGCCTGCCTGGATATTAATGTCCCTTATGTGAAATGCATGGTATGTGCACGTAACCTGTGTACACCCTGCAGTGTGCTAAACTGTTTCTAGGTCCCATACACAGTATAAATGCTAGTCTTACAAGACTGAATCCGCGTGTGTGTGTAGTACAGATGCTGTGTTTTTCTGAACATTTCCAGTCAGTGGCTGATGACATTTGTGCACATAGTGCCTGAAGACGTGGGAGGGGATGAGCGAATGCTACAGCAAAGTTCATGCTGTGTGCGTAAGGTGCGTTTGAAAAGGCCTTCCTCTGGGTTTCCCACCCCTGATTTCATGGCCCCCAGTTTCCTTCAACTCATTCAGAAATTCTAACAAATGGGGCATGGTGGAAATGTCTGTAGTTCCAGCTAACTGCGAAGAGGAGAAAACAAAACAAAACCACAACACCAAAGAAAACAAAAACCTAAAACTGCTTTAGACCAGGAGATCAAGGCCAACTTTTGTCCCATAATGTGAGACCTCTTTTTTCAAAAGTTTCTTTTCTTTCTTTCTTAAAGAAATACATCCAACTAATGGTACTCTTGTGACCCATCTCTTATCTCCATGTAGTTTCCTGAGTCACTGCCCTTTCTCTTCTCCCATCTTGCCTGCCCAAGTCTGTAACTTAAAAGCAGTCCAAGGACCTTGCCAAAAAGAAGACTTCAGGTTACCATTATCTTCAAGAAGATTTAAAAAGCACAGCATGGCATCCAAAGAATTTTCTAGATTTGTGTTTAATTATCTTCCTAGGTGCAGGTTACAATTTTGAATTTTTAAAAGTTGGGTGGTATTGGTGACTGAACCCAGATCCTGGCACCTTGCAGTGCTCAATGTTACCAAGAATCTGGCCCTTTTAGTACTTTGTTACCCAGAAAGTGGCCCTTGCAGTGCTGATACCCAGTGCCTGGCTCTTCCAGTGTGCTGTAATGTAGTGCTTGGTCCTTCCGGTGCTCTCTCTGTTACCCAGTGCCTGGTCCTTGCAGTGCTCTGTGACTGAGAAGCAGCACAACCGTAGTGCTGGCTTTCACCAGATGTCTCCCAATCTTTCTACAAACACCAGTTGCCCTTTTAGGACAGCTGTTCATAATTATCACCAGTCCTCCTTTCACTGGCTTGAACCAATCTTCAAACCCAAAACTTTGTGTCTATTGTTTTTCATTCCACACCTAGACAGAGGCCATGTTCTTTCTCTCCTGTGTGTTCCTCTCATGCCATGCTTTGTGAAAAGGCACTAAGCTCGTACCCTTTCTGTGCACTACTGAAATTTCCCAGTACCAAAATTTTTCATACCTCGATGTCAAGGCCAACTATGCCTTCTACCTGTCCCTAGTTCTCACCAGAGTAACTGGCATAGGTGCAGATACAGGACATTGAGGTCCATCACTGGAATTTCCTGAGGAGGAGCTATTTGTAGACTCAGAGGCTTCTGGAGCCTATGGCATGGGCCCTGTGGCAGCCCTTTCACCTCCATTTTAGGCCTAAAACACTCACTTTCCACTAGGACCCCATAGAGAGGTCACCAGGTAGGAGTCAGTCTCCACAAATACAGTTTCTTACTCTTTCTCAGAGCAGTAAAACCTTAGTCTCCAGGGGCCAGAAATTGAGAAGAAGCTAATGCCTTAGGAAGGCCAGGAATGGAGCAATGTTGAGAGGGAGAAATTCCTGTACTTGAAAGATTATACGTTTACCAAAGATACCCGAAATTCTTTCTCTTAAAGACTGCCTGGAAAGCCAGACCTTTAGTGAATCATATTTCATGAGATGTTGGTTCCTAAATCAATTTTATCAGAATTGGAAGTTGGACTGCCAACTTTCAATGGCATTCAGTGGACATTCAGTACCAACCTACTGTCCCCTCCCGTCCTGCAGACAGTTTTCACAAGGCTGGAAAACAGGACTGGCATGTGTCCTTTAGTCTTTAAAACAAAATCACCAGAGTCACTGGGTCAAATCCTTATGCTTTCTGTATAAACTAGGCAAGGAAGTAAAAAGAGTAGTGATGTTTCAAACACGTTAGGTTGGTTCTATGCAGTTGGTCCAACATAACTGCAGATTCTGCATCTGTGGATTCGACCACACATTTTTAATTTTTGATGAAAAATATTGGAAAAACTGCCTTTGTAACTGAGTGTGTTGACTTTCCCCTTATGTTGTTCCCTGAATATGCTTTAATAACCATCAGCACAACCAGGTCTAGAGATAACTTAGGTATGAGGGAGGCTGTGTGGACATGCTATGCAAACCCACAGCAGTTATAAAAGGGACCTAATTATACTATATATTTTTTAAAAAAGAAAAAGAAAAGAAAAAAAAGGGACCTGAGCATCCACAGGTTTTGATTTCCGTATTGAAGGGCATCTCTCTTGTCTTAAGAATCTCTTTTTTTTTTTTTTTTTTTTTTTTTTGTTTGGTTGGTGTTCTTGTCCCTCCCTTTGGAGTTTTGCCTGGTTACAGGAGATGGCTAGTTTAAGTTCCATATCCCCCATTGCTAGGAGTCTTCAATAGGGTCACCCTCATGGATTCCTGGGAGTTTTCATTGCCCTATATTTGTAGATCATCCTATAGATGCCCCCCATTCCAGTTGTCACTCTCTCCCTCCAACTTGCCCCACATGATCCCTCCTGGTCCCATCCCTCCCCGTGCCAGTCCCCTTCTCTGTCCACCCACAATGTCTATTCTATTTCCCCTTCTCAGTGGGATTCACATGACCTCCCTTGAGCCCTCCTTGTTGCTTGGCTTTGGATTCTTTTGTAGATTGTAGCATGGTTATCTTTTATAGCTCCCATCCACTTATAAGTGAGTATACGGTATGCATATCTTTCTGTATCAGGGTTATCTCATTCAGAATGACATTTTCTAATTCCATCCATTTGCCAGAACATTTCCTGATGTCATTGTTTTTAAAGGCTGAGTAATAATCCATTGTGCAAATGTACCACCGTTTCTCCCTCCATCCTTTGGCTGAAGGATAGCTATGTTGTTTCCAGTTTCTGGCTATTACAAATAAAGCTTCTATGAATATAGTTGAACAAGTGTCCTTGTGGTGTTGTGGAGCATCCTATGGGTATACTGCCAGGAGTGGTATAGCTGGGTCTCAACATAGATCCATTCCCAATTTTCAGAGAAACCTCTAGATTGATTTCTAAAATGGCTGTAGAGGTGTGCACATGCACCAGCAATGGAGGAGTGAGTGTTCCTGTTCCTCCACATCCTAGCCAGCATGAGGTGTCGCTTGAGTTTTTTTGAGTTTTTTCCTTCCTTTTATTTTATTTTTCCATTAATTAATTTATTTAATCACTTTATGATCTGATTATAGCCCCCTCCCACCTCCCCACCCGGTGCCACCTTTACATCCCCCTTCTCCCATTCCTCCTTCCCCTTCTCAGAGAAGGGGAGACTCCCTATGTTTAACAACCCCCCTAGTACATCAAATCGCCACAGGGCTAAATGCATCCTCTCCCACTGAGGCCAGAAAAGCCCACCCAGCTAAGGAGAAGGGAACCAAAGGCAGGCAACAGAGTCAGAGATAGGCCCCACTCTAGTTTGGCTGCCACATGAAGACCAAGCTGCATATCTGCTACATACGTGTTGGGGGTCTAGGTCCAGCCCGTACATGCTCTTTGGTTGGCGGATCAGTGTCTGTGAGCCCCCACGGGCCCAGGTTAGTTTACTCTGTAGGTCTTCTTGTGATTTTACAAACAATAGTAACAATACAAAAAAATCCGTTTTATGGCAGATCAACAAATGAGGAAAGTGCTAGAACTGAAGCACTGGATAAGTGGATCATATTTCCATAAATAATATTGATAAACTATAAAGAAATTTTCATGTTTTAAGAGAATGTGGATATTTTAGCCTTGATTATAAGTTACCAACATTTAAAAGTATCACTTTTATGCTGAAAATACTTGTCAGTAATAAGATTTAGTTTCACTTCACACACACACACACACACACACACACACACACACACACACACACACGCACATACACTCCATCGAAGATCTTTATCTTGCCCCTGAATCAGGAGCTCACCCACCACTGTGAACTCACTCAGCCTTAGCAGTGTTAGGATAGATAGTGGTGACACCTGCCCGGTGAAGAGCCCGCGTCCTGCCTGGTGAAGCTGTCCAGGTCTGCTCGGTGAAGACACCGTGGCTCTAGCTGAAGCTCTTTAGACCCACTGTTTCCCACAGAACACAGATCCCAGTATGTTCCCACTGTTTTCCTTTTCATGTGTTTTTGTTGAGCCAAATGGAACTGTGTTTTTGACCTAAGAAATAGTTCTTGAAGCTCTTGCAGCTTGATGCGGGCATAACCAAGTCTCCGGATATCTGTGGGTGAAGGAGGCACCATGCCAGGGCAGCAAACAGTGCTACTAGCCTTCTCCTCCGCACTGTGAAAATAGGCCATTGCACAGACACATAGTGCAGGTGATTTGTTTTTTGGGAAGGTTGATTACGGAAAACAACCAACCAACCCTTGTCCCTCCTCCCCTCTCCACCAAAAAACAAACCAAAACACAAAAAGAAAAACCAACAGCAGTAAAATGCAAACCCTACTTCTGCCATAGAGGCATTTTGACATATTTTTTTTTTTCTTAATGCCATTTTTCTACTCCTGGCACATGACTATTTAATACAGTAAAGAAAATATTCCACATCCTCAGCCCTGAATGTTGCTACATGAAGGAACAAAGATCAATGCAGAAGGCAATTATGGCAGGACAGGGAAGATATTGAAATTCCTCCAAGAAAAGTGTCATTATAGACAAAGAGTGTGATAGGTATTTAAATATATATCTTTAAAATTGTGTCTAGCTGGAAAGATGTCTCAAGTTAAGAGTACTGACTACTCTTCCAAAAGTCCTAGGTTCAATTCCTAGCACTCACATGGTGATCCACAGCCATCACAGCCAATAATTACAGTCTCAAATGATACAGGTCCTTCCTTTGTCCTCTGTGAGCACCAGTCATGCACTGGTTACACGGACATGCATGCAGGCAATACACCCATGCATATAAAATCAAAAAATAAGTTAAAATGTGTGTCCAATAAATGGAAACAGCTCCAGAATTCGATAGTGTTGTCTCTATCTCTGGGATTGGTGACAATTTGGGAATGTATAAAGTAAGAGTCAGATCCAAGGAACATACCAGGTGGCTGAAACAATGAGGCAGTGCACATGTCGAGGAGGGGGAGAGGGAGAGGGAGAGAGAGAGAGGAGAGGGAGAGGGAGAGGGAGAGAGAGAGCACTAAGCAACAGTGTGGTACACTGTCATGAATAGCCACTGATGCCACCAAGTCATTTTCTCTTAATGGCCAGGCATGTTCCAGGGATGTAATTGAGGAACATGTCACAACTGATAATGGACCAGCTTAGAAAAGTCCTTGAAACATGAAATAACTGCCTCTTGATTATGGGGATATATTCCAAACCTCTGGTGTGTAGTGCTAAAGCCCACATCTGCTTTTTTTTTTTCCTATAATGAACACATGGTAAAGTTCAGTCTATAAATTAGGCATACTAAAAATTTAAAAACAACAACAGTAAAATAAAAAGATACTATGTACTGTAATTAAATTGCCAACATCTCTAGCCCTGTACTTGAGGACCATTTATCAAGAAAAATAAATGTTACTTGACATTGAACGTAACAATGATGTGACAGTCCACCTGATAACTGGGATAGCTATGAAATGACCAATTCACAGGTAGCATATACAGTGTGGATACTCAGAAATGCAATTTCCAGAACAGGATACAGTTTATAAATCTTGGATCACCTATTTATGACACCTTTGTGTTTGAGGTTTTTGGATGAAGTTGACCCAAGTGTGAGGAGAGACAATGTTGCTGTTTTTTTTTTTTTCTCCTCTTGTTGCATAGTCTCACATGTTCATTTTCAAATGGAAGAGACAGTGAGGCCCTTCCAATGTTAGGGATCTGGATGTTGCCTAAAATTGGGTAACCAGGCTGACCATCTCTGAATGTCATGAGAAGGAGACTATGAGACCAGACTTTTTGTGACCAGTTATTAGACAACCAGGCAAACCCAGAGTACAACAAGCTTCTTATGCAGCCCATATGCTTCAAGGATTTTCACCCAGATGCCAGCTATGGGTGGCTCCACTGTTTCCTCTGAAGTTTGAAATTATCATGGGTGTGAGAAATAGGAGACTCATAGTATAGCCAGGTAGTGGTAGTACATGCTTTTAATCCTAGCACTCAGGAGGAAGAGGTAGGTAGAGAAGGATTTCTTTGAGTTCCAGGCCAGGCTGTCCTCCAGAATGAGATCCAGTACAGCTAGGTCTGGCAACACAGAGAGATTCTGTCTCAAGAAATATAAAGAAAGGAACAAAGAAAGAAAGAAAGAAAGAAAGAAAGAAAGAAAGAAAGAAAGAAAGAAAGAAAGA
>OU015752.1:80056019-80094616 GCA_907169655.1 Acomys percivali | reverse complement strand
TCTTTTCTTTTCTTTTCTTTTCTTTTCTTTTCTTTTCTTTTCTTTTCTTTTCTTTTCTTTTCTCCCCTCCACCCCAGATATAGGGTTTCTCCATGTAGCCTTGATTGTCCTGGAATCCGAGCTTCTTAGACAAGGCTGGTCTCGAACTCACAGAGATCCACCTGTCTTTGCCTTCCCAAGTGCCGGGATTATAGGCATGTGCCTCAATGTCTGGCTCTGCCATCAACTCTTACACAATTTTATTCAGGCAGCCTTTACTACTCTGATTCATTCAGCAGAAAGCCTAAAGTGCCACTCTGGTCCAGAGGTTGCAGTAAGGCTTGTATCTTATCCAGAAGGCAGGCACTAAAATCACACTATACAGAATGATTCATAAGTGGGTTGTCACCATAAAAGGATCTACATGAAACTATCTGAGCCCACTATGGCATCGTGCAGCTTGAAGTGGTTCAGTGTGGGTGGTGGTGCAGTCTAAATGTGGTCTCTACTCATGAACCAGGGAAAACATGAGCCCTTGTCCCAGTATTATTGATGATTTTGCTCAATTCTGTACATGCCTTTACCTCCTATCTCCATCCACGTCTCCTGAGGACCACTACCCAGGGAGAGGTACCATGAGACCCAGGACATTTTCCTAATGATGGATGCTTTATTTGATTTGTAGTGTGAAGCGGCCCAGGCCCATTGAGTATTTTTCAAGTTTTCCAGGTTTACAAAACATATAGCTGTGCCATGGTTTCAAAGAATGAAGTTGGGCACTACACAAAAACATCAATACAGTATAGAGGAGGCTCATGGTGGGGCAGTGCAAAACAACCTGTGTCTCCGTTTCAGAGCGAATCACGCAGGTGCGAACGGATATCTATGTTACCAGCTTTGGCCCAGTGTCCGATACAGAAATGGTAGGTACCAAAGGTCAACACAGAAAATTTGCTCACTGAGTGTACTGTGATAAGGACCTCTCCCACTGAGATGTCACCCTGATGTCTCCTTCTGCGTTAGGAATATACCATAGATGTGTTTTTCCGACAAAGCTGGAAAGACGAAAGGCTGCGGTTCAAGGGGCCCATGCAACGCCTCCCTCTCAACAACCTCCTTGCAAGCAAAATCTGGACCCCAGACACATTTTTCCACAATGGAAAGAAGTCCATTGCGCACAACATGACGACACCCAACAAGCTGCTGAGGCTAGAGGATGATGGGACACTTCTCTATACCATGCGGTGAGCAGTTGAGCACCCCTGGGTGGCAGGCCAGGTCAGTTGATGGCTTGAACATACCTGGACAAAGCTCAGTGGCCTAATTGGTATGTAGATGGATTGAAGGTTACACAGGTGTGAGGGTCAGAGGTGGGATGCACACGCAGGGTGAGCACCTCTACTTTGACAAGTACAGATGCTAAGGCTCTATCAGATTATTTCCCTAGGGTGCCGAGGTCCATGGCCACTAACATTTGTATGCATTTTTATTTTTGGTACATGCTCAAGAGCACCCTTTGAAAGCAGTGGCTTGGATAATGAAAGAGGGAAATTGCATTTTATGCAGACTTTAATAAGGACCTAAAATGAACCCATTTTGTTCATTTCTTCAGCTTTTTCAAACTTTGAAAACTGATTTCTTATGTTTTGATAAGATTTGAATACTAGGAGTAAGTCTTAATATTGGTAACTTAAAATGACATTTGTCACTCTCACACTGAATTGTTCACAGACTTCAGTTAATCAGTGAATTGTCCAATAAGCAAAAGTCTTCATAGCTTTCCAGTTTCTATGGCAAGTCTTAGTAGGCTTCAGGAAATGCTTTCAATGTTACAGAAAACAAAAACAACCACCCAACCAATGAAACAAACAAAAACCCATAAGGCTGCATTTCCTAGATCCACCCCCCCCCCCCCCCCCCAACCCATCCGGATATCTGTGGAATTTATTTTATTAAATTTTTGTTCAAAAAGAGTTTTAATACATAATACATAAATGGAAAATAACATAGCTATGTTATGGAAGCTGTGTTTTGAACTATAGGTCCTCAAGGATACATGGACATACTGTTCTGTACCTATCTGACGGCAACACTTGTCATAAGGAGTGGTAGTGAGAAAGCCTGTGAATCACATCTTGGCATATCGTTTTCTGTCCAACCCTTCACCTTCCCCCTGCACTGCCCTTGAACTCTTGCTTGTGGCTGGACATGGTGTGCGAGAGCGTCTTTAAAAAGCACATTCTCCATGTAATGGAGTCTGTGGAGAAGCTGAGAAATGGTGGGTGGAAAAATTGATAACGAGTCTTAGGTCAATACCCTATAGACAAGAAAGGGTCTGCAATGGCATTCAGCACAGCAGAGAAAGGTGCAGAACAGAGAGCAGCTCGTGGAGAACCCTAGCGGGCATCTAGTATTGGGTTGAAGGACTCAATGAGGCTATTGTGGGAGTGACATTGTTCATAGAATAAACATATCCACCATCCCAGTAGATTATTGTCCTTGAGTCTCATTTTCAGGTGAATGATTAGATTACAAATGTAAGCCATACATCATAAAGTGTACAGCTTTACTCAAAGCAGTGTGATGCCACATTCTAGTGCACATTGCCTATGTGAGGAGTGGAGGTAGGGGTCAGAGTCAAGATAGAAAGGCCCTTGCTGAATATCATTTTCAGGGTAAAATCATCAAGTCCTGTGGTTCTCGGCGTTCTGCTAGCCAGGCACAGGCAATGCTTTCATGTTTAATATGTGAGAGGCCCGGAGAAGTTTGGTAATTGCCTCAGGGTCACAGAGCCATCAAAGGGTTAGCCACAATTTTAGCAGTATCCGTGCTTGATCTATAACAATTGAACGCTGGAAGGCAGCCACATTCTTACTGGATCTAGGAACATCCTATTAGGATGTCTGTTGAGAGCCATGCCCAGAAGGAAAGGAAGAGTGATGAGAGCCAGAGCGACTTGTGGCAGTAATGAGTGGTTGTTTATGCAGAGTGAGTCTGTTAATGAGCTGCAAAGTTGATAATGAGTTTTCTTTCTCTCAGTCTACAACATTTGAGAAGTGGAATAGTTCTTGGAACTGCTGTGCACCTTAGTGTGCTAAAGCTGTCTCAGGTTTCTACTGCTCAGATAAACACCATAACCAAAAGCAATGTGGGGAGGAAAAGGTTTATTTCAGCATATAATTCCATGTAACAGTCCATCACTGGGGGAAGCCAGGGCAGGAACTTAAGACAAGAGCCTGGGAGAAAGAACTGAACCAGAGGCCATGGAGGAGTGCTGCTCACTGGCTTACTCTCCATGGCCTTCTCTGTCTGATTTCTTATATAGCCTTTGACCACTTTTCTGGGGTCACACTCCCAACAGGGGGCTGGGCTCTCCTACATCAACCACAATCAAGACAGTACCCCACAGACTTGCCTACAAGTCAATCTTATGGTGGCATTTTCTCAGTTAAATTTTCTTCTCCCCAGATATGTCTAAATTTTTGTTAAACTGACAAAAAAAGCCAGAATTTTACTGATTTATTAAAGACAGTGAAATGACAGTAAAAAATACTACCGATACACAAAGCACATCCTGGCAAAGGAGCATTTAGTGCCCGCTCATCCTGGGAATTCGGGGTGGGCTGGGAGGGTTTTCTGTTCAACACTGAGGTACTCATCAGACCAGGTACTGTAGCTCGGACCATGAATGTTCTTCCAAGGCTAATGTTAAAGGCTTTAGCCTCTAAGCAGCAGTACTGAGAAGTGGGACCTTTAAGAGGTGTGATGCCTTGCTCTTCCTCCCTTCGGCTCCCTAGCATGAGACACATGGTGTGGCTCTGCCATTGTATTCTGTCTGGCCACAAGTCCAAAATAATGGAGCTAACAGACGATTACTGCAATCTCCATAACTATGAGCCAAAAAGAGCCCTTTCTCTTTTTAAATTGATTTTTCTGGCATTTACTACAGGGACAGATACCCAATTAATACACCATACAAAAACAGTGGTTTTCATTGGTGCAGTAATTCCTGGGTAGTATTCACCTGGAGAAGGTCATAAGAAACATGGTCTGAACATCTATACAGAAATGTGTATTATGATATTGCTCATGACACCAAACAATAGAAGAAACATGCAAATGGGTACATTTTTTCAAGTAAAAATTGTTCCTACTCTTCTGTAAGATCTTGTATCTAATTCAAAAGATGACACATCAATGTGTAGGGAAAGCTATATCTGCACAGTACCCTTTTAAACCTAAGCAGTTCTAGAAATATTTAAAAACAGTAGCCATTGTCTTACAAAATTGTAGTTCCCCCAGTACAATAAAACCCAATAAAGAACTGGCTATACTTGAATAGGGTTTTTATTTAAAATCCCCACCCTACCCCCAGAAGTCTTTTAAGTTAGCAGTCATTTAAAAACACACATCATTGAGCAAGCTGGGAATCTTTCTAACCATTGTTGATGTGTGTTCCCCAAGTGCTGTCACCTGACACACTTACAAGGAGCTAATTGTCACAGGTGGACCTGAAAACCTTTTAGGGTTGCACCAATGGGCCATTGATTGCATCCTCTAAAGACAGACATGACCAACAACTCTAGTAAGCCTAAAGAAAGCCACTGACATTCCCCATCATCTTCAGAAAGAAGCAATTTTTTGGTTGGGAGTGTAGCTCAGGGGTCGATTGTGAATTTAGGAGGTATGAGAACCCAGGCTCCATTCCCATCACCAGCCAATGAAACAAACAAGATGCCCAAAGGTAAATCCAGAGACTTATAATTTTTTTTAAGGGTTACATTTCAGTAGACCCAATGTAAACTGAGAGTTTCCTGCGTTGATGCCTTTAATTCCTCAAGGCTGGTGGTCAAGGTTAGTTGTGGCATCTTGGGTGTTGTTGATGTTTCCCATCAGCACAAGGCTCCTTGGACCATGGCTGTCTGTGATTGCAGAGATTTGAATATTATATATTTATAACTAGAAAATTTAACAGAACACTGAAATATGTGTATGCTTGTGCAAATGGAAACATCTATACATGCACATGGTCCAAGAAGTTCAGTCTGTAGTTTGCTAACTCAGAAGATGACTAATATGAAATCCAAAATATTGCTTCTCCTGTGTCTTGTTTTTACATCCTCTTCATGTCAAATCTGCAAGCCTGACATGGGAAGTTAGACTGTGATCAGTGGTTTCTGGTAGGACACCTTCAGCACACACCCTCCTTAGAACTGTGTGCCCAGCATTGGCAAGTGGGTCACTTCCAAGGAAGCCTCCATGGAGATGTTCCAGGCTTTTCTTCCTAAGGTCCTGGAGAAGGGGAATAAGAACCCAAGAGACAGGCTCATGCTCTCCAAGACTTGGTATGGTCAGCCTGTGTAATTACTTTTTATTTTCTGGGTGGGACTTCCTGTCATCGCTGCATGGAAGATGAACATGAACGCCTTCTTGGAAAGTCCCTACAGCTCAGGAGTACGGTGTTAGGCTGTGAGTTGTTGTATTGTATGAGCACGTTACCTGGCTACCAATGCCTGCTTTTTCCTTTCCTGGTCCCTGGACCCTTTGAGCATGCATGCTCTATAAGATAATGCTTTGAGCATCACCGTAGGCAACATAACCCTGCACAATGGGCTCCTGGCTGAAGTTGTTAGACTGTTGGACAAAAGCACTAGAGATAAGAAAGGAGTTACAGGAGAAGGCTTGCAGAGCCAGAGTCCTGCCTATGTCAGGAAACCCAGCTGCTCTTTCACCTGAGATCCCCTCATTCCTGTGTGACATTTTTAAGGGCAGGAACACCAGAATGTTTGCAGTTTTACCACTGTACCAGAGCACACAGCAGAGTATCACCTCCCAGCACTGGGTGCATCATGTGCCTTTCTAGTTTGTCTCCTGCCCAATGAGTTTGCCCTCTGTTATTTTACTTGGAAGAAAGCATACATAAAATACAAAAACAAAAGGAAACAAACAAAAAACCCTAAAAATTATTCTTAAAAAATCTAGTAGCATATATTAGTTGTGCAAAATAATAGCTTTCATTGTGACATCTTCATAATGCATATAATGTATTTTGATCATATTCGCCTCCATCACTATTTGTTTTTATTTCTTCTAATACTGTAAGAACTTTGGGTCTAAGACTCATTTTGCTGAGAATGCTGGTAGAGTAAACATGAACATCAGCCCAATGCCCACTAGAGGGCAGTATACTCACAGTTCAACTCAAAGATTGTCATCAACCAGAAAAAGTGTAATTTAAGGGAATAACATGTTATAAATATCTGACTTAGGGGTAATGCATCTGAAGAGTGTTATACATTTACACTAGGAAAATTTAAGTGGACAGTGAAGTATGTGTATGAATATGCAAATGTAAACATCTATACATAATATAGTGTCTAGTTATCATGGGACTGGGGAAATGGCTTAGTAGTGAAGTGTTTGATCTATGAGCATGAGGACTTGAATTCAAATCCCATAATGCACAGAGAAAGCCCAGATGTGTAAGTGCTATCTCACATCTAATCCCAGTCCTGGAAAGCAAAGACAGAAAGATGCCCTGCGCTTAATTGTGAGACAGGCTAGCCAATCAGTGAAATCTAGTTCAGCTGAGAGACTGTCTAAAAAAAGTAAGTGGGATGTAGCTGACATAGATCTCTGAAGTACACACACACACACACACATACACACACACACACACCAAACCAAAAGCAAAAAAAAAAAAATAATCACCTTATAAACTGAGCTGTAAAATTATCTCAGTGGTTAAGGGCACTTGACGCTCTTGCAGAAGACCTGAGTTCAATTCCCAGCACCCATGACCATCTGTAACTCTGGTTCCAGGAGATGTCATGCTTTCTTCTGACCTCCTTGGGCACCCGGTATGCAAGTGGTACACAAATACATGAAGGCAAAGCATTCACACACATAAAATGAAAATAAATATACAAATTATGAACCAACAGTATATTAGCTGAATCTTGCAGTTGATTTAAAAACTTGGGGAACACAAAGAATAACAGTGGAGCAGAGAGCCAACAATAATATTTTAGAGGGTAGCATGAATTCACGTCTCTGCTCGTTTCACACACACACACACACACACACACACACACACACACACACACACACACTCATGAGACTTCCACAGATTTTAAATGGCTTATTTGAAATTATCGATTTCTGGAGGACATATAGTGTCATGATTTTTATGATGTTTTTGTTCTGGCTGGGATGTGCAAATCTAGAGTTATTTCATTGGTTGAGGGATTGTTTGTTTTTTTTTAAGTTAAGGTCCTTGTTTGTTTTCAGTGGTGAGTTTTGCAGTGTTCAGTGGAGGACTAAATCCTGGTAAGGATGATGTTTTGTTTCTCTCTGTGGAACTGGGGTTTAGGGCATCAGGTACTGCCCTGTCAGCTAGGTCTTCTTGCTTGTGCCTGCTGTGAGTTATGCAACTCCATAATGCCCATGGGCCTTATTAAGAGTCAGATCTGATCCCCATCTAGTGCCTGTAACTTCTTTTGAATCATTACAAGATTACTTCCTTTTAGAGGAGTGTCTTTTCATTGAAATAATATTACTGATTAAGGTGGCTGCTTACTATAGATCTATTTAAATTATTTATAACTTTCAAATTTAATTTTGGTAGGCTATAAGTGGGAATTTACACATTTCTTTCAGATTGTCCAGTTGTTGGTTTTTTTTTTAACCCTAAGTGTTTGCTAATGATTCTCTACTTTTTATTGCTATCTGTTATACTATAATAAAATGCTAAATTTTAACAATTTAGGTCATCTGTATTTTTGGTTAATTTGTTTTTGTTTGTGGCTTTTTGCTTTTTTGGCCTTATTTTCTTTTCATTTTCATTTTATTATTTCTGACTGGTCTTTGATATTTCTTACTGACAACTGCATTAAGTTTACCTTATTTTTTAATACTACCTTGAAGTCCATTATAAATAATTTACCTATTATCTTTCTGATTTTTATTTTGCTTTATTTTTAAACAGGCTCTTGCTTGTGTATGTAGCCCAGGTGATCAACACCTGTGCACATATGGGCATCAGTTAATGGCTTGAGTGGATATATTTTAAAAAGAGAGAGAGAATATGAAATTTAGGAGTAAAATTAGTGAGGGAATAGGGAGGGAGTTGGGGAGGATGGAGTGAGAAATAGGTTTGATCCAAACACTTTACATGTATGTATGAATTTTAAGTGAAATATTTTTATATTTTATTTTTAATTTATTCATTGTACATCCCAATCGTAGCCCCCTTCCCTTATTTCCTCTCATTCCCATCCTCCCTCCCTCTCTCCCCCCTTCACCTAGTCCTCAGAAATGGGTATCTCTCCTCCCCTATCATCTGATCCCAACCTATTAAGTCTTCTCTGGACTGCCTGTATCCTCTTCCTCTGTGGCCTTGCAAGGCTACCCCACCAAGGGGAAGTGATCAATGAATAGGCAACAGAGTCCATGTCAGAGGTAGCCCCTACTCCCCATATTAAGGGATCCACAAAGAAACAGTGCTGACTATCTACTAGATCTAAAAAGAGGACCTCACCATGCATGGTCCCTGTTTGGTACATCAGTCACCGCCACACCCCCCCCCCCCCCCCCCTCCCCTCCAGATTTGTTGACTCCATTGGTCTCCTTGTGAAGCTCTTGTTGCCTTCAGGTCCTTCTATCCCCCAACTCATCCCTGTGCTCCACCCTGACATTTGACTGTGTCTTAGCATCTGCTTCTATCCCTCAGCTGTGTGAAGTCTTTCAGAGGACCTCTTTTTTAGGCTCCCCTCCAATTCCTTCTCTTCAATTGCTTTCGGTGTCTATTCTATTTGCCCTTCTGAATGAGAATTAGGCATCTTCCCTAGGGTCCTCCTTGTTATTTAGCTTCTTTAGACCTGTGTATTGTAATGTGGTTATTCTCTATTATGTGGCTAATAGGCTGCGAACTTGTACCACTTTGAAAAATCAATCTGGAGCTTTCTCAGAAAATTGGGAATAGTTATACCACAAGACCCAGCTATACCACTTCTCGGCATATACCTGCAAGATGTTCCACCATACAACAAGGACATTTCATCAACTATGTTCATAGCAGCTTTACTTGTAATAGCCAGAATCATGAAACAACCTAGATGTCCTTCAGCTGAAGAGTGGATAAAGAAACAGTGGTACATTTACACAATGGAATACTACTTAGCTATTAAAAACAAGGAAATCTTGAAATTTGCAGGCAAATGGATGGAACTAGAAACAATTATCCTGAGTGAGATAACCCAGATCCAGAAAGACACACATAGCATATACTTGCTTATAAGCAGATACTAACTGCATAAGCTTTCCTCTTAAGATTCCCTCTAATTTGTCATTTAAAAGTTCTAATAAGTTGTACTTTCATTTAAATTTTGTCTGGGAGGTTTTTAGTTTCTTTCTTGACTTTTTCAATGAGTCACGTTACCAAATAGTGCATAACTCAATTTGTAAGTAGTCATACAGTTTCTGAAAACACACACATACAGGCAGGCCAACGCACAAACATAAAAATGTACAAATGCACAAAGACACACAATCATACAGACATTAAAAACACACCCAAACACAAAACCACGCAGAAACATGAACATGCAATTCTTGCTGATTATTTTAGTTTATTCCAGTTTTATGAAGATTTGCACTTACATTTGATGAAAAGTATGTACACACAAGGGAATTCTAAGCACATAATACTCACATGTGTGTTTTCTGCTCTGGAAAATATGAGTAGAGTTCTTCTGGGTGTGTTCTGAGTCCACAAGTGCTTTTGGTATTTGGGAAGATGGACAAATAGGCTGCTCCTGTACATTTGTCTCTGGGTCCCCTGATGCCACCAGGCTATGAGTCATCTGTCTTAATGTATTGCTTTTGCCTGTCTAGTATCACAAAGCTCCCTACCTATCCAGGACCTTCTTAAGCAGAGCCACCTACTATGAAGGGCTGCAACCTCCACAAAGTTCTGAGGAATCTCTGGTGGGAGAGAAGGTGGTTGGAGCTGAGCCTGAGACTGGTGTGGGGTTCCACTTCAGACTTTCAGCTCCAGCCTCAGAAGAAAATGTCCTGGCAGTCAGTTATGTCTGAATAGAAGGAGCCATTTGAGATGGTCTCTTACTAAGTCACAAAAATTTACATGGTTTTGTTTTGCACAAGGTGCTTCAGGAAATACAAATTCATGGATTAATTTATGACAGCATTCCATCTATGCATAGAAAAGGTGAATAGACCAAAGTCAACTATAGGCATTCATTTGTCCATAAAATCCACAAGCCCACCTGCCTCAAGAAGCCCATATGTAGCGCTCTACTTAGACAACAGTGCTGAAAATTATGGCCAGTAGGTGGCGCTTTGAGCACACGAATGATGGGTAAAGTAGGCCAGAGTCAGGAGCCCTGAGCAAGCATCTCTGCAGCCTGGATCACTGAAGGGCTTTCAGGGGAAATAAGATGCTAGAGTTTTAGAGAGTACCACAGGGAGCCATGGTCCTCACTAGTGTACAACAGGACTGTGCCTACTTCCCAGGCAGTTGTAACGCCAGAGCTCCGGGTCAAGGTCAAAGGTTGCTGAAAAGTCCTACCAACTGTTTCTGTAGGGAAAAAAAATGAATAACCTGGCTTCATGAATTTAACTAATTAAAGATGTGGCTAGGCCTTTTAGTGGTTGGAAATTGATGAGTATATGCCATGCAAAGCTCTCTCTGCATTCCGTCCATGTCCTCTGAGCTTGAGATGAACTATAAATGTCAGCCAAATGATTGATCGAAGTGGTAGTAGCCATGAGATTTTGAAATTTACCTGAAAATGACTAAGCATGTCCCTGATGCTGGTGAACAAATAGGTCACAGAGGCTCACATGCATCTTGCTTCTCAAAAAATTGTGAACCTCAAGTTCTTTGGGGTTTTGTTGTTGTTGTTTGTTCTTCTGGTTTTCCTAGATGCAGTACAAACGAATCTTCTATTGCATTGAAAAATTAAAGATGGGGGTAGAGAGATGGCTGAGTGGTTAATTGAGTTATCCTCCTTTGGTCTGGCAGAGAACTTAAGTTTGGTTCGCAATGTCTATACTAGACAGCTAGCTACCTCATGCAGCCCCAGCTTTGGAGAGTCAAATGCCCTCTTTTAGCCTATGGGAATACTTGCACTCAAGAGAACATACCCATCACCCACCCCTGCCCCCACCACACACAAACACAAATTTTTAAACAGTAAAATCATCAATCTTTACAAACTAAAGTTAAGCGAAACCAGCGTTTCTGCTCCCCAGCGTATTTGCCACATCTCAAGCAGCCAGTTGCTTGATGCAAACAGTAGCTTCCGTACTAGGCAGAGCACTCAACGTAATTCACTCCACAACTCAGACAGGTGTGAGAATCAAGGCCTGATCATGGCCATACACACCTATCACAGGCAGTGGTCCTGGTGGCATTGTGATGGTCATATGAGCATAGAAAAAGCCGAACATTTGAGGATCAAGAGAAGGTTTAGGCTTTAGTGGAGTCCCAGAGTATTTGGGGGAACATTAAAGCTTTGCCGCTATACTCTGTTAACATGAAGGGGTTTTTCTAAAGCATCTTCAATATGTATGTGGCCAAATCAACCATGATTACATTCACAGAGTAAAATATAACCAACTTTTATCACTGAAGCTTGTTTTCTTTCCAGCTTAAGCTGAGTTCTCCCACAGCATCCCGCACAGCGTTAGTTTGGCCAATCAATGATCACGGGTTGTTTCTGAATGATAGCGTCCCAACACAAAGGAAGAGCATGGGGCAAGAGAAGATGCCCTTTAGGCTCGGAGAGCCAGGATAAAGCTTCCTGGAGTAAGCATCCTGTTACCCTGTCCAAGAAAGGGCATGGCTTTGGGTAGGGAAGAGGAAGATAACTATGGGTGTCCAGAAGGCTAAACCTTTGAGATGTGTACAAGGCAGGCTGGTGAGGGAGAGCAACAGTGCTCACTGGGATTAAGGCAAAGAACCTGCTGTTTTGTGGAGATAATGGCTTGAAGGATCGGTGTCCAAGGGCCAGGCATGGGAGATGATGCACCCAGACAGAAGACAAAGGCAGACTCTAGGGACATGGAAGAAAGGGAGCACATCTGCTCTTTGAGGAGCTGACAAGACGTGAAGACGGGAAACAGCCAGCATGTCGGAGGTGTCAAAAATAATGCTGGCTTTAAAATGTTGTCATTCCCCAAGGTAGTGCCTGGAAGAAAGGATGGGATAAGCAGGGACATTTGAAAGCTGCCAGGTTTTCCCAAGTGAATGACAGAAATGAATTCTGTTCTAAATTTTACATAGGTTGTCTTTGAGACAGCTAAATGAAACTGCCTAGCAAAGGGAAAAGGCCATCCCAAGTAGACATTTGTGTTTGACTTCACAGAGAGGGCACTGTAAGACCTTTCCCTGGGTACTGACCTACAAGGACTGAGCCACAGCAGCATGGGGGAAGGGGGTTGTCATAGGCCCTTCAGGTGTGATAAGTCACCTGCCAGCCTTTCCCAGCAAAGTTGAGTGAAGACTCGCCATAGGAGTATACCTTTGTCCACTATGTGTCATCAGCCCAAAGTACATGTCCTGTTCTGCCTAGCTTGTTATCCTAAATTGTTCAGAACACCAGAAGTGAGCTCCTCTGTTCGCCTTCCCTGTACTCCGCTTTGATGGTATGTAATTGAGCTTGAGGACATATGACTGGGATGGTTAGAACCGGGACTGGGTGAATGTGTGATTGTATAGGTAGGTAGGTGAGTATGTGTGTGGCTGTGAGGTATGGAGGACAGTGAGTGGTGTGGTGTATGAGCATTTAGTTTATGGTATATGGTATATGTGGATATATTCATAGATCTGAGTATAGTGTATATATTTGATTGTGTGAGGCATATATAAAGAGGTATGTATATATGTGTTGTATGAGTGCATATGAATAAGCAAAGGCTATGTCAGGTGACTGTGCTGTATATGAGTGTGTGAATAAGAAAATACATGTGGATATACGATGTGATATGGTTTGTGACTGTGTAAGGATATGTGACTCTGTGTGTGTGTGTGTGTGTGTGCATGCATTCACACATTGCATGTGCACATGCATCTCGTGCATTGAGAGAATAGACTTTCATTTCCTGAGACATATATTTATTTGTACTAATGTGCCTCTCTGTCAATTCAAGTCAAATAATAACACTTCCCCCAGAACAATGGTTTAGCCACCTTTGTACCCTGTCCTTGCTGCATCAGCCCTTTGCAGCCACCTTTTCCTTGCTCCCTGCTCCCTGTGCCATTCTCTCTGCCCCTTCCTCCACCCATTTAGACATAGCACCAAGTCTTACCCTGAGCATGACTGGGGGCTGGCTGCCTGCCCAGCTGTCAGGTCACAGTGATGGAGGGGTCCTGCTGAGGATGAATGGTGGTGAGTAAGGGACAGTGTAAGTTCATAGGGACACATCAAAGCTGAAATGAACCATGGCATGATGACAAAGCTACCAGGGTGTTCTGGACATAAGGACCAGCATGTCCAGAAGTACACACCATCTCAGGAATCAACTTAAACTCACGTAAAATGTTTACATGAGAGTGTTGCTCGGAAGAGAGACAAGAAATACTCAGAAATGGGACATAATATGTAGATAAAGACCAACCCAGCGAGTCTGTATGCAAGGTGATAACAGGTAGCAAAACCTAACCCAGGGAACCCTATGTGCAAAATGAATTTCTTGGTTTGGTCCTCAAGGAAATCATAAGATATGAGGGTTCTTCTAAGCCAGGTAGGTCCTTATGCCTAACTTCTTTTCCTCAGAATTCTTTGAAGTAGCTACAAACTATAAGAAGTCATGAGGCTCCTTTGTCTGGACGCCTGTGTATTATACAATACATACATACCACTGGGGAAAACATCAACACAAAAGGTACCTGAGAGTGATTCATGGATAACTATTACTATTCTGTCTGAATGCATGAATGATTTTACTTCCCTATTTGTGGCTCTATGGATGGAACAGAAGGCCATAGGCATAGCAAACAAGTGTTTTGTCCTGGATCCTCCCCAGCCTTTAACACTGGTATCCTTATAGAGAAGCTAGGGAGTGTTTAGAATATATGCTTCTCCCAACAGCCCAGGTCAGTGGTATCTTTGTCTAGTCACTACCTAGGTGACATCAGCTCCTGTTCACCATTTTCATGCATAAGATTAGGATGGCATTGGACCATTAGTACAGGTGGAGTGGAGTAGGGTGATTTCTAGGTGCCTCCTGTGTGAGGAAATCCTGCTCTTCTCTGGTATGCCCAACAGTACATGGTTTTCTCAGAGCCTGACCTCCTATGCTTCCTTTGCCACCTTTCACAGATGCTAACCTAGCCAGGCTATAAATGTCCTGCTTAAATCCAATTTCCTTTCGGTTTACTTGACTCAAATCTTTGTCTCTCATCATTCATTGTAGGTTGCTTAAACCTGTGTCTTCCTGAGTTCTCTCATCACCAGCACCTTTTCTCCTCTTCTCTGTACTTTTCTTGGAGCTGTGTCTAGCCTTTGTCAGTGTGCTCCATGCTTCCTTACAAGGTCCCCGTTTGTAGCAAACTGACCTGTGATTTGAACTTTGTCAAAGCCTGTTACCAGATCTGTCCACTGCTTTTCCCCCTAGGCTCAGCCTGGATTTATTCAACAATCATTTGTTTCCAACTGTCCAATGTCTTTGGCTACTGGGATGCTTAGAAGACAAGCTAAGCTCCAGTTGATGTCTAGAGAATTGTAGGCTACTCCTCATGTGCTCTCCATAGACTTCTATAAACAGCCCAGAGTCCTGCTCATATCCTAGATGCTGGCTGAGATTTACACTAACCAGCCCATTCTGTTATCTCTAGCCCTTTGCACTCTTTTTTTATGACACAAAACATGTTACTCTCTCATCATGGACATCTGTTGGTCATGTAGGCTCTTGTTCTCTGATCTGGAAGGTTCTACCTTTGCTCGGGTGATAATCAGCTCTAAGTTTCTCTTGGTTTTCTTCTGAATATAGATGCTAGGTCAGCTGGCAAAGACCATTGGATTCCTTACAAAATCCTTGACATGTTGGGGTTTACATCTAGCCAACTAACTTGCAAACTTTTTACCCAGTTCTTATTCCTGTCTAGAAACTATTCTACATGAGTTGAAACCTCAGTCTGCCACTAATTAACGCCTGCTTATATCTTGATTTCTTCTCTGTGGCTGTGACAAAATGACATTAGGGAGAAAGAGTTTATGTAGGTGGCAGTTCTAGGTTGCAGTCTTCCATAGAAGGGAAGTCACAACATCAAGAACTGAAGTGCCAGGCACATTAAGTCTGCAACCAGAATATAAGGTTAATGCATTCATGCATGGAAAGCCCATCCTTCACTATTATATATAGTCCAGGCTCCTAGGCCCAGGGAATGGTATCACTCACAGTGGATGGGTCTTCCCACTTCAGTTAGTCTTATCAAAATAATGTTTGACAGCATGCCCAGCAGCTCATCTTCAATGTGTTTCTGGATTTTACTACACTGACAACACAGTCCATTCGTCCAGCTCTTCAAGAAATAAAAAGAATTTCTGTTCTCTGGAATGATAAATACAAATGAAAGAAATATTTTACAGTTCATAGCTCTGACAAGATGTGTACTTGTCCTTGTTGGCCACACTAAATACAGGGTCTTCCAAATAGCTCACATACACTCTCTCTCCTGCCACACATCCATATCATTGTTCTGCCAAGTCATCTTTGTCCATTGTTCCTTCTCCTTCCTTTAAAGTGTTGTTTGTGCATGTATGTCAATGTCATCCTCAAAGAACCAAAGAATTCATTGGAGTCTCTGCGAAGAGAGCCAAACAATGTTTGTAAATAATCTCATAAGAGCTGTATGAATAGGACACCATTTCTCATGTGAATCAAGCTTTCACTCTTTTAAAATGTCGCCATTCAATAATTGCAGTTGAACTGATTTAAGTCTATTTACTCATTGCTTCTTTCTCAGCACCATCATTTGTCATGTCAGAAAGCAAGCAGTACCACGGGTGAAGTGAAAATGGATTAGCTACCGTAGGCTAAATTTTGTCAGTCCAAACTTCTTACATTAAAGCCTCAACTCCCCTGGTACCTCAGAATGCAACTATATTTGGAAACAGGGGCTTTAGAAAGATAATGAAAGTTAAAATGGGGTCTTGACCAGTGAGCTTTTATCCAATCTGGCTGGTGTCCTTGTTTGAAAAGAAAAGGACATTGCCACATTGCAGAAGGAACCTATGAGGACACAGGAGAAGGCTGATACCTAAAAGCCAAGGGGAGAAGCCTCAGAATAAGCCAAATCTGACACATTCAACCCTGACTCTCAACCTCCAGAGCTCTGAGAACATATCTGATGCTATGGCAGCCCCAGCTGACTAATATGAACTACTGTGCTGTGTCCTTGAGGACAGGGGTAGTAGTAGGGTAAGCTGCTTCCATTTGCACCGTGGATCTCTGCCTACCAGATAGAAGGACATTTGCCCATTGTTATAGTTGTAAAATACAAGAGTCTTTTGTTTAGAGCAGGAGTTGCTTGATTTTTTTGTTTGTTTTGTTTGTTTTCAGTGCTGGGATGCAATCCCAAGCCTCCCACACTTCCAGCTTTATATATATATATACACACACACACACACACACACACACACACACACACACACACACACACATTTTTAAACTAATAAAGTGCTGAGCCAAATGCCTGCTGTTATGGTCTCTGTCACAGCCACAGTCCCTTTACAGCATATATGTCCTCTAATAAAGCCATAGTTGGATGGCCTCTTAGGAGGTAAGGCCTGGATTGAAGGAGTGGGTTACAGGGTATATCCTTGAAGAATAGTATATCTTGATCCTGAACTCACTTTATCTCTAACTCAATCTGAATCCTGGCTTCCTCGAACTGAGTAGCTGTTTCCTGAAGCTTAGAACTAAAGCAAAGGGTATAGCCAACCATGGGCTAAAAGCTCAGAGACTGTGAGCCAAATACATAAAACTGTAATAACACATATACAACATGGTATCATGTAGAAATCTCCTACCCTAAAAATCTGATGTGCTCAACTGTTTACTTATTTCTGCCTCCCCGGGACTTCTGACAATTGCTTATCTTTTTATTGTCTTCTTAAATTTGCCTTTTCTTTGAAAACATTTTCATTAGTTATTAGGGAATTTATATATTGTAGTGTGACCATATTAACAATACCCCCTAAATCTTCCCAGATCCAACTCCCCCCCTCAATAGCCATCCAAATTTGTGTCCTCTTAAAAAGCAAACAAGGAAAAAAAACTCATCAAGAGCTCACTTTGTGCTACTCTCCTGAGTATGTAGTCTTCCACTGGAACACAATGGACATATCGGGGATCTCACCCTTAATAACAAAACAAGTCTCCCAATCTCAGCAGCTATAAGTTACCAATAGGTCCTCAGCTAAGAATGGGACTTTATGCCTACCTCTTCATTCCACTATTTTTTTCTGGCTTGAGCTTGTGCAAGTCTTGTGGATGCTGTCATAACTGGTGTGAGTTCATATATTCAGCTGCTTTGTGGTGTCAAGCCAAGGAAACACTTTTTTAGTTATCTACTTTCTTTGGCTTTTATAATCTTTCCATCCCCTCATATGTGATGATTTTTCAGCCTTATGGATGGTGCTTGTGATATAGATAGTCCATTTAGGGCAGATTCTCACTATCTTATGTAAACCAGCTATGGGTCTCTCTATTTATTGTTAACTGCTACATAAAGAAGCTTCTCTAGTGACACTTGACAGATGCACACATCTACTGATAGAAAAATCAGTCATTAGAAGCCAGTCTAATAGTATGTCTGGTTAGCAGAATAATAGTAGGTTATATCCTAGGGCCTATGATCTATCTACACAAAAATTCTTGACCCCCAACAACAATGCCAGGTATGGGTTCTACCTTGTATAGTGGTCCTTAAATGCAATCAGAAAATGATTAGATACTACCATGACATTTATGCCATTACTGCACCAGTGGGTATATCTGCTCAGGCTCATTGTTTTTCCAGCTCACTGGATTTACAGCTGTGCAAGACATGCGCTTCCTTTTCTCCTCCAGTAGCATCATAGCACCCTCTACCACCATGACAACCAGCCAAAGGGATGAAGCTTCCAGATAAGTCATGACATGATTTCTCCATTTTCTGTTGCTTATGGTGTCACACAGTTGAGTCATAAAACGTGGAGATTTGTCCTTTCTGAGGTTTTTAAGCAGTTGAAATCTATGGATATCGGTTTCCAGTGGGCTTATTCTACTTACAAATGTGCACTTTAGTTTTTTCCAATATATATTTTGTGGCATGAAAGCTCATTTCTTTACAGCACTGAACAATATTCCACTATGATGTCAGGATACAGCTTAACCATTTATATATAGAAGGATATCTTTGCTGCTTCCAATTAGCGATTAGCTCTCGGCTATTAGAGTACATATGTAAATGGTCATGAGGATAATTGGGTTGTCACAGGCTTCAGCTCTTTCACATAAAGACTGAGCAGCTCAACTCTAGATGCTTTGATAAGTTTGCTTAGTTCTGTAAATGCTGTCTTCGAAGCAGCTGGAACATTCTGTGTTCACAACATTGATGAGGGAAAGCCCCTGCTTCCCTTTATCCACTTTAGCATTTGACATCATGTGTATTCTGGTCATCTTAGTAAGTGTGATATTGTAACATTGTTTTACTTTACTTTTCCATTATAAGATGTCACTGGAAGCATTGTCTATTACTTTGGCACCATGATATTTTTTTGGTGAGATATGTGAAAACTCCTTTAATACATTTTTAAATTGACTTTTATTTAATGTTTAAAGGGACTCTGGCCAACTCAAGCACGGCAGACATGGCTCTAGCAGGCTCTGCCCTTCTCCCACATTCACTCTGCCTTGCTAAAAACCATTAGATTGCATTCCTAGAGCTAGCCACCTTGGTTTGTTCCATTATTTGGCCACTTCTTCCTGAGGCCAACTACCAAGGTCCATCTGTCAAAGTATTTAAGCACAGCAATCAAATGCTCCCTTTGGCTCACCTAATTAACATGCCCAATTAAAACTAAATACCTCATGCTAACACAGGATTTCCCCCTTCACATTTCTAAATTGTCATTTGCTGTGGGTCACATCTGTCTCCTCTCTGTCCAGAGGCAGTCCTTTGTCCAATTCTAGGACAAATATCCCTGCCTTTTTTCATTGTTCCCTTCTGCTTCTCCCTAGTCCTTTCTACTGCCCTTTTCTCTTATTCCCTGTCATTTGTCTTTGTTGTGCTGAGAACATGGTCTTGAAAGGGTTGGGACTGATATGGATCCTTTAAATGACAAGCTGCAAAAAAATAATTTTTTTGAGACAAGGTTTCTCTGTATAGCCTTGACTGTCCTGGACTTTCTTTGCAGACCAGGCTGGCCTCGAACTTACACAGATCCACCTGCCTCTGCCTTTCTGAGTGCTGGGGTTACAGGCTTGCAAAATTCTTTATACGTCTTGAATGACAGTCTTCTTGGATTCTTCATTCACTTGTGTTTAGTCCTTGACATGCATGATATCCCTTAATTTCCACAACATCTGGGGACTTCTGGGTTCTTGCCTTTCACAGACCTTTTTCTAGCTTTTACTTTCCAAGTTTCCTGCATATCTACTGGCTGCCCACTCACCCCTCTTCTGTACCTGAGGCAGACATTTACAGAGGAATAAGCACTGTCCAGGAAGCTGCCTCAGCTCAGGTTGTCTCTGAGACAGATAAAACAAAGGCAGCTCTTGGACCAGTCACTCAGGAGGCCCTGGCACAACATTCTTGGAGAATATAGTACACACAACTTGTGTTACCATCTGTCTGTACCAGGAATGTGGCTGCTGCTATAGCGGAGTTGGAGAACAGGGTGGGGTCAGGAAGTATTTAAAGGCCACAGGCCTTGTTTACTGGGGTCCAAGTACAAGTACCTTTAGATTGTAGAGTTCTTAATAGATTACAGAAAGTCTTATTGGTGATTTTTGCTAAGCTGTTGTCTTTATGGATGTACAGACTGTTGGAATCTCGAATGTACAGGTTTTGTTGTTCTCTAGTGTTTTCTCAGTATTTATTTTATGTGTATGTGTTCATGCCTGAGTGTATGTAAGTGCATGATATACATGTATGCAGGTGTCAGATCCCCCGGAACAGGACTTACAGGTGGTTATGAGTCTCCATGTGGCTTGGGAACTAAACTCATGTCTTCTGTAAGGGTAGTAAGTACTCTTAACCACAGGCTGTATCTCCAACTCCTTCTCTAGAGTTTTAAGAACACCTACTATGTACATCACACTTGGTACTCATCATTTTATATCTCCATAGGGATTTAGGCTCCAGATTTGTGAATAATGGAGCTCTTTCTTCCAAGTTGAGCATTTGGTTGTCTATGCTCTAAACTTAGAGAAATTCAGTTTCCAATGCTGAGCTTTGAGTTTGCCTTGTGCAAACAAGCTCATTTGCCCGTTTGTGCTCTATCTATTTTCCAACAATTATTTACTTTTTAGACTTCTGTTTATTTCCCCACATTTGCTCTATTGTGGTATATTTATTGCTGGGTGTAATAATACACATAAAATTAAACATTTCTACTTCTTCACTCATAATGCTTTCAAGAGAATATTTTTAACTAAACACAGTCATTAATTGAAATAGACCCCAAATGATCTTGTCCTCTATGTTTTTTTGAGAGGATGACAGTTATGCTAGTTTCCCCAACATAAACTAGAATTGCTGACATCTTCTCTAAAACAGCTGAAGAGAACAAAAATACAAATAAATGGTGCATTTTTAGCTCAGTGCAATTCTGGCACGTGGTCTCACATACATTCCTGTTATACCCAAGCATACAAAATGAGTCAGTTATCCTTAGAACAACCCTTGAACTCTGTAACTCAAGCTTAAAGTAAGTTGTAGGATTGTGTGCATAAGTTATGCTATAGCAATAGTAAATGTTTGGAAGGAGATGAGAATTTGAGACAGAATCTTGCTAATTAGTCCAGGGTAGCAATGACCTCCCAATCTTACTGCCTTAGCCTCTGGAGTATTGAGATTACAGACTTGTACCACCATGGCTGGATATAGTATATTTAAAGGATGGAATTCTACAGTTGTATAAGTGAAAACATAAATTATTTAATGTAATGTTATTGGGAGAATTTAAAACTTCTGATAACAATTTAAGATGCTTTTCCTTGAAATTTGCTTTTCACTGAATTCAAGCTCCAGCATGTGTGATGTAGGTTAGGGTGCCTGTCACTCTTCTAGCTCTGATCCCCTGCTCTAGCAACAGCCCTGCTGGTCTTCATTATGCCAGGCCTTTCTGTGGGGATGGATGAGACATCGCTAGTTCTGAATCTGACTAATGAGGAGATGACAATGACAGCCTCTGGAAGGAAGTTTATCTGCAGTTCTCACCTAGATTAAGCACGGCTACTGTGGATCTCCTGGAATCACTGAATGGGAACAGTTCACATCACACGGGCCATGCCATGAGGCGAGTTGATCCAACTGACATTGACCTTCAGGCTCCAGCATATGCTCTTGACTTTTCAGTTTTCATATGCAGTACAGTTCAATTTTGTATCATTATTGAGATTTTGAAGACATCTGCCTTCAACAAACTATCATAGACTATAGTTACATTTCTAGGAATTTTTGCACATCCAATAACCACAGCACAGAGCATTGGTGGCTGCTTAAGAGAAGCCCATGCTTTCTGAAGAGCACTTTTGGCTTTTCTTCCTCCTGGGAAGTGGAGATGCTGAGATTAATCCAGATTTTGCATTAGGCCAGGCTCATGGAGGACACACACACACACATACACAAAGAGAGAGACAGACAGACAGATAGAGAGACAAATAAAGACAGACAGTCAGCAGACATGCGCACACACACACACACACAGAGAGAGAGAGAGAGAGAGAGAGAGAGAGAGAGAGAGAGAGAGAGAGTAAGAGAGAGAGAGATCCTGTGGAGGAGGCCTGGATCTGAGATTGGATACACTCCATTAAAAAGAATACATGATATCTAATATATAGATGAGCAGAAGAAAAAGTTCATAATTTTTGCCAGGTCTAGGAGAAAAAATTTGCATTTCTCTCAATCTTGCCCATAACAATGATGCAATGTATGGAAAAGATGGAATAAAAGCCAGACTACACACATGTGGAGACTGAGCTGCTGGTCAGTGGAAAGGTACTAGAAAGGTGTCTTTGTCCTGATGTCAGGACTCCATGGAGGGCTACATTCACTCACACCAGCATTTCTGGCCAAGATTAGAAGTGTCTTGCTACTATGAACATGCAAACCTTTAGTGTGTGACACATCCTATCTGCTGCATCTCCAAATCATGCTAGTGTTCAGATGGTAAGCATTATGGTTAATAAAAAGTTATCTAATTATTTGGTCCATCTTTTTTAAATTTTTAATTTTTTACATATACACTTATATTATTACACATATATACAATAGATTACCTATAGCAAGGACCATGACACAATCAGGAATTATATGTTACATTCTTAGTGTTTTGGCTATTTGTTTTTGACAGCCTTGAAGAAAACATCTTTCCTATCTTGGTGCATCTAAATTTCTGAATGTAAATCAATTTCCATCACATATTATCATTATCAAATTAAAACATCTATCTAGACCTAAAAACATCTTAACCCATAAACACCTGAGCTTCATTGTAAAACTAAATTACCTGGTCTTCAATTCCATAAGAGACTTGAGAAAGAATATGCTTGATTACCTGATTATGCTGGGAGTGCAGGTTAGTAGTTTTCCAAATGAGAAGATGACAGAGACAGTTTGCTACCTGAGTAGTCACCTAAAATGTTCTATAATGTTGGAGCATCTTCTTCAGCTTTCTGGCCCAATTTTTACAAGGACTACTAAGGCTAGAAAAATATTATAACCAAATTGTTATTCTTTCCCACAGAAATATTTATTAGATACAGTGAACATTTAAAATGTCACCAAATAAATAACGTGTATTTCTGAGAGTCACAATAGCATTTGTGTGGATGTGTCATCTGCCCCTTCACAGTTCTTGCTAGTACTCAAGTCAGTAACTGACTATTCACCTTGTTCAAGGTGTCAGCTTATAACCAAGGTTTGCATCTTCTCTGCATCCTTTCAATTTAGGCTTCATGCATCCCTTGACATATGGCTCTAGTGCATTCCAACCTCTGCTTTCGTTACTGTGTCTTACTTTCTAACACTAGTACTTTGTCCCCTCCTATGAGAGAGTTTGTCATTGAGAGCACTGCGACCACCCAGATAATCCAGTTCCCATCTCAGAGACCTAACTTCATGAAACCTGAAATACTCATGCTGTGTGTGGGTCAGGACTGAAGCTACTAGTTGGTGTATCCCATCTTGCACACAAGGCCCCCAAAATCCTGTCCAGCCTGGAAAGTGTGTTAATCCCATCCCAGGGTACCCGCAGTCTCCCCATTCTTCAGCATCAAGACAAGTTGATTGACAAGTTTGAAATCTCAGTTCAAACTCTTCCCCTCGAAAGCTCAGCCTCAGCTGTGAGTCAACTGTGAGTCAGGTTGTGGACAAGCATCCTAGGGCACTGTTCCTCCCCACCTGTGGATTTGGGGACAGCATGACAGGCAGGGAGTAGCCAGATAGGCATTCTCACCTCACAGGGCAGAGAAAAGAAAGCAGGATCACCAGCTGTTCCTGACTCTGGCCTAGGAAGAATTATCTAGGATTTAAGGCCATGCCATTTGTTCAATCTTGAGTCTCTAACCCTTACTCTTCTATTCTGATCATTCTGAGCCTCCTGGCAAAAGGTGTCAAAATACAACTTTAGTCTTTAGCTTGGACACTCCTGGTAAGCTGGTAAGGATATACTAATAATGGCAGAAGCAAGTTGAAAGTGTCAATGTCATCAAATGCAGCTTCATTGTTAGCAATTTTCCCTCCATCTCTTTTCTCATGAGTTATTGTGAGAAGGAGGAGGAAAAGAGGCAGCTTCTTCCACCGAGTACCCAACTTCACCACGGCATTCACAAATGTGATTGCTGCAGCAGCTCACCACAAACTTAGTATTTAACAACACAAGGGTATTCTCTTAAACTTTTAGAAGGCCTAACTGGGTAAGACAGGAATCAAAACTTAGTTTCAGAGGCACAACATGAAGATGTTGACTGGACCATACTCCCTCTGGAGGCTCAGGTAAGCACTGATATCAGTTTTTAGATATGTGTCCTTTGCATTTCCGTGCCAGAACTCCTGCCTGCACCTGCATCTTCAAGCTAACAGCATTAACAACTGACATTCCTCTATACACACTTCTGCTCTTCTGTCTGATTTCATCTCCCGAACTCTCTCCCAAGAACTCCTGGGATTATTTGGGGCCCACGTTGATGGGCTCTGTATCTCAATACCCTATTCACATCTGCAGAGACCCTTTCTTATGCATGGGGATATTTACATGCTGTAGAGATTAAGGGAAGTCCTATTCAGCTTACTACAACTATGTGAAAATTCTGGGTTTTTTTTGTTACTGTAGATACCATTCACCTGACCCGTTCTGCACCATTCAACAGGATCTGTTTTCTCAGTTTCCCGTACTTCTGTATTGGCTTCAGAATCTGCCCAGTGACACTTTGATATATGTGTTTCTACCAACAGTGGCCATTGACAGTTCCCTGCCTGCTGCTCACCACTTGTCTTAATTACTTTTCAATTACATGGTCAAAGCGACTCATATAAAAGCTAATTGGGGGCTTCCAGTTTCAAATGGTGTGTTCATGATCATTATGATAACAGGAGGGCAGGCATGGTTCTGGATCAGTAAGTGAGAGCTTATATCTGATTCACAAACACAAGGCAGAGACAGCTAACTGGGTATGGCATGGGCTTTTGACACCTAAAATCTCACTGCCTAGTGACACATCTCCTCCACAAGGCCACACCTTCTAATCCTTCTAATCCAACTGGGGATCAATATTCAAGCCTAAATCTATGAGTGCTATTCTTATTCAACCACCCACCACTGCAGTCATTAGTTATTATAGTCCATCCATCCCAGGAAACCTAGGCTTTTCCTGTCAGCCCATTGTTGAAGACTTTCCCATATTTTCAGGACCTGTGGGATTAGACAGGTCTACTTGGTCAATCTAGAGAAATCCCCCCACTCTGAGAACCTTAAATTAATTACATCTGCAAAATCTTTTTTGTCATGTTAGGTGGGTAGTCCTATGTTTGGGAAAGCTATACATTTTCTTGATGTTTCCAATGCTGTCTGCCTGTTTTCAGCACATCTTCTGCTGCAATATTGCCATGGAGACAAGAAAGTCTTTAATCTTTAGTCACCCTTTTGTCATTGAACTTCTTATCTTTTGTTTTGTTTTTTGTTTTTCAAGACAAGGTTTCTATGTGTAGCCTTGGCTGCCCTAGACTCCCTTTGTAGACCAGGCTGACCCACCTACCTCTGCGTCCCTGAATGCTAGGATTGCCGGTGTGTGCTATCACACCTAGCTTGAACTTTCTATCTTGATCTATCTTATTTAACTGTTTGTTACATATGGACATTCTTTAGAGTATAAAATGAACTATTTTCTTTCTTTTCCAAATGGGAAGATTATACTAGAGAAGTTAGGCATTTTTACAAATATCACACAGTTAATGACGCATCTACTATGGGATTTCATTATTTTGACTAATTTAAAGTACCTTTCTCCTATGAGTAACCCTCTGGCCAAATAGAAATGCACCCCCATCAGTGAATGTGGGGTCATAAGCTCTCAACTGTAACATAAAACCAATTGGGAACAATGATTTTCACTTGCAACGTGCCCCATTCCCTTATCCTTTTTTAGAATATATTTTTAAATTTTTAATTCATGTATGTGCATTGGTGTTTTGCCTGCATGTATGTCTATGTTAGGGTGTCGGGTGCCCTGGAGCTAGAGTTACATACAGACAGTTATGAGCTGACTGGGAATTGAACCCAGGCCCTCTGGAAGAGCAATTAGTATTCTTAACTGCTGAGCCATCTTTCCAACTCCACCCTTTTCCTTATCCTAAAATTATGTTCCATTTTTTAGTGCTTGAATTGTCTGAGCAGAACCTATAAGTAAAACATAAATTGGAGCTTTGAAGAACAAATACCATGTGCCTGCATCTTCTAGTAATTCGGCAAATACCTGCCAAAGGCAGGACTCAGAAATCTTTGCCTTTGTTTACTATAGCTAAAATCATGAAGGCTTTGAATGGATGACTTAGCTGGCTCTTTTGGTCTATGACAGTCAGCCTTTCTGTAAAAGGGTCTGAGTTGAATTCCTTGTGAAGGTGAGTTACCTGTCAGTGTACTCTCTGTAGCCAAAAGCTCAGATCAGAACAGTTCCTCTATCTAGAAAAACCCAGGCCACTTGGTCACTGTGTAAAGACAGCAGAAGTGTTATTTATTGCTGACACTGAAGCATTTGCTGTTGAGGGATTCTTCTGAACAACTGCTGTCTGTTAGAGGGCGGAGAACATCACTGGTGAAGGAGCTGTGCCAAGGCTTCAGACTGATTATAAGGTACTTTATACAAATAAGGTATGATCGGTTACTGAGATGGCAGTTGTATTAGTCAAACCACTGCTGAGTTTTGCTGCAACTATTTTTTACAGAGTTTTTAAGCATACCTAGCTAAATTCTGTCTGCTGCACTCTGCCCACATTTTCCATAGCCCTCTGCCCCCTGCTGTGTACAAGTGACACTCACACACTTAGAACCTGCTGAAAGAAGATTCCTGGTGAGTATCTCCTGCCAGAATACTACCTTAAGCTGTGCTCGTACAGCAATCTTCTGCAGGTGGGCAGCTCTCAGGGTCAAGCAGTGAAGCAGTGAAACAGGGGGGCCCACAAAGCACACTGGTCCTTTTTTATGCAACTCATCTTGGCCAGCAGCAGAGAAAAAGTATACCAAGGATGGACAAAGTACCCAAGGGAGAAGTCTTGTGTCTATGGGATCTATTTTGAAAATTGGAGACAAACCACAGAGAGTCTAAGTTCTAGACCCACAGTGGCACAACACAAAACCAGCACAGAGGAGTGGGGGATGGAACTGCAATATTTACCATGTCAGCAGCCTACACACCAATGGGAAGCTGAGAGTTTGCTGGAGTGAGAACCAGTTGTGACAGCTGGTCAACATGGAAATGGCCAGAGAGAGGCTCTGCCATTTGGCATCATCTCCATATCTACCCATTTGAAAAGGGAAAGGAGGCCCACAAAGTTGCTCAAGTCATTAAGCTGTGACATGAAGCTGAGTTGGCATCTTTTGTGCTGTAATTGGCTCACCTGAACTGCCCTCTCCCCTTGCATTGCTCCCAGTAATGGGACTCTAGTGTTCCTGGCAGAGTGGAAACCAGAGTCATGCACACAATCCTCTCCTTTCCTGTGCTCACTGTCACATGTTGCTTTGTGTTCTTACTGTGTTGTGTTGCTTCTGGGTCCATTAAGGAGTCTCTCTGTTCATTGTTGCTTCCTCGAATGCATGTCTTAAGTTTGCTAACAATCACAGACAGTAGCTAAGTGATACTTGGGTGATACTATTTTCAAAGGCTGTGCTTTTCAAGTCCTTAGTCTCCTAATTTGGCTAAGTTAATCTCTGTTTACATTGCCATTCCATGGTCTTTGATAATATCTCTCTTTTGTGGTTTTCAGCTGAAGACATTCATTTCAGTTAGTAATCCTGTAAAGTAATAGGAGTTTAAGGGCACTCTGTTGGTTATTAGTTAAATTGGTTAAAGAGTGATGACAGATGTGTACATAATGTACACTTAGAGTTTTTTAAGGTTTTAAAAATATTTTACTAATTTATTCATATTACATCTCAATTGTTAGCCCATCTCTTGTATCCTCCCATTCCTCCCTCCCTCCCGCTTTCCCCCTACTCCCTTCACCTATGTCTGTGACTTAGGGGGACCTCCTCCCCCTGTATATGCTCATAGGGTATCAAGTATCTTCTTGGTAACCTGCTATCCTTCCTCTGAGTGCCATCAAGCCTCCCCATCAAGGGGACGTGGTCAAAAATGGGGCACCAGAGTTCGCATGAAAGTCAGACCCCACTCTCCACTCTATGGTGGAGAATGTCCTGTCCATCGGCTAGATCTGGGTAGGGGTTTGAAGTTTACTGCCTATATTGTCCTTGGCTAGTGTCATAGTTTGAGTAGGATCCCTAGACCCAGTTTCTTGCGTCACAATGTTCTTCTTGTAGGTTTCTAGGACCCTCTGGATCCTTCTATTTCCCCATTCTCCCATGCTTCTCTCACCTAAAGTCCCAATAAGATGTCTTCCCCTCTGACCCACTTTCCTGGTACGTGAAGACTTTCATGGGACATGCCCCTTGGGATAAAGTCTTGATATAAGTGAGTGGATGTGGAGAGAGAGGAACGCTCCTTCATTGGTGGGAATACAAACTAGTACAACCACTTCGGAAATCCATCTGGCACTTTCTCAGAAAAATGGCAATAGGGCTTCCTCAGTACCCAGATATTCTACTCCTTGGAATATACCCAGAAAATGCTCCACCACACAGCAGGGACATATGCTCAACCATGTTCATAGCTGCCTTATTCATAATAGCCAGAACATGGAAATAGCTTAAGTGTCCCTCAATAGAAGAATGGAAAAAGAAACTGTGGTACATTTACACTATAGAATACTACTCAGCTATTAAAAACAAAGAATTCCCAAAATTTGTGGACAAATGAATTGAACTAGAAATTATCATAATGAGTGAGTTCGCCCAGAAGCAAAAGAGTCAAATGGTATATACTCACTTGAGTTTTAAAGTTAGTTTCTCAAAGTCATGACTGTGACTTTTTAGTGATGTGGGAGATAGTTCTGCTTGGAGGTGCAGAAGATATATTTTTATACCAAGAGTGAGAAGGCATCATGTACACACAGAGAAAACTCCACATGTAATGTACCAGATGATATGTTGAGTGAATATGAATATGACATATCTGAACTTTTGTGGTTTTATATACATATCCTCTGCTCTATGAGTATGTACAGAATATCATTTTCGACACCATCTCTGCACCTGAACCCAAGAATGAGAACTAGCAGCATATTATATCACCTTGTACTCATGACTCTTGGTGATTCACTCCTTCCCAGGGGGTTGTCCTACAGCGGTGTCAAAGAATTTCCTCTTTTTGATGGACATGTACTTGCATCCTGCTGATTCAGAGAACAGCCAGGTTGGCTATTCTGGCTGCTGTGGTCACCTGTGATTGATGTTACCAATTTAACAATAACAGTCTTATCTATTTTGACAAAAGGAAATAGTAAAGGAAAAATGAATGTTTTTGCATTTCATTTGCATCCTGTCAGCACAAACAACGTCTCTGTTTAATATAACAAACAATGGACAACAGTGAGTTATTTACTTTCAGATCTAACAGTAGAATGGCAACATGCAAAGGAAGTCAAATATTTCATAGTCTTATTTCATTTTATCTAATTAGTTTAATTGTAAATAATAGAAAAAAGCATAAGAAATAGAAAATAAGCTCTTTAGTGCAATTTAGAATTTTGCAAAATTATTAACAATTCTATAGAGACATAAAAGCATACATATTATTGTTTTTCATTGTACAACAAAATGTCAGATGCTGGGTAATATACAAAGAAAAGAGATGTATTTAGCTCTTGCTAATTTGTGTCCCCTCTCTAAAGAGGTCTCAGTCCTTCTTAGAGTGGTTCCCTGAGCCACCAAATGATTACCCACCAGCACTCACCTCTTAAAGGCTCTACCAAGTATAAACTACTACACTAAAGACTTCTAGCATATAAGCCTCTGGGAGCCCTCTCCACCATGTATGGGCCTCAGCACCCACATGCTATGGAACACTGTAAGTATACCATCTTAATGAGCAGAGCCTGAATTCATAGGGTAGGTGAAATATGCTGTGGGAGCCTCTTTGTAGACAGAGGTTAGTAGCTTAAACTTCACTCATGGCTCAGCCACTGAGTAGCTCAAAGTTTGGGGGCCTTGCTTCCATCTGTGATACACTGTGATAGCTCTGATAGATCTCCACATGCTACTGTGGGGATGGAGGTTAACTTAGCCAAAGCATTCACCCAGTACCTGGCGTGGGTAGCCACGGCCATCAGCAAAGTGCTCAGTGACATTCCTATGTGGAAGACTAGATTTGAATTAAAAGCATAATAATCAGGTCGCACTGGAAAATTGTTATTACAAAACAAGTTCGTCTGTGGCCCATTAAGTAATGAAAAAGAAAGAAAGAAAGAAAGAAAATGGTTCTGGTAAAGATTTAATTGTACGTTTACCTTAAATTTATATTTATTGAAGTGTATAAACTATTAAAGAAAGTAAATGTAATTTTAGCTTCATCAAAGGAAGCATGTTAGATGATGATGAGCAAGGAGTAGGAAGTGGCCAATCATCATTGGAAAAGCACCATAAATGGCTTAATGAGCAATGATATGTGCATAGGCACACACATATCAAGCCACAGAGGTTCTGAGTGCTTTGGACTCATTTCAGTCCCAATGACACTCACTTCCAGCACAAATGTGTAATTTAGTGGGGATAGTTAGATAATTTCATAAAAACATTCATCAAAAATGTAATGCAGATGGCCTTGTGGGAAAGAGGAGGTGGGCCCGTTTAACCATCTCCCTTTGCTTTCCAGCCTGACTATCTCTGCTGAGTGCCCAATGCAGCTTGAGGATTTCCCAATGGACGCCCATGCTTGTCCCCTGAAGTTTGGCAGTTGTAAGTTATTTTCACACGTAAGAGCTGTGATTGTGCTCTGGGGTCCACTCCACATTCAATCAGAACTGGGCTCAGTGTCTGACTGCAGGTGGTGGGATATGGTTTGTGTGAGTGTGACTAATTCTCTAGATGTGGTCTGTACCATGAGCACGGGAGCTGTGAGCATCCATCGTGGACCAGGATAAACTGGTAATGTATACTGACACTGCACGGTCTAGAATGTGCACCTTTGATGTGAAAGGGTTTCCTTAGATCTTTGCTAGCAGCCTTTCTTCCCCGCTTTTCTTTGCAGACACCTCTCCCCTGTGTTCTCTATGCTTCGGGTTACCAGCCTTCCAGTTTTGAGTACCCAGACGGTGATGGTGATGATGATATGATTATGATTATGATTATTATTAATTATATTCCTATGTTGACTTTCTTGTAGACTTTTTGGTAAGTTCAGTGATCTTGTCTGTCAAGTGCATGGTCTCTACTCATTCAGAACACTCAAGTTACAAGTCAGTGTTGCTTGAGTGACTAGTCAAATCAAAATACACTAGTTATACACTTCACAGATCTAGTAGATATTCCTGGCTTCCAGCCACTAAGACAGAAGATGTAATGGTCCCCAATCCCTGTGTGTGAGGGTTGGAACTTAGCTGACCTGAACTTCCTGCCTTCTTTTTCCTCCATGTTCATATGACCTGACACTTTTTATTTAACCTCTTTCTACACCCTAGAGCCCCATAGAGGTGAGGAAAGTGCATTCTCATGGGCTGTATCTCTAGTTTTCATTTTATGTTTCATTTTGATACAAGATCTTACTAAGTAGCCCAGGCTGCCTTTCATGGACTATCTCTACAGGCGGCCCTCAACCCTGTGATCCCCCTGCTTCTGTTGTCAAAGTGGCTGAGATTACAAATCTGTTTACCAGATGGTTTGAGGCTTCGTTTTTAAAAACAGACTGTCCTTTTTTGAGATTAAGCTTGAGAAGTATGGAGTGGGTCATTGAATCTTGGATACCCTATCATTTGACCAAGTACCCATGACCTCATTAAGGCTTCCTAAGCCCTAGCTATCCTGTCATAAGATGAGACTTTAGACACTGAGTGTACTCAGGTCACTTTTGTCTTTGCTGTTTTCAAACATCTCTTCTTCTTTGACTTTTGATAGCTCACTTACAATGTTTAGGTGAGAATTTCTTTGTGTTTTGAGAGATAAGCGGATCTGCTTTGGTTCTCCACATCTGATTGTTTATCTCCTTCCTGACATTTGGACATTTCAGTGTCCCTCCTATCTTCTGAGGCTTCATCACAGTGGTCCACTTGATGGTGTCATATGAGCCTCTTAAATGTCTTTCTCACTCTTTTGTGGTTTTCCAATGACATATCTTCAATTTCACCAGTTATCTTTTTGTACTTTATCTAGCATGCTGTTGATTCACTTTATTTAAATTTTCAGTTCAGGTGCTGTTCTCCTCTGCTTTCTTATTTCTGTGTGGTACTCTTTTGTATTTTCTGTCTCTGTCAAAACTTTATTTTGTACACGTGTTACTTCTCTGACTTTGGTGAACATCCTTTCAGTGGTTATTTTGAAGGCATGCACCTTCATTTCATTTGAGCCTGTCTTTATCTTGTTCCATTTTTGAACATATGTACTTATTTTCTTTATTATTTCCTCATTTGTTTGTTTGTTTGTTTATATTGGCAAATACATTACACAAAGCACTGTTTTTGGCTTTACCTTTCTGTTACTATAACAAAATATTTAACATAACCAACTTATAAAGAAATGTATTTTTGGACACATTTTTCAAGGTTGTAGTCTGTGATCTTTGGGTCTGTAGCAAGACGGCATGTTATACCAAAGTACATAGCAGAACAAAACCACCTACACAAGACAGAAAACAAAGAGAAAAAGAAGTAGGTGGATCCCAAAAATTTCTTTCAAGGGCTTACCTGCAATGACTTAAGTACTTCACTTAAGTACCTCCCCAATATACCATCCCAGGGACCAAGCCTTTAATACCTAGACCTTTGGGTGACATTAACTATAACTGTTTTCCAGTCTTCACAACCTGGCCATGTTTACCAAACCTCCTAGCCAGACACTCTGAACCTTATCAAGCTTGGTGCTAGTCCAAGCTACAAACTTTGAGTTAAGCAACTCCAATGTGTCTTGTGCTTTCTGAGTCCTCTTAACATCCAAAGAGAGGGAAGATTAAGGCCTATGCCTCAGGCAGCCCTCTGAAAGAGTTGGATCACTGGAGTCTCCACTGAGTTCTTTTACTCCCTAGAAGAAACTGATGACTGGGCCATGGATCTAGCTGGCCAGCTGTGAACCTACATCATCCAGCTTCCAGATTCTTCTTCACGTGTATGTATTTGTTGTTTTTACCATCTTGAACTGAGCTGTACAAAGCAGCTATAAGACTATGGCTGCCACCAGCCTGAGCTGCAGCATTTGTACTCACTGACCCAGTGTCTGCCCCTTTGCTCTTAGCTACCTGAAGCTTTCCTAATTCCTCCAGTTCACAGCACTCAACGTAAGAGGAAATAGAAACCTGCCCCTAGGAAAGCACATAGAAAGGTCTGGATGCATGCGCCTACCACTTTCACTGCAGAGGCTGTGAAATCTAGATTGAAAACATATTTTATTACAATGTATATTTACATATGTAAATATATTTATAATAGTTATATATCTAAGTGTGATAGTTGGTCCTTTATATTGAAAGAGAATATATCCTATATTTAAACACACACACACACACACACACACACACACTTATGCTTGTATACAGTTTTGGAGTGACTGTGTGCATCTGTGTACATCATATTTCCAGCTCCTGTCTTGATCCTCTTCCCTGGAAGACTGTGCTCCTCCCTTTACAGCTGTGCTACACTGATGGCTCAGATTCTGCAGCAGGACAGATGATTCCTGCCTGGAGGTAGATACCTTGTAGCACTGACTTACACCCCCTCCTTCCAGGCAGCTGACACTTCCTGGTGCCAACTCTCCTGGAAGTGAGGCTTTCTGACCCCAAAGGGTTTCATTATGGATTACTTTATGCTTCCAAAGGGATGCTGCATTACTGGAGAGAAGTGGGTTTGTATGATGAGGGAAACATTAGGTAGAAAGAAATCTTTTCTTTTCAAACTGTTACTTACCCTCAAGTGCTACAAAACAGTTACAGTGTCTATTTCTTAGGGGAAAATGGTATAAAAGACTGTCACCATCATTTCTTGGAATCATTTGTGGGTGGCGGTGAACATCAGTGTTTGTGATGAGAGGCCATTGAGTCTGAAGCTCCCAGGTAGGTCATCTGAGACTACTGAGTCCCCTGCCTGAAGGACCAGCAATCATTCACATCCAGAACATTAACTGTAGTTTAAATTTATGCTGCTCTTTATATATGAAGATTATGCTTTGATTTGATCAAAACAAAACACAAAGACTATTTTTGCCACACTGCATTGTGAGGCTGCTCTGGTCACTGGTTAGATGGAATCCAGGCCGCTGTGATCCCAGATTTAATGGCAGTGACGTGCAGGGCAGACAGCTCCAAAGCAATTTTGGATAAAGAAAGGTATTTGACAGTCTAATTTTTTTTTCGTCACTAAAATTATCTCATACTTGTCAGGCGACCAACTGCAGTGAAATCACTTCTCACACTCAGAGATGCAGACGTGCCTGATGGAGCCTCCTCACGCTCAACAAAAGCAGAGTATGAACACCGCACATAACACAAAGCCAGCAGGGACAATGGCTGACCTCAGTAGAAGTTTGAGTCTGTCATGTCAGATTTCCTGTAATGTTCGTGATGAGGTTGTTGTGCCAGGTTTCTTTTAATGTCCTTGACATTGTGAAGATGGATTTGACTTAATTCCAGTGTTCATCATTTGTTCACAGTATTTGTTAATATCACTACTGTACTATGCAAACCATCACATAACATGTTTAAATACAATTGACTGAGGGCTAGAAAAGTTACCTTTCTTCTGCTCATAAGCTTTGCATTCAAAACACATTAATTTTAAGAGAGGAAATGCTATTCAATTAAATGTGCTTTAATTTGTCTTTTATCTTGTTGATTTGCTAAATAAAATAGAGGCTTATCCAACTTGTTCATTTATACTACTTATGCATATGAGCACGCCGAAACTAAATGTGCAAGTATAATGAGTTTAAATTACCCAATTCAATGGTTCTTTGCCATTAGGAGACAAAAGAATGCAAATGTCTGTCTCTCTTCAGCAGAGCCACATGCTCAGGTTTCTGTGGTTTGTGTAGAGCCAGAGTGAGCCAGCCACCTAGCACTGCTGCCTCTCCTCTCGGTGGTGAAAGGAGTCCTAGCTTCCAGACAGGCCTGCCTAGACTGTAAGAGAGTTAGTTACACAGGGGTAGTGGCATGGCTTCCATCTGCTGCATTCCAATCCAAACTGTTTGAAAAGCAGAAAGGGAAGTCTTAATTCTTTTGTTCACTTATTTCTTAGAGTGGTGCATTACATATTAGATTAATTACGGGATAAGATCTGGAGGTTAGAAACCTTATTAAGTTATACCTAGAAACTGCTTTGGTGAAGAAACTGTTCATCTCATGCTATGAGCTTTTCATGCATCCCAGGTATGGATTCCTGACCATGTTGTACCCAAGATGCCCAGGGTACAGTGACTTCACAGTTTCAAGAAGCCTACCTAGTTCATGTGATTTAGCCAGTCATGATGGCTACACTTTTAATCCCATTACTCAGGAAGGCAGAGGCAGGCCAGGTAGGTCTACAAAGGGAGTCTAGGGCTGCCAAGGCTGCATAGAGAAACCTTGTCTCGAACCCTCCCCACCCCCAAAAGAAGTTCATGAGGTTAAGAAACACATTGAAGTTTTACCTGTGTGTGTCAAGTTCAGATTTGTTAAATAACCACATTGGTACGGTAGTTAGTTTTGACATTCTGGTCTGAATGATTGTTCCTAGAAACCTAATACTCAACGTATCAGAGATGATGTTAGGAGGGTCTGTGGGAGGAGATTACATCATGAGGACAGAGCATTGAAGAGTAGCATTAGTGCCCTTCCTAAAGGGCTCCAGGGAAACCTGTTATCCTTTCTCTCCTATGAGGACATGGCAAGAAAACAAGAGAAACAGGTTTTAAGAGACTAAGACACTGCTTAAAAGATGCTTTGCATGTGGCCTTAATCTGTTTGAGTTGTTAGATTATCATTAATTGATTGCACTATTCATTAATAAGATTTATATATTTTATGATTATGAAAATATTAATACATTCATTCCTTACAGTTCTGGAGGCTGGGAAGGCAAAGGTCCAGCTGCCATTAGAATTGATATCTAGGAAGGTCTTGCTTCCTCTTCATTCACGGCTGTCCTTTTGCTATAACCGCAAAGAGTATAAGGAACAAGAAACCTCTTTGTAGCTGTTTTATAAGGGCACAGATCCTATCTTAGAGGGCTCCATCACACAGCCTGTTTAAGTCCTTCCAGCCCACCTCTCCAGGATGCCAGTCCAGTGTGAGTTTTAGAGGGCTGGGAAGCCACTGGGCATGGCAAAGCTTCGCATACTCTGCTGAGTCCAGTGAGGTGATTAGGAACATGAACACGGACTTTCCTTGAGGAGCTGATTATGAGCACACATTGGTAACAGGACTATGTATCTTTGTGCAGTTAGAAGCCACCTGGGGTCAGAGATGATAGAGCTATTTCACAATGGAGACCATGTTTTAACATGAACCTGCTAGACTCCATAGAAAAGGGGCAGGAATGGGAATAAGGGTAAAGTACTAGTCAAGGTTGAAGAACATGAGAAGGCTGAAATAAAATAAGCCAAATCACAGAAAGACAGAGGCCTTGTGATTTCACTCTGAAAATACGATTTTCCTAGAAGCAGAGAAGAGAAAGGATTGTTGCTAGCGTCCTCAGCTAGCAAGTAATTATTTAAAAAGGGTACAAATTCAGTTCAATCAGAATGAAATTTAGTACTCACTACACAGCACAGTGACCGTGGTGGACAATACTATATATTATATATTAAATATATTGAATTTATATATTTAATTGAGTTATATATAATATATATTTCCAACATTGCAAAAATTACTAGGATTCTTATAAAAAATGATAAGTTACCTGATTGAATCTGTCATTAATATATACATAGGTCAAAATGGTATAAATAAGTTTTAAAAAGAGAAGTCTCATTTGTTAGAAATGAAGGTTAGACAACAGCTCCAGCAATGAATACACAGTGGTGGTAGAGTTGGTGATGTCCATTGAGCCAAGGAAGAGTATATTGATATAATTGTTCATGGGGAGGAAAAGAAAAGAGGGAGGGAGGATTGCCATAATGAAGACAAAAGGCATCCAGAAAGGACAGCATTTTAGAACAATTGTGGCCACAAAGGAATCTCAGGTGTGTAGGATAAAAGAGGAACATTGTTTAATGAGCACAGCATGGTATGAATACCAGGTACTTGGAAAACAGGTTCTCCTGAGAGATTGGAAAGGACCAGAAGCCGCTGCTGTTTGGTCGGTCTATGAGGAACAGAAAACTGCACACCTAGTTTCCTCATGCTTTGATTGCCTGGCCTCCAGACTTCCAAGCCTCTCTCTTCAAGAAAGGACATTCTTTCTATAGGATTGGCAACAATCCATTTCTTTTTCTTCACATCTGCTCTGACTGAGGCCCATAAGCATAAAGAGGAGTATCACTGACTCTCCAATTATACTCTGTGAGCATCTTGTAGGACCTAGAGCACCTTCCTGTCCAGGCCATGACCCTACTCTGCAACTTAGATGGTAAGAGTGAGACACTCATTCATCTTACCGCTTATCATTTTCTTACCTCTTAGCTGATTCTGGTCACTGGACCAACGTTGTCTGCTTCATTTGAAGCAGGGATGCTGATTCACTAGGATGACAGTGATGCTGCACTGATAGTCATTTACCCTTTGCAAAGTTTCCTATAGTTTTTAACTAGTGTGCTGGGTGTTGGCTTGCGTTCTAGCTTGTGGCACTGTAGAAACTCACATACGTGCTTGGTGTGCAACCTGTTCTTCTGAGTAGTTACTCTTAATTCTTGTGTTTCTGTTTCTACTTTTGTTTTATAAGAGGGAGGACTGTTAGAGATATAGATTTCAGAGAACTCAAATCCTATTCATTTTAAATCATACTTCTGATTAAACTCTAATATGTATTTTCAATATCAGATTCAATTAATGCTGAGCAACACAAAAATCATATATAGTGAGCAAAAATTCCTGGGGGTATCCCTACATAGGTTATATAAGGCAACTACTGTCCCCACAGGCTGTATGAGGCTTTGGACTGACAATAAAAAATTAAATTCAAAGTTAGGTCATAGCCCAGAAGTATTGTGCACCTAAGATGAATGAAGCTCTGGATTAGATTCACAGCATTCGTAAAAAGAAATGGAATGGAGGAAGAGAGAAATGAATAGAAAATAGGGGAAATCTAAAGAAAAGAAAAAAATAAATTCAAGTGAAAGGTGTTTTTGTGAGACTAGATTTGACACCAAGCTAGATTCCTTCCCCGTATCTGGTTACATTAAGATTAGCTGTTAGAGCCGGGTGGTGATGGCACACGCCTTTAATCCCAGCACACGGGAGGCATAGGCAGGTGGATCACCGTGAGTTCGAGGCCAGCCTGGTCTACAAAGTGAATCGAGGACAGCCAAGGCTACACAGAGAGACCCTGTCTCAAAAAAACCAAAAACGATTAGCTGTTAGTCATTAAACACCTACTGTGTGTAAGTCATTTTTTTTTTTTTTTTTACAAAATATAGAATATGTCTGTCTGTCTTTCT
>OU015752.1:80011510-80056009 GCA_907169655.1 Acomys percivali | reverse complement strand
ATTATTATTATTATTATTATTATTATTATTATTATTATTATTATTATTATCCCTTACTGGAAGGCAGACACTGATTTCTAATCTCACCTCACAACATCAAAGCTGGGAGAATCATGCCCACCAAGGAGCAGAGAGCAGTCTGGGCTCCATCCAAGGTAGCCCTCACAGCAGCCCACCTTGCTGGCCACCCAGGGTCTATCCTTGGACATGATGATCTTCAAGTCTCAAAAGGAATAGAAGGAAGACCAGATGCTGATTGCCACCCCCAGCCCACTGCTCTCAGAGGGTAGATAAGGAAGCCAGGGGTGAAAGAGTAGGCTGTCCCCACTGTTAGGGCCACCAGTGTGACTCTGGACTCTATGACCCAGCTACATAGTAGGAAGTTCTGGAATTACTAGAGTCTACCATTCTTCAGATCATCTCTATGGCCCATGTGACTTCCTGTGCCCCACAATGACCTGTTCTACATCCCTTTCTTCTTTAGCCTATTTAGCATCAGAAAGTAATCCATGAGGGAAACATTTCCTATGCCCTGGGCTCTCTTAAATCAAACACCCATGTTTTCAGATGTGCTGGATAGTTCTTATTAACTTGATACAAACTGGAGTTACTGGAGAAGAGGGAAATGTAATTGAGGAAATGCCTTCCTCAGACTGGCCTGTAGGCAAAATTGCAGGTCATTTCTTACCTAATACTTGATGTTTGAGGACCCAGACCATTGTGTGCCATGCCCAGTTCTGGGCAGGTTGTCCTGAGTTGTCAAAGAAGCAGGGTGCATAAATCATGGGTCGTGGGGTGGGGGTGGCAAGGCGGGGGGGGGGGGGGGGCAAAGCAGCATTTCTCCATGGTTTCTGATTTAGTCCCTTCCTTGCCTTCCCCCCCATGATGAAGCATTTGCCAAATAAACCCTTTCTCTCCAAGTTGCTTTGGTTATAGTGTTAATTCCAGCAACAGAGAAGCAACTAGAACACCAGACATTTCCAAACTCTTCGACTAGTTCTGTCACAGTATCCCAGTGTCCAAACTTCTGAGCTCTTCATGAACTTTCAGGTTCATGTTTCTCAGCTTATTCCTATCTCCCAGTAAATGTAGGACTATGTTACTTCTCCTGGCTCAGTGCAGGGGTAGGACTCCTAGTCCCCCTTTAAGAGGATCTATTAACAGCCCAGATCCCTCCCTGTAAGTACAGCCCTAATTGGAAGCCAGGCCCAGGCAGGCCTTTAGGCATATGCAGCAAAGAGGAGACACAGTGGAGGTGCTTGGGACAAGGGCGTACAACCAGTCAGAGCCAGTTTGGGAAGAACAAGAAGCAGAGGATTGATCTCAGCCTAAAGGGCAATTACCTTCTAGAATCCAGAAGACTATTTTGTTCAAATCTGTGTCTGAGTCTCACAGTGCCGCATTATTTAAGCTTCTGCAAGAAACACAGACACACACACACAGATACACACACACACACACACACACACACACACACACACACACATGTTAGAGTAACAGCTGATATTTCAATTCAGACTTCAAAAGTTGAGGAAATCTTGGGTCAATGTACTACAAGGTCTGAAACATCACACTTGCAAGCAGAGGCTACTATACACAGCAAACCCCTCTTTTATAATAGGAAGAGAAAGAAAGTTTTCCATGGGGGCTGGAGACATGGCTCAGCGGTTAAGAGCACTGACTGCTCTTCCAGAAGTCCTAAGTTCAATTCCCAGCAACCACATGGTGGCTCACAACCATCTGTAATGTGATCTGATCATATTGTATACATAATAAATAAATCTTTAAAAAAAAAAAGAAAGTTTTCCATGATAAAAAGCATGATAAAGTGGGTGTAGAGAAGATACTGGAAGGAACTCTTGGGACTAAAGAAAGAAAGAAGCATATTCAAGAAATGACAGTGGCGGGAAAAAAAAGCAATGTTTGGTCACTGGTTAAGTAAAGGAAGATTAAAATAACAAATACTATAAAACCAATAAGCTGACAGAGACCAATATACATCTTTCAATAATAACACAAGGAATCTTGCAACAAATGCAAGAAAATTATAGTAGCTCTGTGTCCCTTTGCTGACCACAATGAAATGAAACTATACATAAAGAGGGATAGAAAACAGGAAAAGCATTAACTAAGATTGAACAACATACTACTGAATGATAAATAGCCGCTGAAGAATTAGAACATTTACTGCAATTAATGGAAATCATAACACGATATCCCAAAATGTTAACCATTTCAGGAGAAAGCCGACATGATCGTGGTATATATAATTTTTGACACATATTTGTATTCTGTTTGCATGTATTTTACTGAGCATATTTGAGCCTATGTTCACAGATCATATTGACCTGAAGTTTTCCCTTCTTGTTGTGTTTTTACCTGCTTTAAGTATTGGAGTAATAATAGCCACCACGCCTGACTCTTGATTTTTCTTTTCTTTTCTTTTTTAATGTAAGCACTTAAAGCTGTAAATTTCCCTCAAAAACTGCTTTTAATATGTTCCAGAGATTTTGTTCTGTTGCATTGTGTTTACATTTTTATTTAGTTACAAGACTTTTTTTTCTTTGACCCATTCATTATTTAGTAATGGGTGTTATGGAATATTCAACAGAGATGGACTGCTCAGACTTAGGGCTAAGCCAACAGAAATCTTTATTAGCTGTCTGATGACTACACTGGGCATTTGGGATCCCAGTGTACCCTCAGGAGTGCGCTTTTTCATCCCAAAACAATGTCTTTGATTGACATACTTCCTTTAACAAGAACAATTAGCTAGAAGCAGAGCTACAGAAGCCAAAAGCAAGGTTAGTACACTTAAAGACTTTGCCAGAACTGCAGACTTTGATGGAGTAGGCCTTTGTTCTAGTTCTGGCAGGTGGTACTTCCACCACAGAGTCAGGTGTGCTAAGGTCTCCGGGTCCACTGAGGCCTGGGGCCCTGTTACAGTGAGCTGTTTAATCTTTATGAGTTTGTGTATTTACTAGACGTTTTTGTTTCTTTGTTTTGGCTGTCAATTTTAATTTTTATTGCATTGTGGTCAGATACACACACAGTATACAAGGAATGAGTTAAACGTTTTTTCAAACTGTAGAGATTTATTTTGTGTCCCAGGATGTGGGCTACTTTAGAACAACTTCCATGTGCTGCTGAATAGACTGTGTATTCTCTGGTGTTTGGATTTGGATATTCTGTAGGTACCTGTTAAGTCCATTTGATGTATGACATCAAGTAATTCTAACACTTGTTTGTTTGTTTGTTTGTTTGTCCAAATGACCTGCCTACTGGTATTACTGGATTGATATTAATCTGTGACTTTAAATATATTAGTAGATTCTTTATGGAATTGACTCACACCTGAGTTTGGTACTATATATTTAGTATAGAAATATCTTTTTGGTGAACTGTACCTTAATTGGAATGAAGTATCCCACTTTGTCTCTTCTTTTTAGTTTTAATTTGAAGTCTATTTCACTAGATATTAGGAGAGCAACAGCAGCTTGCTTCTTGGATCATTTTGATTGGAATATTTTTTGTTTATCTTTTTACTCTAGGGGAATGCCTATCTTTAAAACTAATATGTTTTTCTTGAAAGCAGAAGATAAATTGCTTTTGTTTCTTGATACCTTCAGCCAATGTCTTTTACTTGGAGAATTGAGCCCAATGATATTTAAAGTTATTACTCAAGTTTGTATGTTGAGGTAATTGTGTTGTCGATTTTTGGTGTTGTTTGCTATTTTGTTATCATCGTTATCTTGTGCTTTAATAATTATGGCTTTCTATTTTTTTCCCCACAGTCTCTCTGCTATGCCCATTCCTTCCTTCAAATTAAAATGATGCTTCCCATATTTTGCTTATGATTGGTTTGTTGGGTATACATTTTTAAAGGCTGTGTATGGCATGGAAAATGTTTCTTTCTCATTCAACCATGGAGCTAGTTTTTTCTAGGTTTATTATTTTAGACTGACAGTCACTGTCTTGTAGGACTTGGAATACATTGCTCCGGCTCTTCTTGTTATCAAGCTTCCACCGAGAAACAGGTGTGATGATGATGAGCTTTCCTTTATATGACTTGTGTTCTTTTTCTCTTGCAGTTTTCAATACACCTTCTTTGTTTTGTCTTAGTGTTTTAACAGCCACAGGCTGTGAGGATTTTCTTTTCTGGTCATGTGTACTTGGTGTTCTGTGTGCTACTTATATTTGTATGGGTGTCTGTTTCCTTATTTGGATAAGTTTTCTTTTGTGATCATGTTGAAGATCTGGTCTGGAGTTAAGATAATTCTCCCTTATCTGTATTAAAAGCTGCAAGAGGAAAAACCAAATCACATCTAAAGACAGGCTCATTATAATAATACATGGCTTCTCAACAGAGTTGCTGAAAGCTGGAAGGGCATATCTAGATGTTCTGATAACTTCAAAAGATGCCAGTCCAGACTACTACACCCAGAAAAGCCATCAATCACAATTGACATATGAAGAAAAATATGCCATAATAAAATTGAATTTAAGCAATTTTCATCTACCAATGCAGCCCTATAAAAGGCACTAGAAGGAAAACTTCAGTCTGGACAGATTAACTACACCCAAGAAGACACAAGAAATAAATTATCAGAGAAGTAATCAAATAAATGGGAAAATGCAGTATAACAAAATTTAACAGGAATTCATAAGCATTGCTTGTTGATAACTTGCCAAGGTCTAGACCCTGGAGAGGACAAGGCCTGAATCTGGCTGGATGTAAGAGCAATAAAGGAGGAGTGAGCCATGCCTGGGGATCGTGTGGAGTTTTGCAGCCTGACTGACTGGCAGGCATAGTGATTCTTTATTTATACAGAACTCAAAAAACAGGGATTGATTCACGTTGTTTCCAAAGCATAGATCATAGCCTTTTTGTCCCTGGACATGTGTTTTAACTTACACTTTGTTATAAGTTTAGTCATCACTGCTAAATCATGACAGAACAGAATTATCTTTTACAATAACTTTCCCTCATCAATGTCACAACCCAACTTTTAACAGTCCTGTAGCTCAAGGGCATATTTTGCCAAAACATAACAGACCATTCTCAGGCTGCTAGTTCTTTCAGATTCAAGGGCACTAGACAGAAAGAAAATCTCCAAGCCATCCTGGGCAGATTGTCATGTCCCAAGCAGTGTATTATTAACTTTTAAGGAGTCAGTGTGGTTATTATTTTTAGGCCCAAGAAAAATCTTCAGGCCAAAGGTGCTGCAGTCACTGTTTAATTTCTGCCATAATACAATGTTTTTATTTTTGTAGAAGTTATATATATGTTTAATTTTGTTAGTTCTTGTTTCTTGGTCATATGTGGCTCTGTATAAGTTTACCTTTCCTAAGAAAGGGAGGTCTTAATGCTTTATTCTTTTATCATTTATATATACCGTTCTTTGACCATCAGTTTAAGAAATAGGCTGCCAACTTCTCTACTTACTGAATATTGTTTACCTTCTTAAGTTACTTTTTTCTAATTATCTTGTTCCTGAGTAAGCACAGGGGCAGATGTGGGGAGTATCTTTGCGTCTGGGCCTCATAAAGAGATCTCTGGCATGTTTACTTGAGTCACAACCTCCAGGGCATAAGGAAGACCTTCAAGTAGGGAGAGATAAGGATATCTCCTTAAAAGAAGGAAGGGTAGCAGGGTCAGGACTTTCCTGGGAAAACTTAGAGCAGTACTTCCAGGATAAGGCAAAATGATTCATAAGAAAATTTCTGTCAATCCAATATCTCCAAGTCGTACAAATACTAAAAGACCCCAAGCATGTGACACATGGCAGTAAATGCCAAAAAGTGAGAGACTTCACCACAGTGATGGCATCACTCATCTCAGCTTTGCTGGAGCTTTGTCAAATACCTGTGCTGGTTTTATGATGATTTCTGTTCCCGTTAGATATGGCTGTGCCAATAATGCTCAATAAGAATGGTCTCAGTTATACAGTAATAGACTAACAAATTGCATGAGAAAGCAGAGTCCATCTTTCTGTGGCGTTCAAGAAACTCCAAAGTCAAGGAAAGACATCTCTCAGGGTAAAAGAAATGGGGAAAGCGGACAGAAAAACAAGCCAGTGTAGCCATTTTAATATCTGATTAAAGAGATCTTCAATCAAAAGTAGAGAGAAGAACTAGGACACTACATTCTCATAAAAGAAAGAGCCACCCAGAATACATTGCAATTCTACACATTGATGGACCAAACACAAGAGTACCTAAGTTTATAAAAGAAACAGCACTACAGCTGAAATTGCAAACTGAATCTCATACAGTGATAACAGATGATTGGTGACTTCCATACCCCATTCTCCCCTATACACAGATCTTCCAGACAAAAACTAAATAGAGAAATTCAGGAATTCAATTATATCATAAATCAAGTGGACCTAAAAGACATCTATAAAACATTTCACACAAACAAAAAATATATAGTTTCTTCGCAGCAGCTTATGGAACTTTCTCTAATATCAACTAAATACTTGGACACAAATCAGGTCTCAACAGATATATGAAAGTTGAAATAAGACCCTGCATTCTATCTGACCACTATGAATTAAAGATTGAAATAACAACAGAAATAATAGAAAGCATACAAACTAATGAAAACGGAACAATTCACTATTGAATGAATAATAGTTCAAGAGAAGAATTAAGAAGGAAATGTAAACAGTTTAAGAACGAAATGATAATGAAAATATCCACTTTTATGGGACATAATGAAGGCAGTTCTAAGAGGCAAGTTCATATCACTAAGTCTCTGCATTAAAAATGAAGACATCTCATATTAATAACTTAGTAGCACACATGAAAGATTTAGAATAATGAGAAGAAATAGCATTCAAAAGAAGGAGACAAGAAATAGTCAAACTCAAGGATGAAATAAATCCAAACAAAAACAAAAATACAGAAAATAAATGAAACAGAGAGTTGATTCTTTGAGAAAATCAAGAAGACTGGCAACCACATAGGCAAATTAACTAAAATATGAAGAGAGTATCTCTAAATTAATAAAACAAGAGATGAGAAGGGTAACATTACAACAGATATCAAGGATATTCAAAGACTCATAAAGACATACTTAAAATTCTATATTTCACCAAACTTGAAAATCTAAAAGCAATGATATATCTATATCTATATATAAATAGATATGGAATTTAAATCAAGTTAAATAAGTAAGTTAAACAGAAACATAAACCTTAATAAACTAAATGTCTCCTAACCAAAAAATGTCTAGGACCAGATGGATTCACTATATAATTCTATCAGATCTTCAAAAAATAATTAATGCCAGTAATCCTCAAATATCCTTCAAAATAGAAACTGAAGAAACACTGTCTGATTCTTTTCATAAGGACATTGTATCTGTGATATCAAAACCACAAAGAGACCAAGCAAACAATTAAAAACAACAAAAGTATAGCCCAATTTGCCAGTAGAAAATAGATGGAAAAATTCTGAATAAAATACTGGTGAACTGAGTCCAAGAACACATCAAATTGTTTATTCACCACAATCAAGTTAGCTTCATCCCAAAGATGCAGTGGTGGTTCAAAATAAGTAAGTTAATAAACATAATTCACTATCTAAACAAACTGAAAGACAAAAATCCATATAATGCTGAAGAGGCCTTTGACAAATTTCAACATCCTTTCATAAGAAAAGTATTCATAATAAAATAGACTAAGAATACACAGGACATACTTCCATGTAATAAAAGTAATAGATAACAACCTCACAATCAATATCAAGCTAAGTGGAGGGGCATGAAAAGGCATTTCTACTGAAATCAAGAAAAAGACAAAGTTGTTCATTCATTGCATCCATATTCAGTTTAGAACTTAAAGCCTTCACCAGAACAATAAGACAACTGCAGAAAATCAAAGGTATACAACTAGGAATGGAAGTAGTCAAAGTATCCTTATTGGTAGGTGATATGATTTTGTACATGAAACAACCTAAAAATTCCACTATGAAATTTCTGTAGCTAATAAATAATTTTAGCAAAATAGTATGTTACAAAATTAACATAAAAAATCAGTAACCTTTCTATATACAAATGACAAACAGACCAAGAAGTCAATGAAGTGGTACCTTCACAGGAACCTCAAAAAACATAAAAGATTTTGTTATAACTCTAGCCAAACCAGTGGATGATTTGTATAATAAGAATCTTAGGGCATTGAAGAAAGAAATGGGAGATAACACCAGAAAATGGTGCTGGTCAAACTGCACGTCTGTATGTAGAAGAATTAAAATAGATCCAGATTATGATCTTGCACAAAGCTCAAATCCAAATGGATCAGTGACCTCAACATAAGACCAGATACCTTGAATCTGATAAAAAAAATTTGGGAATAGGACTGAACTCATTGGCATAGAAAAGGACTTTCAAAACAACACAATGATCGCACAGTCTTTAAGATTAATAATTAGTAATTGGAACCTTATACAGATGGAAAGATGTGTGATAAAGGACACCATCATTGGGACAAAGCAGCAGCCTAAGGATTGGAAAAGATCTTTGCCAACTATACATCTGATAGTATGTAATAGAATAAATCACTAAAAAAGCAAACATCAAGAAAACAAATAACCAATTTAAAATGGTATACAGAACTAAGCAGAGAATTCTCAAACAATGAGTAAAACTCTTTGAGAAACTTTACACATCCTTAGACACCAGGGAACTGTAAAGTAAGGCTACTTTCATTTTTATGTCACATCTGTCGATACGGCCAAGATCAATAAAACAAATGACAACTCATGTGGATGAGGATGTGGGGGCAGGGAAGACTCATGCAGTACTGGTGAGAGTGAAAACTTGTACAGCCTCTATGGAGATCAGTGTGGTAGTTCCTCCAGAAACTGAGAATAGATCTACCTCAAGATCTAGCTAAACTACTCATATACTCAAAAGACTCTACACCCTACTATAAAGATTCTTTTTCCTTCATGTTCACTATTGCTCTATTCATAATAGAGAAATTGGAAAGAGCCTGGCTTCCTCACAAGTGCTGGATGGGTAATGAAAATGTGATACACTTGCACAGTGGAATACTATTTAACTGTTAAGAAAAATGAATTATGATATTTTCAGGTAAATGGATGGAGCTAAAATGAATCATCCTGAATTAGGTATCCTACATCCAAAAAGAAGAAAAAATGTAATTTTTTTCTCTTTTTTGTGAATGTTAGCTTCTATGCCTTCAATATGGGAGCTACGTTTTTGAATAACCACAGAAATTAGACACCTAGTAAGAAAATAGAGGGAAGATGGGATTTTCCAAGAAGGGGAAAATAGAATGTTTTTATGGAAAGAAAAAAGGGAAAACTGGTATATGAAGGTTAAATAAGGAGAGGCATGGGAAAACAGGGTAAAAGAAGGAGTTTGGGGAACAAAAACTAACACTAAACTTCACTTGAGAACCACATGCAACCTATTGCTGTAGAAACTTCTTAATATATGAATATATGAAAAGAATCTAAGTGGAGTCTCCAAATATTGTGGTAGATGATGCCTCAACTACACATTTTATATCACCAAGTGAAACTTCCAGTACTAGAAATGGGTTACATGGAAACATTCAAACATCACAAGATCCTGCTAAGGCTATTGGTTACTCTTTACATACATCCTGATATCCTGTTGCTGAAAATGACATAAGTCTTGGGATATGAAGAAGCTGAGCAGGGGCCTGACTATAAGCTTCACCCTTTCTCAGTAGCATCCATGGTACCAGAAAGCACTCTGCACACCACCAGAACAGAGTAATTATTAATACCTCCATGCTGCAACCTGGGTGACTTGTAACAGCCACCTTCCTGCAAGATAATATGGTGCAATAATGGAACAAGTGTTGTGGGAGCACCAAACCACTTTCTAACTGGATTTCAGGCTCACTCCAAAAGAAGGAAACTATGCCTGACATAGTCAAGAACCTTAGATTAGATAAGTCTAGGGAAAAACCTAGAGCATTACAGTTCTGCTAAAGGAACTTTCAATAAAATGGCCCCCAGTGACACTACCAATAGATCAGGATCTTATTCTTCCTTCATCAGGGAAGCTTCTTTCAGTAGGAGATATCTAACACAGAGATTCATAGGACACAGACTGGATAATCTACAGAGAGTTAGAGACTTTGAAGCACTCGATCCTAAATAAGATGTTTTCATCAAAGCCCTCCTCTCAAGGCTTAGGGACCTAGATGGAAGAGGAGGCAGAAAACATAAGAGCCAGAGGGGATAGATGACTTCAAGGAAAGAGTGTCTTCTGGATACAACAGAGCTGATGCATACATGATCTCACAGGGAGTGTGGCAGCAAGCACAACACCTGTGCAGAGTCAAGCTACATGTGGTCCTAGAGCTGAGACAGGAAGTGGACACAAGCTCTTATCTCTAGCCAAGAAGCTGACTTCAGTTGGTGTCTAGCTGCAAAGAAAAATGTAGTTTTCTCCAATGGAGTCTCACTGCATGTATTAAGCACACTTCAGGGCAGGCTTCATGCCCAGGAGTAACTGGCCAACATAAAGCAATCTCAGTGGTATTTTTTATAGCCTTTTCATCTCATTTTTCTCTGTTTGACCATGTTTTGTTTCTTTTTTTTTTTGCTTATGTTGACTTCTGGTTTTGTGCTTTCTTGGTTTTGTTTGTTTGTTTATTTGTTTGTTTTGCTCTTGTTTGTTTTAAGTAGTGAGAAATAACATAATGTTGGCTATGTAGGATGACTGAGAGAATATAAATCTAGAAGAAAGTGGGGGAAAGTAAAATCATAATCAAAATATATTTTATGAAAAAATGTTTTTCAAAAAAAACTTTAAAATAAAAAGATACAGTGATCAATGGAGTAGAATTAAGGACACACACACACACACACACACACACACACACACACACACACACACATATGCTCACTCTCCCAAAGTCACTTGATTTTTTTTAACAAAGAACCATAAAATGCACACTGAAGAAGAGAAAATGGTCACTGGTCAAACTGGATAGATGCACGTAGAAAAATGAAAATAGGTCTATATGTTTCAACCTGCATAAAACTCAACTCCAAATGAATCAAAGACCTCAGCAGGATACCTGATATATGGAATCTGTTTATGGAGGATGTAGGGAATACACTTCAACCCGTAGACACAAAAAACTTTCTGAATAGAACCTGAATAGCACAGAATCAAATGGAGCTTCATAGAACAGAAATACTTAGTCACCAAAGGGCAGCATCATTTGAGTGAAAAGAAAGCCTATAGAATAAGAAAAAAAACTTTCACCAGCTATAGATATGACAATGGATGTAATTTAGGATGTACAATAATAGCAACAATAACAAAAGCCTAGAAACACCAAGAAAACAATCAATCTAACTAATAATGTGCCATGGAACCAAACAGAGAATTTTCCAAAGAAGAAAGACAAATGGCAGAGAAATATTTTCAAATGTTCAGTTCTCTTAGTTATTAGGAAAATGCAAATTAAAATTACTTTGAGCTTTTATCTTACCCCAAGTAAAATGGGTAAAAAAAATCACAACAAATCCTGGTAGTAGGTTGGGGAATGTTGAACAGTTATTCACTGCTAATGGAAATGTAATCTGGTACTGTCACTATGGAAATCAATATGGAAGTGCCTCAAAAAGTTTGAAATTGGTCTACCATAGGATCAAGCTGTACCACTCTTCCATATATGCTCAAAGGACTTTGTATCCTACTACAAAGATTAATGATAACTCATACTCATTGCTGCTTTCTCACAATAACAAGGAAGGGAAAACAGCCTACATGTCCATCAAATAGTAAATGGATAATGAAAATGTGGTACATACATACAATAGAATGTTGCTCAGAAAAATGTAGGTAATGAAGTAACACAGACCCAAAACACAAACTACACACACACACATACACACACACACACGCTAGGATATATATATATATCCTAGTTTTGACTCTTTAGATGTGTATGTTTAAACTAGAGTACCTATAAAAGCCAGGAAACTACAAAGGGACAGAATTTCAATGATGATGATTGATAAAAAACAGGAGATATGAAGGGGAAGGGCCAGAATGCATTAGAAAGGGTTAGATGTGGAAGAGGATGGTAGGTCAAGTTAGAGGAGGGAGATGGGAGGGATGACTAACTTTAAGAGGTTTCGTAATGGCATGTGGAAGCCTACTGCTATAGAAGCTTCCTAAAATGTATACATATATTTAAAGTTCAAATAAATTTACCCTTTGAAGTGGGGGCAGTGCCTCCCTAGACAACACGGGGTATCAAACAAATAGCCCAAGGCAGGTATGGATTATCTCTTTTTGAGCTGTTGTTCAGTGGGATTCAATAGACCACCTAAACATTACCAGCTATTGTCTTTACTCTTGATTAATGTCTAAAACTTGATGTAAGGCCTCTTTCTGAATATTTCACATCCTTGACTGACAGGACACAGAGAAATCAAGCTGGTAAGGGCTTGACTAACCTTTCACAGTGCTGAAAGCTGTTATGCACATTACTGTTGGAGAAAAGTACTCAACCGTCTTACCCAGATGTGAATGTCACAAGCTATAGTAACTATTGGCCTGATGTGATATGCCCACTGGTAAAATAGTATCAAGGGTAGCCAACCACATTTCTGATTAGGTTTATGAATTTATTCCATAAGAATTCATGCCTGGTATTGCTAACTGGGCCAAGGAGGGGAGAGTGTAATACCATTATTCTGCTAAATAGACATAGTAAAAAATGCCCCCTAAGTACTGATTAGCACATCTTCCAATCCTTGTCAGAGAAGCTTCTTTAAAAAAAAAAAAAAAAAGCAGTTAACACAGACACCTACAACTGGTCACTGTGGACAGATTAAGAGACTGTGGAATTCTTGACCCTAAGTGAGACATCTTCTCTACATCCTGAAGGAAGAGTGGAAAGGTTTAATTCTTTATTAAATCAGAGGTAGTGGAATGACTGCTGTGAAGTTTTCTGACATGTGAACATGAACTCATGGAGACTGTGACTGCAAGAAGATCTGAAAACTGCAAAGCCAGCCAAAGTCCCAGCATGGGTGGCGAAGGTCAATTGATGGCTCTGGGAGAGAGATAGTCCGTTTTCTTTAGGGATACGAGGCTACCTCTGAAAGCCTACCTAGGCTCCAGGAGACTGACCCTCACCCATATGTATATTATCAGGACTAAGTGGACTCAGTGAGTTGAGAGAAAGGAGGGGAGGAAGAACATGAGTTTGAGAGAGAAATGTGGTGGGAAGGGATAGTAATGAAACTGGAAGGGAGAAAACAAAAGTGGATTTGAACAAAACACATTATATTATATATTACATATATTATAAATCAAAATATAGAACTTTGCAGGACACAATAGACAAGGTGAAAAACTAATACAAGAGTAGAATATAAAACTAGAGAACATAAGATTTAGAATACTACTTTGGCAAGCAGGACAGGGGTTTCATGAGTCACGCTAGTGAGTCCCTTGTATTTGCTATGTACACATTTTCCCCCTCACCACTGTGAATGATTATTTGAACAAATGTGCTTTTACAAAGACTTGGTATTTTGCAGTAAGTCAGTAATCAGATTGCTCTGGGTTATCCCTGCTGAGCTCCCAGGAGCAAAGCCGGTTGCTTTGACTGTGAGACCAGAGAGTGGCTGCTTGTATCCACTCTTGGTGAAGTGGACTAGCCTGGGTGCCAGTAGCCCATCTCTGTAACTCTTCCCTAGCCTTTGAGGCACTGCTGGCCTACATGTTGCGATGGGACACAGGTTTGTTTAAGCTGTAATATAATTTGGTGTCGGATCACAAACCTTCCTTTGAAAATGTGGCAGCTCTCTTACCCACATGGCGGTATCTGTGAAGGTGTGTGTGTGTGTGTGTGTGTGTGTGTGTGTGTGTGTGTGTGTGTGTGTGTGTGTGTGTGTTGAGCTCTGGAGCAGACATGCTGGCTTAACTGCAAGTCTGATGGACAAGTTTAGATACACAAGCTCCAGTGGATCTGCTCCTGCATTGCTCCTGGGCACCACCCCCTCCCCAGGTACCATCAGTTGCTTGTACCTCTACCAGTATGGCAGTTGCTTGCTGCTATTCATGCCTCATCTCACATTTTAGACCCTGTAGTGGTTGGGGATGGCACAGGTAATCTCATAGCCTTGGGCATAGCTTGCCCATATCTGGGAATTCTGGACTTGTGCACCCCTGTCTTCTCAGCACCCCAAGTAGAGCTTCCCTTCCCAGTTTTTTGTCCCCAGCACAGAAGCCCTGGACTAGTGCTCTTTCACCAGTGCCCAGGACCCATGAACCTCTATTTTCTTCTCAGGAGAAACAACTGCATTCTTCCTCCATATGACAATGATTCAGTCAGCTTTCTAAAAATGCACTCCACATTTCTATTCTTCCTCCCACCACTGAAAGGATGATTTTAATGCTGAATGTCCTTCTTTGTCCCTTCCCTCTTATGTTCTATTGTCTCGCTCAGGGTGACAAATCTTGACATTACCTATATTTGAGTAGATCACTTATTTGCTTTAAACCCTACCTGGATTAGATAAAAAGTTCAACGCCTTAGAGTGGCCCCAAGGCTGTACTGTCATACCCAGCCCTCTTCATTATATTCCTAGCTTGTTTTAGACATCTTGGGACCTGCAGCCTCGTTTATCCCAAGGGACACACAGTCATGCCTGAACATTTAGTAGACATTTCAAATACAGCCTTGTTAACTGTCATTCTCTAGCATGCCTCTTCTTCTTCTTCTTCTTTTTTTTTTTTTTTCCTCTTCTTTCTTCTCAGCTGGCATGCTTTCATGGCACCAACTGCTACTTCTCACACTGCCTGCCTTTCCTCTCTAGCTCATTCTCTCCTCAGAGATGAATTTCTTGAGGAGAGGTGCTTTCATTTGCTTTCTATCCAGTCTGTCCTAATTATCCATTGCTGCTAAGGTGGCAAACTCTCACCAACTCTGAAGGTTAAAATAACACCTGTGTTGTCCCAAAGTCCTATAACTGGAAGCTTATGGGACCTGGTAGATTTCTCTGTCTCATGAGGCCAGAATCATGGTGCTGGAAGGGCTGCTGTTTTCTCTGGAGGTTCTTAGTAGGCCTGCAGGTTATTTTAAATTTTAATTTACTATAATTTATTCAGATTACATCAGAATGGCCTGCAGGTTTTTGAGGTGGGGTGGAATTCAGCTCAATGTGGCCATGGGTGAAGGCTCGTGTCTCCTTGTCAACTGTGACCTAGGGCTCATTTCCCCCTCCTTGGCTCTCTGGCCCCTCCCTCCAGGGTTAGAGCCAATGGCCAGCTGAGTCCTTTCTTCATTTGCAAATCTCCTCCTGGCTCCAGATTTAGAAAACTGTTTTTGATTGGACTGACTCTCAGCCATATGATAATCTGAGATAAGATCTGGATTTCCATCTCATTTCTTCTATTTCATCTGCATGGTTTCTTTTGCCATGTAAGTAACAAGTTGGCAGACATGACCCTTGGGCAGAGGTGCTACCTGCCCTACCAGCTTTCTACCCTGGTCAGCATGTTCAGTACACAGGGAAGGCTTGGAGTAGGAATAAGATCACTGTGCTACATATAAGAGTCACTGTAGAGGTTGGCTAGCCATATAAATCTCAGGTGTGGATCCTGTCATCATCCCATCCCACAGATGAAACTGTGACACAGAATAGGTGACCTATCGAGGTCACAGACCTGATGGGATGGCAACATTTGCCATAGAGACAAATCTATTTTTTTGGTGTAAGAAAAGAGAAAATGCACGAGAACTGACTTACTCTCTGGCATATTTGGTGTATCAGGTCTTTCAAAACAAGAAGGGTCTAACTCATATAGTACACCCACAGAGGTGTATAGCCAACATGCTTTCTAAGCCCTGGAGGTTGATTCTCAACATCATCCCTCTTTCACCAGCATCATTGTGTTTTCCCCAGTGGAAACCACTCCTACCCCACTTCCTTTCCCTTTTCCTACAGATGCTTACCCTAATTCTGAAGTTGTCTATGTTTGGACCAATGGCTCCACTAAGTCTGTGGTGGTAGCAGAAGATGGCTCCAGACTCAACCAGTACCACCTCATGGGGCAGACAGTAGGCACTGAGAACATCAGCACCAGCACAGGTAAGAGATGCTTGACTTGTTGCCTGGAGCTAAGGAGCACTTTGCCCTCAATGGCTTCATGATCTACTCTGCAGAAGTATAGATCCCATGCAACTACTTTGGCTCTTATAGGCCCTCTTGTAGCTTGACAAAAGGGGCACCACCTTCGGTGACCCAGGAATGGAGAGGCCATTGATCTCTCGTTCATGTGGTTTCTGTGTTGTACATGTATGTCCTTTCTGGAAGCCCACTTATCTGCCCCATGTCTGAGAAACAAGGTGGTCTCTGCAAAGAGGGGTAAGTTTCCTGCTGACTATTGCCTAGTTTTCTTCTCTGAACACCTCAGAGATCTTTCTGAGGTTGAGTATGGGAAATCAAACTAGCGGTACCCAAAGATTGGCAAAGGTGATACCAACAAGGAGGCAGATGCAGTCAAATATACGCATACCAAGTTGTCTTGGTAGGGCATTCCATCTTGGCTGCAGTGGATAAAACATGAATGAGGAAACCAAAGGAGTACCAGTACTTGACCTGCAAAACCCTGATGCTGGCCATGCTTATCTTGGGCGAGGGTATGCATTGCTCAAACTGTCACCAGGTGATGGTACTTGCAAGCAGTGTTATGTGGCCTGTTTCCTCATGTAACAGAAGAGAAAAATCTGAAGAGATGGACCACGTCATGATTGCAATGAGCATAGCTTTGGTTACCTTACTGTTTGCTCAGTCAAGTGGCTGAGCACAAGACACCAAGAGTAATCTCTACCTTATATCACATGCATCTGCCAGGGCCAGCCAGGTCCTACCTACCAATAGCACAGTACCCTGGGCATCCTTGAGTGAGAAAGAGAGCCTGAGAGGGGAGTGTTCCCATTTAGGTGCTATGCCACAAGTAAAACAAATTGAATTTTACATCCGGTTTTATGGAAATGAAATGGAAAGTATGTGGCAGAATTTGGGGTGCTGACACAGGGTGCTGCCTTTGGGAGTAATTTTATATAGTTCCTTAACATTTTATAGCAGAGATCCTGTTCCAACCTGCAATCCACAAAGACATTGTTTAAAAAGCCATTGCCAAGTTTTGTTACTAATAACTCAAAAGTAAATAATATATCATCCAGTTTTTTACTAATAATTTAAAAGTAAACAATATAAAGGCACAGACAAGAAGAACTGAAAGAATAATAATTTCAGATCCCTCTGTATTTTGAATGGCATTCCTTGTCTTCATGTGTTATGAAGAAACAAAATTTGATCACATCAAAGGAATTAGATATTGGTACTAGACATATATCCACCTCTCTCTTTATCCCTATTTTTCCATTCTACTTAAGAACCTATTTGGCCTCTCAGATGCCTTAGGCTAGTGGAAAAACACACCACCACTGCAGCCCATGCTACAGCATGTGTAGTCACTGCTTAGAATATTGGCTCCTTTGCTGTAAAAAGACATATTTTACCCCCAGTGGTCTCTGTAGAGTTCCTTTCTCTCTGACATAGTAAGTACATGTCTTGAGGACATCTGTAGCAACCTCAATAAGCTATGGGCTTTGGTTTTAGCAGCTTCCAACATGCCAATGCCATGTCCTCACAGCCAAAAGACCACTACTTCCTCATAGGTAAGACCACAATTGGAGTTGGCATCGAGACTCCCTCCAAGACTTCTGTGATCATAGTAATCCATCAGTCCAGCCCCCAAGCCCCAGCATCTGCTTTGTATTCCTCATTGAAGTATCTAATGGCCTACACTTCCCAAAGCATCCCTTCCATGTCTAGGGAGAGGCACCTTTGTCCAGAAGGCCTGACTCCCCATAGACCCCCAACCCACCCACCTCAGCTCCTTACCAGTTAACCATTAGGACAGCATCATTTTCAGGAAAAAATGGAAGATCTCCACTTGCCTCCCACACAGCCAGGCAAATCCAGAGAAGGCGCTGGGACATTGCCCAGGAAATCCAGTTTTGAACAATAGAGGCTTCTGGTCGCTCTGCTGGGTGGCAGAGAGAATGAGTTTCCCAGATCCGTGACCTATGTGGCTGTTCCTCACTCTGCACCTGGGCTGGCAAAGCACCAGGCCTTGGCAGACAGTAGCCTTCCTGTCTCCCTGGAGCTCCACAGCTGGGAAATAGGGAGGATCTGTTCATCCACAGCAGAGCTCTGATGCCTGATTTCTATCTGCAGAGGCTAAATCCTCAGATCCTGATTGCTATACCCTGCAAAGTGGTGAGGGGGGCAGGGAACATGACACAGATTGACTGGGGATTAATGAAACACACAAATCTGATTTTCTCCAAAAAAGCATGCACCAGCAAGGGCCCTTCGGAGGCTAGGGTTCACAAGATTTCCTTATGAAACGACCTTTAAGAAAGTCAGGCCACAGTTCCCACAAAAACCCCAAAGCTAAACAACCACAGCACGTAGGCAGAAGACCTGGTACAGACCCATGCAGGCTCCGTGATTGCTGTTTCGGTCTCTGTGAGCCCCTATGAGCCCTGCTTAGTTGATTCATTCAGAATTGATATGAGAATTTCTACCTAGTCTTATTACATATTGTTATGCTGTGTTTGGTTGATATCCCTGGGAGGCCTGCTATTTTTTGAAGGGAAACGGAGGAGCAGTAGATCTGCTAGAGAGGGAGGTGGGGGAAAGGAAGACTGAGAGGAGTAGAGTGGGGGAAGGGTGTGGTTGGAATGTGTTGTCTGATAGAGAAAAATAATAAGTAAATAAATAATTAATAATAATGGAAGATAGACAAATAGATGGATAGATGGATAGATAGATAGATAGATAGATAGATAGATAGATAGATAGATAGATAGACAGACAGACAGACAGGTGAAGTAATACAGGCAGCTTGCAGCTAATACATCTCCAAGGCAACCCGCTCCCCTACTCAGGTAAAATAATGGAAAAGAAAATAAAAAGATCATATGACCTAGAAGTCCAGGACACGTAGTCTGTTGTGAAACGGTGTGTTCTATATATGACATGGAAGCTACACCCATGAACTCTCAACAATATTGATTGCCTGAATAAAATCAGCATATGGAAACGCCAACTAACATACAACATGGAAAGGGGTGCTTACATGTAGAGCTCCATGTGGTCAATGGTTGCTGAGAGAGGAGGGCCAGCTTCTTCCAGGGGTGAGCTCGTGTATAGGCTGCTCAATCCCAGTGGTCATCCCTAGACTCCTGTGTCTATGGTCAATGCTAAACAGACTCAGTAAATTGTATGTACATAATGGTGCATGCACATATATTCATACTGTAACAATAGTAATTAAGGAAGATAGAGTGAATTTAGGATGAGGACATGGGAAGAGGGGCTTAGATATGAGGTAGTGTTCATCAAAAAGATCAATGCCATTGAGCAAACCACAAAAAAAAGAACTTTAAAAAGATAGCACCCCTGCCACCTGCTACCTAAGCGAATAGTACAGTTATACTGGTCTGACTGAAGGCTGAGGAGGGGAGCCAATGTGAACTCCTTTGTGGGGAGGCACTAACCCAGGCCCCAGAGGGTAGAGCTAATCTCCCAGGTCTGTGTATCTGCAGGTGAATACACAATCATGACTGCTCATTTCCACTTGAAGAGGAAGATCGGGTACTTTGTCATCCAGACCTACCTTCCCTGCATCATGACAGTGATCTTATCCCAGGTGTCTTTTTGGCTAAATCGAGAATCTGTCCCAGCCAGGACAGTTTTTGGTGAGTACCTCCAAGTCAGGCCATGGCACTGGTGTCTTGTGCATAGCCACATTTGTGCACAGCTACATTTGAGCTGCTTGTTAAAGGATAAAGGTGTAGGAAAGGAGTCAGGAGACAAGGAAGAGCTCACCAGGGCAGACAGGTTTATTCAGGAAAACCTGAGAAAGGCTTACACCATGAAAATGGGGAGAGCCCCTCTCTTACAGACCAGGAGGTCGTTTATTGGGTTAGGAGGAGGTGAGGAGGGAGAGGCTATGTGGTCCAGCAGCTGTCTAAGCTCCTCATTTGCTGCAGGAGTTTTCCCAGTTAGGCTGTATCCCAAGAGCTTAGGATGTGCTGCACAGCACGATGCTGTTCTCAATTCTTCAAAACATCTGTTTTGTAGAACAGTCCGTCCTTGTTCTGGGAGCCAGGCGTTGAAGCTTAAGACAGGGGAGCAGGTGTTCTGTCATTTCCCTTCTTGGTAGTGTTTGGAGGCTGAAAGCTTTAAGTGATGGAGCCTAGTGTAAGGCAGGCCATTAAGGTTAAGACTTTGAGGAAGAATGTGGTACTCAACTCTTTGTTCTTGGCTCTGCCGAATGAGATACTTTTCTCCTTTCCATGCTCCAGCCAGGACTCGCTGTTCTACCTCAGGCTCCAAATCAACAGAGCAAACTAATCATGAACTAAAACCCCCAAAATGTAATCCGAATCAAACCTTTCCTCTTTTTGGGTTAATTATCTCAGGTATTTTGTGACAGTAATTGGAAGCTGATTAATGCAGTTACCATACTTCTATTATTGCCCATCCACTGTGACCTGGGAAGAAAATTGGACATTTATTTAAAATTGTAAGATTAAAAAAATATGATTTTGAAAAAATATGATTTCACTTTGTATGAGAGTTTAGGGAATAGTATTTGTTCTGCTTGATAATTATTTCCATTTTGGAAAACATTTCTTCACTAGAAGATGTGAAATTATAAACATCCCTCCCTTCCTCCTCCCCTTTGTTCCTCCATCCATTCCTATCTAGATCATTGTGAATGGCAGGCAAGCAGGTTACCACCAAGCTACACTCCTAGGCTGGACACAGTAGTATTTTCCCAGTGCTTATCAGGTATTTAGTTTTTAATTTTATGTAGTTCCCTTTAAAAAGTGCATACTCTTTTAAAATCGTCAACAAAATACAGTCATTCCATTGTGTGTCCACTAGTACACTGTGCTCCATGTGGTAGTAGCAAGTCACATTTCCAGCTGCCTGTGACTCTAGGCATTTTCAGATTTTCAGGTTCAGCCATCAACAGGTAGAAAATATTAAAATACCACCACATTTGCGCTAACACACATACAAACTCTTCCTCTTGCTGTTATTTCCTGAAAATACAACACAGCAACTCTTTATGTAATGATTTCATTATATGAGTCATTAAAAGGCATCTAGATAGGGGTCATTATATGTAAGAGGCCACCCAAAGGTTCTATGCAGAGGCTGTGCCATTTTATATAAGAGACTCAAGTGGTTATGGACTTGGGAATCTGAGGTGGTCCCAGAATCTGTCCTCCACAGACACTAAATGGTGACTAGTGAATGGCTTTTCCTGGGAGGAAGGTAAGACACCACCTGCATGCCAAGGTATTGATTCCATCCAGGCGTATCTTGGTGAGTGAGTGAGTGAGTTTATTGGGGTAACTTATAGGGTCACAGGTGGGGGTTTTCTTACAGAGCCAGCTGATGACACATCAGAGTTGCATCTCTGGAAACATGGGGAGCCGTTCTATAATGAGCCTATCCTCCCCTGACAATTGTCCTTTGCTTATATAACCTTGAGGAAGGGCTTTGAGACTCTTGTAACTTTTAAGCTTCCTGAGACTTTTTTAAGTTTCTGGGCAACTTCCTGAGTCTCATGGGATTCCCAGGAAGGAATGTTTCAATTCAAACAAAATGTCTATGAAGCAATGATACAGTTGAAGAACAATCTAGAAGACATCATTGTGTGTCTCTAAGACATAAGACACAGCATAATGTAGCTCAGGATTTTTTTGTTTTGTGTTTTTATTTATTTATTTATTTATTTATTTATTTATTTATTTATTTATTTGCCATAGTGGAATTTACTCTCCCACCTTGAAGCTCACTGCACTAGTCAGCTTTCTCTTACTGTAACACACTACCTGTGTTAACCAGTCTTAGAAGAAGAAAGATTTATTTTGACTCAAAGTTTTAGAGACATTTTAGTCTGGGATCATTGGTCTATGTGGATTTGGGGCCTGTGGAAGGCACCGCATCATGACAAAAATGGCCAGTGTGTGTGTTTGTGTGTGTGTGTGTGTGTGTGTGTGTGTGTGTGTGTGTATAAGAGAGACAGAGACAAATAAAGAGACAGACATATGACAGAAAGACATAGAAACAGAGAGAGGGAGAAGGAGAGGGAGTCAAGAACAGAAAGACATAGATATAAAGAGGTTGAAAGACAAATAGAGACAAATACAGGCTGGACCCTAAAACCCTCCTTTAGGGCATGGACCTCCACATGACTAGAAAACTGTATGGCACCTCCACCACCTGGAGCTGGGGGCCTAGTCTTTAATACCAGAGGTCTTTGGGTGATCTTTGTCTAAACCACAGACTCACCTCCCCCCCATTTAAGGTATGCTGAAGGCAATTTGAGGTCCGCTGTGACATCAGAGGCTCATATCTTTGTGTACTGTGAAGTACACTTCACAATGCAGCTTCTAACACTTACAGTTTTCCTTCCACAGTAGGGAGGTGCTTACATGCACCTTATCTTGATGGTATGTAAGAAGCCCAAGAGCGATGGACCCCACCTGCTCATCACTCTACTCCCAACTACTAAGTTCTTTAGTCTCCTTCAATGCAGAGCATGTAATCAAAGTGTGGAGATTGGCTTATGACCAGGAGGCACACTCACCAAGTTGATGGGCCTAATAAACTCTTTAGTGGATATTTATTAGTTAGGTGCTCAAAGTGTGGACAGTCCTGCCTGCGACAATCTGTTTCCTCTTGGAGATTCCCAGCATATTTTGAATATTAAATGATCTGAAAGGAGACCTGTTTGAGTGTCTGCACTCAACCATTTCCTCATCATAAACCATTAACTGGACTAATAAGAAAAATCAAGACGTAAAATCAAAATGTCTCCCAAGGCACTGATTCCACATAGGCTCCATGTGCTGTGAGTTTCAGGTCTCCTAGCCTCTGGTCGACCATTGGCTCTGCAGTGCTCATTGTGCTACTGGTTTCACGTGGTTTCTATATCAGACATATTCCAGCAGCTGGCTTAGAAGACATAGCGGTGCTATCTCAGGGCTCTGCAGGGTAGGATCTCAGGGTCAAGATGCTGGCAAGGTTGGTTCAAACTGAGGCTTGTGAAGGAAATACTGGGCCAGAAGTCTTCTCTTTCCTATGGTAGGTCTAAGGCTTGTGGATGCACACTCCCTGTGTTTGCTCTCTGCACGCTAACTGAGAATTTCCCCTTTAAAAGAATGCCAGTCACACTGGATTAGGGTCCATACTATCTGCTGATTTCATTACTTTATTGTTACAAGGTTACAGTCTTAAGTAGTCAAGATTAGGACTTCAGTGTGCCAATTTGAAGGTCATCACAGTTCAACCCATGATGTGTACACTCGAGCCATATCCCATATACAAGGACATGTTCACAGAAGTGTGAAAGAAGAGAGACTGTCTGGATTGTAAGAGTCTCCAGTTCTGACTCCAGAGATGGGCTATTTCTTTACAGGATCAGAATTTTGGTACACTGCTAAGAGCCTGTAAATCCCCAGCTCTTCCTGCATTGTGGGTATAGCACATCCTTCTAGAAAGTAGCTTAGGTCAGGGGTTGACAGTTGGCTGATAAGACACAAATTTTTCCTGATTGTAAAAGCTACGCATGCTCCCAGCCAAATGACCTGGCTTTGCTGTGAAGCCACTACAGTGTTTCTCTGGAGCCACGGTAGGCTCTAGCATATTGCCCCTGCTTTGAAGGAGAGAATTTCCCATCCTGCCACAGTGGTACTCAGGCATCTCTGATATCTCTGTATGGTCAATGCATAAGAAAGAAACACACTGCATCATTGTGTCCCGCTGCTTACAAGGTGCACTGTAAATCTCCATGAAGCACATTGCTGAGTCCTGTGTAAAGGTCACTGCCACTCTTCCAGTGTTCTTGTCTTAGTCGTACAGAGATATATCACTCATTCAATACATTTTTGCAAGTACCAACAATTTTCCAGACCTGTCCAAAGAAAGGAGGCATAATTATATAGAAATCAGACCAAAATCTATGTCCTCCTCAATTTGTATTTATAGAGGAAGGAGACAGTGGGAGCAATTAGCTAAGCATTGTTTTTACTGCAGAAAATGTGATAATCATGGGCATTTTGATGGAAAAAGGAGTCAGGTGAGACTTTATGTTCTGTCATGTTCAGGGAGGGAGTTCTGGGAAGGAATGTTGGTTTATGATCCCATGTTGTACTCTGCCCTCTCCTCGCCAAGCAGGAGTGACCACAGTACTGACCATGACAACACTCAGCATCAGTGCCCGGAACTCGCTGCCCAAAGTGGCCTATGCCACAGCCATGGACTGGTTCATTGCTGTCTGCTATGCGTTCGTCTTCTCTGCTCTGATTGAATTTGCCACGGTCAACTACTTTACAAAGAGAGGATGGGCCTGGGATGGCAAGAAGGCCCTAGAAGCAGCCAAAATCAAGGTAATAAACACTTACTATCCTCCTCTTTTAGGTTACACTGACAAAGAAAGTGGACCTAATTCTGAGTCCCAATATTCAACAAGAGATTTCTCTTTCTGCCTCTCCCTCCAGAATGATTCTTCTACATATCTGCAAAGCTTTTGCAGGTTATTTCAGATGATGATCTTAAATCAATTTCACTCAAGTATATGGTGTTCACTGAATGGCTTGGATTTACCTATACTCAAACTAGTTATTTAAAAAAAAAAATCACGACTCTCTCTGGATGATGTGCCTGGGTTTTAACCTCAGTTCACAATACAGCAAGTTCTTCTGTCCCTGGACCATGCACTATATCCTCTTTGAGGTAGCCATCATGCCTTGTAGAGGGTGGACAGCATAATGAAAGTTGTCCATCAGCCAAAAAGACCCGGTGCTCCGAGGGAATTCTTTGGCCCACTCAGGCTCTGAGCATGCATGGTGATATGAAGTGTCACACAGTCAAATGATCTTTCATTGTGTATTTCACACATGGTTTTTGCCCAAATCTAAGGAATAATCAAGGAAAAAGAGCAACGCAAGGTCCCAAGCTGAATCACTTCCACAATGGTATAAGAAAATGTATGTGCATAGAAAATAAAACCACCAATGATAACCTGGTAATTATACTGTGCCCAGAGCAGATATTTAAGCAATTTGTTTGTACTGAGAGAAGGTGAGGTCGGTTTTTCTGGGGGAAGATTGTGAAAGAAATCTTAAGCTTTTCCTTAAGCCTGAGAGGATTCCAGACAGGGTTATGCATGGAGTTAGATATACTGAACCGAACCAGCTGGCAAACCTGGGCACTTCCATCTCATGGAATTTATTTGGTTCTACCCCACCACCAGCCTGGGATTGAATACTCAATTTATTTTCCTGAGAAAAGCCCTATGTTCTTACTTTACAAGGGGCTATCCTCTTACACGGCCAACTGGACTTGGAGGTATGACTCTGTGGATAGCACAGGCCATGGGGAATGGACTACTGGCCTTGGGAAAGAGGATAGGGTGGAAGGAGCTGGAAGAAAAGAGGGAGAAGGGTTGAAGTATACAGGGCAGCAAAGGCAGCCATGGATATTGTCTGTTGATAAGAAACACAAATAGTGCTAACCAGCCCACCGCATTACTGGAAGATAGATGCTTGCTGGGTGCATGGATTCTAAAGGGCCACATGCTCATAACTGGAGTTGGTCAAGTCTTCAGACACCATTGCCCAATCAAAGTGGCAGGCCCACCTGAGTCCAGGTAGACTGTGAGGTCTTGGGCAGGTGGCAAGTCATAGCATGCTGTTAGATACAATGCTGACACAGTTGAGTCAGCTCCATGTAACTGCTCTTTTCTAGGTATATATGGGCACATGAAGGGAACATAGATTGCCTACTCCCACACATAGTGTGCTGCCCTTGTCATCCCTATGTGCATCAAGATGATGAGTTGTTCCCCAGTGCTGTGTCTTACTTCAGTGCTGGAAAGCACTTTGTATGGAGTGTCATGCTATGAGGCAGGTCAAGAACACTGACAGACCCAGGGACTGAGTGAGAATGAGCACCCTAGTGGGACTCTGTTTCTGTGAGGTGATGCTTGCTAGAAGCAAAGACAACATTAAGAACTCAGAAACCAGGCTATGCCCGCCGTTATTTCTTGCTTATCCCCAAGAAAGGACGAAGTGAGGTAAGGCCAAAGGCGATGATGCTCTGTGTGTAGGCTCAGCAGAGCCTCTGATAATCCATACTGAAACTCTGAAGCAAATCAGAGGACATGATGGGGAAGTGATGCCTCTGCTTCATGGCTGACATGTGGGTGCTGAGTGACATTCTTTGTGGGATGACATGAACAAAGATCATTCACCTAAGTCATCCAACCACAGACGAAAGCACATAAAGCCCAACACAGTGAAACAGTGAGTTATGTTGAGGTTACAGGAATATGAGTGAGGAGTTACATACTGGAGCAAACCCAACTCAAAGGCAGCTGAATGACCAAAGCCCGTGGGTGACAGCTTACAAAAGCTGGAAAGCTGGAGCACACAGCCTACAAACAGCTCAACAGCTTGGGGAGTGTCCACTCCAGTCAGGTTAGATGCTGGAGCTTCTTCCAAAGAGTCTGGCTGGTCTCTGCTTCCTGGAGGTGGTTTGTGGTTACTAGGTAGCTTGTCTTGTCTGCGAGTGACTCTTGGCAATCTTTAAAGCTCATATGTGCTTGGGGGAGGGGAGGCCTGGTGAATCTGATCAGCTTCAGGGACTTCCTGGAGGTATGTTGAAGTTGTTTGTTTATTTTTTCATCTGGTTTTTTTTTGTTTTTGTTTTTTTTTTGTTGTTGTTGTTTGCTTTGTGGGCTTCAGAAGCTTGTAGTTTTCCTTCCCTGTAAACATGCTGTGTCTTAATGAGAGAACTCCAAGGTGGATGGTTTAAATCTCAGGGAAACTGCTACACAGCCATGGGTCTGGATTTTAAGGGAGGATGTGGCTATAAAAGGTCAGGTAGCTTTCTGTGGCTTTCTACTTGTTTTCTTTCCACTGACATATTTTCTGTAATTCTAGTGCTGTTTCGCTTAAATTTTATTTAATGAGATGACATTTTTTGATAATGAAATTGAAATGAAAAATTTAAACTAACATTTTATCATGTATCTTTTCCAGCATATGGTAATGTTTAGAATGTTTCTGTTTCTGCTGATAACAGTTTACTAACTTTATGTTATAATCATCCATACATCTATCTATCCATCCTTGCACCTAGCATCCATCCACTCATCCACCAATCTATCATCCTTCTTCCATCATCTATAAGTCATTCATTATCCATGAATCCACTTATCATCTCTACACTATCATCTATTTGTTTATATAGTTTTCATCCATTAACCATTTTATTTTTTATACATATCAAAATAAATTACATGCATACCCTTAACAAGAGTTCATTGTGGTTTATTATTCATTTTATTCTCTTGGAGAAACATGTACTCAACATGAAGTACATAAACATTGAGTTCCTACAAGCACAAACTCTTGTGTCCCGCAAATCACTGTCATATCATTAACATCTAGGAAGTTCAACATATCTCTTTTTAATCAGCTCCTGTCTGTACAGTACTTATTTTTCCACATAAACTTTACTTTCTGTTCTAGATTTCATACAACAGCAACAACAACAACAACAACAACAATGACAAAGTCAGAACAGTGTACACAAGAGTATTGATAGTTCGTGAATCTAGAATAGTCAGAACTGGAGATAGCACATGCGCCCACCAACAGGAGATAAATAGTTATATGTTCTTAAAAGAAATAATACTCAACAATAAAATGATAATTTTACTGTGCTGTTGGAAGCAACTGCAAGGATGATTCTCAGGAGCCCCTTTTTTGAGACACACCTTGCGCCAAGGACTACTTACTGTAGTCAGCATTTTTAATCACTCTCCTTTTAATTATTCTCTTCAGGTCATTCTCTAGAATGTTTCTTATAGCAAACTACATAGAGTATTCACTCCCATGGGCGCACTAAAATAAAGAAAGGATTGTTGCTGTGATCTTAATTCAGCTTATGCTGGGTTCCTGAGAAATGCCAAACATTAACATCAGCAGGGGCTCGTGCTCAGCCAAACCTGTCTGCTGTGGGATGCTAGGCTTGCAAGTCTGTGGGTGCCTGCCTTCTTTCAGGGTTCCATTCCTGCTCCTTTGTCTCTTCTGAAGATAGACATTAGACCTTTGGCAGGAGGGGAAAGGTGACATGTCTTTACCTTCTTATTATATTTTGCAGAAAAAAGAACGTGAACTCACACTAAATAAGTCAACAAATGCTTTTACAACTGGGAAATTAACCCATCCTCCAAATATCCCAAAGGAGCAGCCGGCAGCAGGGACCGGAAATACATCTTCAGCCTCAGCCAAACCTTCTGAAGAGAAGACTTCGGAGAGTAAAAAGACATACAACAGCATTAGCAAGATTGACAAAATGTCCCGGATTGTGTTCCCCATCTTGTTTGGCACTTTCAATTTAGTTTACTGGGCAACATATTTGAATAGAGAGCCTGTTATAAAAGGGGCCACTGCTCCAAAGTAAGCTGGGCAAGTCCCAAGCTTCCTGGAAATCATACGTCCACAGAGATGGAACTGAGGAGAGGCCAAGCTCACAGAGACTGTTTGGGCACCGTCTTTCAGGAATTTTTTTGCATGTTTAATAATATGTACAAATAATATTGCCTTGATGTTTCTACGTGTACCTTCAAATGTTTCAAGGATGTCCCCTTAATTAACAAAGCAAACGACCTTCTACAAAAAATGGGAGGTGATGACTGATATTCAAACGCTCAGTTCCTAACATCGATAGTTTACAAACAAGATAAGTATATTTTTAACTGTTCCAAGTATATGATGTTTTTATACGTCGAATGCCATTTCATACTGTTTTTCCTGGCCAACAGAACATCTTAGGCAATCCCCGTGATGACTGCTTGGCAGCAGCAAAAAGCAAACATCATGGGGTTCACACTGTCCGTGAGGAGCAAACTGTGGACATTTAAGTCCAATACTAATTGCCTTTAATAATTCTTCCTACTCTGAAATAAAAAAAAATGCATGAACTGACATTAAGAAATAGAATAAGTAAACATTTATGCAGACCAATTTAATAACAAGCACATAGTGTGTTAGATTACTAGAACAAATATTTCCCCAAGGAAGGAAATCAACTGATTCAAAGTTAACTTTTGTTTTTGTGGAAAATAAATTTTTCTCAACATACCCCAACACCTCTACAACCTTAATAATTACTCTGAAAGAAAAGAAATTAAAACCTTAAAGCGACAAGGTCTTGGTCGTCCTTGGCCATGGCACTCTGTGCCCATTGTCTCTGGAATGTCAGCTCCTCTTGCTGCTGCTTCAGCGCTGAGCAATTGTAATTGAGTTATTTCTTGTTTTATTTCCCTGTACATATTTCATGATTAGATTATTGCCCTGTTAGCTTTTGTATATGACTCTTAAAAGTTCATTAAAAAAAAAAACTTTAAAATGACTTGATCTTATGGGCGTATGTCATTTATTCTTTTGATTCAATTTTTGACTAACCCACTTCCTGAAAATGCCGTAAGAACAATCTCTTCTGAAATTGTTTATGAGTAAACAGGAGAACTGTTTATGGGAACAAAGAGAGTTAAAACCTAGTGGGTAACCCTCACTCTTCCAACCTAATTATGCAGAGGAATGCTTCGAGAGGCTAGTTGTTGACAGGGCAAGCGTAGACACTGCCAGGAGCTCTTCCTACGACAGATCCTTCAGCACACTTACAGTGTTTTCTACAGGCGTGATGATGGCTGGTCCCTCTTTCTGTGTCTGCTGACTGCTGGTCCTAGCCGTACAACCTCTCTTAAGGCTCACGTGACCTCTCTTATGGGCCTGGAGTGTGCTCGGCCTAGTTCTGTCCCCACCTCCAGTTGTTCATGAACAGTCAGACAGAGTAGAGCAATTGGTGCATATACTTTGTGTTCAAATACATATCAGCAGGTTGGAAGGAACAGATTCTGTCCTAAATTTGAAACCCCAGTAGTATAACAGAGGAGGCACAACTATCAAGAAAATCAGATCGTTGATTAGGCCTGTTTAGACAAATTAGGTGCCAGGCAAGTACCCAGATTCCCTTTCTTAATATGTTCTCTTGTACATGTGCATATGCACACACCTGTGTCCAGGTATGCATTTACGGATGCGAGTGCCTATGTGTGCTCATGTGGAGGCCAAATGTTGACATGTGGTCAATTTCCACCTTGTTTTTTTTTTGAGACAGATTCTTATCACTGGACCTGGAGATCACCATTTCAACTAGCCTGGCTGGCCAGCAATCCCTAGCTGTGCTCAGTTGTTCTCCAGCTCCCCAGTGCTAGTGTTGCAGGCACACAGTCACCCCAGGCTTCTTACATGGACGCTGAAGATCAATCCCACATCCTTATGCCTGTGAAGGAAGCCCTTTACTGACTCAGTCCCCTCAGCATCTCCTCCACTGTTCCTTCTACACCTGTACCCAGTATCTCAGACAAAGAGTGACAAAGGTCACTCAAACCTGCTATGGAAGTATTTCCCTGTGATAGGATGATGACATCTGCAGAATTGACATGTGCCCATTACAGCACAGTATGAAAAGTCCCCTGGGAAAACCAAAGCTAATCCGTGTGGAGTCTGATTTTCATTACTTTTTTTGTTCTAGATTGTTATATCCTCTTCAGGATTCAGCATCACACTGCAGTTTTAAGAAGATGGAAGAGTAAGATTCACACATTCACACAATTTAATACCCATCTTGAACTGCATACTTTCAATACAAAATGACATCTTCTCCAGGTTGCAGTAAATTTCTTAGCGTATGGCTTTTGCACAAAAGTCCTTGCTGAGCTTGTTTGGAGAATGCCCATTTTTATGCTGCTGAACCTGTAATCTGATGAATATTTAGCAAAAATAATCACATTTGTTTTCCATTCTCTGATTTTGTGTTGCACAGATTCTCAGAGTTTGTTATTTTTAATGAGAACATAATAAAGAATCACCTTGGGGAAATGATGACAAGGCAAGCAATAACATTTCTGAAGATAATTATAAATTATACTGCTCTACTTTTAGAGCCAGAATATTTAAATGTGTCTTTTTTACATCACCAAGAATATAAAGAGGGTGTTCTTAACAGTCCACAATCAGTACTTCTTATATTCTCCCTTATGAGTCTAAAGGTCTATCTAGGGCAAGCTCTGACTGAAGTTGACATAAAAGTATATGTTTGCTTCTTATGATTTTGTTCAGCTGCTTGAGGAATAACTATAATTGTCCTGAAAATGCATTTTGTTGAAGATGGGGAAGAAGGCTACAAAACATTTATTTTCTCATTGCCTTGATACGATCTGAGAAATTGAACTCAAATCTCACACGGGACAAACTATAGGACACAGCAGCAAATAGGAAATTTATCCTTTAGAGACAGTGTTCCTGCAACTCAAATATATTAATCCCTTGCCTTAAACATCATGGCCAGTCAGGTGTACATACGCTCCTATTTTTCTATGTCTCATAGTTTCTAAATCTGTGTTCACAACACCATCAAACTCCTTTATGAGAATGTTGATGGAGAAACAAATATGACCTAAGATGAAAGTATTCCTTCCAAGGCCTGGGTAAATGATTATACATTAAGCCTGCCGTAGATGTTTCCTGTCTGAAAGCACATCCATCTATATTTTCTTTATAAAGTCTGTGGTTCTGTGATCTCACAAACTTAATGCTCTATTTAGTGTAGCACTCTCTCATAAGAAAAGGGGAGGGAGGCAAAGAGTGATGAAGGGGAAGAAGAAAGGAGGAATGGAGAGAAAGAGTGAGAAGGAAAGAGAAGAGAGAGGGGGGAGAGAGTGGGGAGAGGGAGCCACAAAGAGAGAGAGAATGAATGAATGGACGAATGAATATCACTGAATGAGAGACCTGGTGTCTTTAATTGGATTGTTCTTTCTAGATCTCTCATGTGGATATTATGGTAGTTCTCTGCCTCAAGGAAAACCACAGTCATGACACTGAGTCTTTAATCACCGTTATCTTCCTATAAAAACTATTCTCAAAGCAAAAGAACCTCTCCTTTGGAAAGAAGTACAATTTTCTCTCTGTCTTTTAGATATTTAAAATTAGTCTTAATATTTTTTATAACCCACGGAAGAAGGGGAGGAAAGATTCTAGGAGTCTGGTGCCCTTCTAAAAGGACACCAGAAGAACATGGCCCACTGAATCAACTAAGCAGGGCAAACATGGGCTCATAGAGACTGAAGTGGCAAGCACAAGGTATGTGTGTCACTGCACCAGGTCCATGGAATATATGTTATGGCTGATAGCTTGGTGTTTTTGTGGGACTCCTAACAAGTGGGGATGGGTGTGTCTCTGATTCTTTTACCTGTTCTTGGGACTCTTTTCCTTCTATTGGGTTGTGTTGTCCAGCCTCAGTATGGGGGCTTTGCCTCAATGTATTGTATCCTTTTCTGTCCTGTTGGAGGCCAGAGCCTTTCTGAAGGGAAACAAGAGAGAGAAGAGACTTGATACCCTATGAGCATATACAGGGGGAGGTAATCCCCCTCAGGAACAGTCATAGGGGAGGGGAGTAAGGGGAAAATGGGAGGGAGGGAAGAATGGGAGGATACAAGGGATGGGATAACCATTGAGATGTAACAAGAATAAATTAATTTTTTAAAAAAAGGGAGAGAGAGTGGATCTGGTGGGGACCTGAAAGACGTGCAGGAGGGGAACTGTGGTCAGGATGTATTGTATGAGAGAAGAATATTTTAAACTTAAGAAAGTATATAAATAAATAAAAATCAACACACAGAACCCAGAAGCTTTCATATATACAAATAATGAACTTGATGAATAATTTAGAAAAAAATCTCATTCACAAAAAACTCAATAAAAAATTGAAAGTAACTAGGGATAAAGCTAATGAAGTAGGTGAAAAGCCTCTACAAGGAAAAGTCTAAGACACTGAAAAAAAAAAAACTAAAGAAAATGCGAGATGATGGAAAGATATCCCATGCTTCTGTATCAACACTCAATATTGTGAAAATAGCTATGCTGACAAAAGTAATCCACAGATGCCATACAATCCCAGTCAACGTTTCAATGACATTCTTCACAGAATTAGAATTATTAACCCAGAAAACAAAATATCACAAAAAATAGCTGAAGTAATCTTAAAGCAAAAGAAAACAGCTTGGCGGCACTAGGATTCAAATTTTACTACAGCACTGTGGTGACGAAGACAGTATGGCACTACCATAAAAACAGACAAGTAGACACATGGAACAGAACAGGGGACCCAGTAATAAACCTAAATAGGTACGGTCACCAAAAGTTTTTTTTTTTACAAGGGTGTCAGAAACATACATTTGAAAAGGTCAAATATTCAATAAATGGTGCTGGCAAATTTGGCTATCTATCTGTATAGGTGTATTTTTTTCTATAAAACATCAGTTCAAAATAGATCAAAGACTTTACTTTAAAACACACTGAGACAGCTAGAGCAAAGCATGGGAACAGCCATTCACTATGGAAGCAAAGACAAGAACTTTCTGCCACAGCCCAGAGTCACACGGAGACGTAGAGACGGCGGCATTCCAAATCGGTGGCACAAAGTGGAATTTTTGAGTTGTGTGGTGTGCAGGCATCCACTTGAAGAATGTTATAGTTATACCCAGCTCTCAACTCAGAAACAAATGCATTAAGAGGGTAATCAAATAGGAATCAGAGAGAATACTGCATGTGTCTTTATCATGTGGGAGCATGGGGGATTTTTCTGTCTTTAAATCAAGGTACAATAACACGTTGATGTATTTGACTAGAAAAATATATTTTTAAAAATCTTTCTGATAATTTTGTACAGGAGTACTTGCGCCAGCTTGTTTTGTTATGTCAAACTGACACAAGCTAGAGTCATCTGAGAGAAGGGAACCTCAATTCAGATAATGTTTTCATATGATCTGGCTGTAAGCATCCTTTTGGGTATTTTCTTAACGATTGATGTGGAAAGGGCAGGTTCATTGTGAGTGGTGCCAATCATGGGCTGGTGGTGGGTTCTATAAGAAAGCAGAAATGGTCCAGCCAAGAGGAGCAAGCGAGTAAGCAGCATCTCTCCATGGCTTCTGCATAAGCTGCTGCCTCCAGGTTTCTGTCCTGCTTCAGTTCCTGTCCTGACTTCTTTCAATGATGAACAGTGATGTAGAAATGTAAGACAAATAAGCCCTTTCATCTCCAAGTTGCCTTGGTCATTGTGTTTCATCACAGCACTAATAATCCTAAGACAAGACTGTGTTTACAGTATTTCCATCCCTCCCTTTCCCCTCTAGTTTCTTCTTTGTTCTCCAGCTGCCTCTCAGGTAGGCTACTGGCACTTTCCCTCCTTCCCTCCCTCTCAGCTACTTGCTAAGGACAGCCAATCCTTTCCTATAGGATTGGCTAGATCCCACCTGCATCTACAAGGGACCCTCTAGCCATCGCATGTAACCCAGAATTTTAAAGCCCTGACAGTGGCCAGACTAAAAACACTCCAATTGCCCTAACTATCCTACAGATGCAGCACCTGTTCACAGTGCCATGAGAAACTTGTTCCAGGCTCCCTGACCAAACTGCTAAAAGCACCAGACTGTAGCAAAGAAACAGAAAAAGCTGGGTAGAGGCTGTGTTCTGCATTCCAGAAAAACCGAGGAAACCAAGATCCCAACCTTACCATGAATTTGCCCCCTCTTGAATACTTTAAACACCACTGCTTAAAGAAAGAGATGACAAAAAAGGAGAGAAAAAGTCAATCAACTCCAAATGGTTCATCATTTTCCCCATAGATCAGCGTGTCTCTCAACACTTGTTCTGTTTTGATTTTTGTCACCTGGGCACAAGCCAGAGTTACCTGGAAAGAGGAATTTCTGCAGAACAAATACATTCATCAGATTAGAATATAGCCAAATTTGTAGGACATTTTTAAATATTAGTTTACTTATTCACTTCACATCCCAATTGTAGCCCCTCCCTCCTCTCCTCCTGGTCCCAATCTCCTTTCTTCAACTCCCTATGCCCCTCCCCTACTTCTCAGAAAAGGGGAGTCCACCCCACTTCCAACCCACCCAAGCACATTCAAGTCACATCAGGATTGAGTGCATCATCTTCCTCAGTAGCCTGGCAAGGCAGCCCTGACAGGGGGAAGTGATTGAAAAGTATGTAACAGAGTCCTTGTTAGTGAAAGCCCCGACTCCCCTTACTAGAGGACCCAAATGGAGACCAGGCTCCCCATGGGGTACATATGTACAGGAGGCCTAGGTCCAGTATAGTTCTTGGTTGATGCTTCAGTCTCCTTAAGTCCCCACTGGGACATTTGCTCACCTATGTTCAAAGTCGCTTTATTCAGAATAGCCAGAAACTGGAAACAACTCAGATGTCCCTCCACCGAAGTATGGATAAGGAAACTATGGTACATTTACACAATGTAATACTACTCAGCTATTAAAAATAAGGAAATCATGAAATTTGCAGGCAAATGGATGGAACTAGAAAAGATCATTCTGTGTGAGGTAACCCAGGCCCAAAAAGACATGCATGGTATGGACTCACATTTAAGTGGATATTAGCCATTTATACAGGATAACCACGCTACAATTCACAGACCTGAAGAAGCTAGGTAACAAGGAGGGCCCAAGAAAGGATGTTTGAATCTCACTCAGAAGGGGAAATAGAATAGACAGCAGAAGTGGTTGAAAAGAAGGATTAGGATAGGAGAGGGAGTGCTGAGGGAAATGAGGATGGGGATCAGACATGAGGAGAGCAGGGTTGCAGGGAGTATGGGAGGACAGAGGGCCTGCAGAGAGAAGAGAAACCACAGGTGGGGGCATCTCTGAGACAAGCTGGAGACCTACAACAGAGTAGGCTCCAGAGACCATATAGGGGTGACTCTAGCTGGGACCCTTAGTAGTGGAAGTTATGAAGACTGAAGAGGACACCCTCTAGCCAGACTGGGCATCTAGTGGAGGGAGGGAAACACCAACTCACCCACAAAAACTTCAACCCAAAATTTGCCTTGCATACAAGATGTGCAGGGATAAAGATAGAGCAGAGATTGAGGGAATATCCAACCAAGTCTGGCCTAACCTGAGACTCTCCCCATGGGAGAGAGCCAACCCCCAACACTACTAATGGTACTTTGTTATGCTTACAGATGGGAGCCTAGCTTAACTATCTTCTGAGAGAATCGACCCAGCAATGCATAGAAACAGATAATGAGACTCACAACCAAACATTGGGTGGCATACAGGGTACCTTGTAGAAGAATGTAGGAAGGGCAGAAGGACCTGGAGGAGACAGGTATGCTACAAGGAGACTAATAGGGACATTTCTTTTTTAAATTAATGAATGATGTGAGATGTACCAACTCAGAGAGTTGGTCCAGGTTCATATAAGCATGCAAGATGAGCAAGCCATGAACAACAAGCCAGGAGGCAGCATTATCTTACAGCCTCTGCGGTTCCTGGCTCTAGGTTCCAACCTTCACTTCCTGACATGAATTCCTTTCAAGGTGGGTTATGAACTGTAAGATGAAAGAAATCCTTTCCTTCCCAAGCATCTTTTGGTCATAGTCTTTATCCTAGCAGTAGAAAGCAAACTAAGACAGCCTGCTGTGTAGCAGTTTCCTCTATGATTGAAACCTTCCATCTGGCAAGCAAGCTCATTAAGATTGGATGTAAAATCGCAAATTAGCTTCAGGAAGTCCCTGAAACTGACCAAATTCAGTAGGCTCCCTCCCCACAAGATATATAAACAGAAAAGACTGCGGAGAGGCACTCTCAAACAAGCCAGTCTGTGAAGACTCTCAGATAAACAGAGCAGCCTAAAAGAAGCAGAGGCCAGCAGAGTTGGATGAAGAGGTTCAGACCAACTAAGCCACCTACAAAGGGCACCCTCCAACCTGTTAAGCTGCCTTTGGGCTATACAATGTGCTCCAGATTTCAAGCTTTTGTGAGTTGTCACCCAGGCTGTGGAGGGCTTTGGTGATGCATCTGAGTTATTTTGGATCCTGTAAAGAATCACTCATCCATTCTCTTATAAGTAATGTCAATAAAAGGATTGGTTCACCAAGTTGGACATTGGTCCAATCATCCCCATTTCCTTCATCTGTTGTAAGTTCCTTTCCTACATTGAGTAGATCTGTGGTGTTGCCTCTCTCCAGGAGAAATCTGTCACAAAACACAACTCTCCTCAGAGAAGCTTCTTTTTGCAGTGGATGGCAGTTAATACAGAGACCCAAATAGTCAATGTGCAGACAACAAGAGACTGGGATTCTCAGCCTTAAGGGAGACATTCATCTCACAATCCCTCCTATCGAGTTTCAGTTATTGCAGGAAAGGGAGTGGAAACAGTAACGCCAGAGGTGATGGGTGACTACAAGAAAATGGTGATTTTCTGGGCAAAGTTGGGCACTTGCACATTTGAATTCACAGCTGTTGAGGCAGCACCCGCAAGACCTTATGCTCAGGCCAAATAAAATTCCAGTTTAGAGTTGGGAGGTGGGCCTGATGTCCCACCCTTAGGTAAGAAGCTGTTCACAATGGACTGCTGCTAGGAGTGAGGGAGTCAGTTTTCTTTAAGGGTGTGGTCCCTGGTGTGTTGACCATACTTCAGTGAAGGCAGCATATATAAGAGTATATAGACAGCACAAATTAGATTTGGTGGTTTTAAAAGAAAAAGAGGGCACTGGTAGGTTGGAAAGGGGAGATGGATCTCATTGGAACCGAGGGGGTATATACATATTATAAAATATCAAAATACATTGTATTTAATTATCAAAGAACTAATAAAACACATGAAAAAAAGAGTTTCATAGAATTCTACTGTCAATCCATATGGGCCTGAGCTTTTGTTAGTTCCAGGCTTTTATTAATTCTGATCTCCTTATTTGCTATAGGTCATCTTATATTACTCATCTCTTCTTGGTCTAACGTCTGGGGAATTGGATGAATCTAGAAATTCATTCATTTACGTTTTCAACTTTATGGAATATACGTTTGTTAGAGTATTTCTTTATAATATCTGGATTTCTCTGGTATATTTTGTAATGTTTTCCTTTTTATTTCTTATTCTGCTAATGTGGGTTATCTTTCTTTTGGCTGATTGGGCAAAAGGTCTGGAAATCTTGTTTATCTTCTCAAAAGGTCAGATATTAGATTAGTTGATTGCAATTTTTTCCTTGTTTCTTTTTCACTAATTTCTGCTCTGATTTTTATTTATTTTTTTGTCTGCTAGATTTGGGCTTGGTTTTTTCTTGTTTTTCTAAATTCTTGAGCCACATCATGAATCATTATATTTGTGCTCTTTCTGATTTTTTAAATGTAGGCACTTAGAGCTACAAATTTCCCTCATAGGACTTCTGTTACTGTGTGTCCCAGAGGTATTTCTGTGTTTTCATTTAGTTCTGGAAATGTTTTGATATCTTCCTTAATTTCTTCTTTGACTTGTTTATCATTCAGTAATGAGTTGTTTAATCTCCATGAGCTTTTATAATTACTAGAGGTTTATTTGCTGTTGACTTTGTATTTTATTGCTCTGTGGTCAGACAGGATACATGGAGTTATTTCAATTTTTCTGGACTTCTTAAAATTTGTTTTGTGTCAAAGGATATGGTCCATTTTAGAGGTGCTTCATTGGGCTGCTCATTTGAATGGACATTCTGTGGGATTTGGAAAGAATATTTTGTATGTATCTATTAGGCTATTTGCTGTAAAAAGCCACTTAACTCTGATGTTTTTCTGCTTCCTCTTTCTCCAGATGACCTGTCTGTTGAAGAAACTGGAGTGATACAACTGCCTACTCATACTGAGTTGCAGTCCATATGTGTATAAAGCTTAATAGTATGATAGTATGTTTTTTTATGAAATTGATATGCCATAATTTGGTGCCTATGTTTTGCATAGTATTGTCTTCTTGGTTAACTGTTCCCTTGATAAGCGTGAAGTGTTCTTTATCTCTTCTAATTAGTTTTGATTTGAAGTCTATTTCGTCAGATATTGGGATAACAATACCTGCTTGCTTTCTAGTTCTATTTGCCTGAAACACATTTTTTTTTGCATATTTCAGTTCAATTCAGTACGCATCTGTTAGGTAAGTGATTTCCTTCTAGACTACAGAAATATCAGAAATATGGATTTTTTTTTTTTTTTTTTTTTTTTTTTTTTTTTTTTTAGAAAACAGGGCCTCTCTATGTATTTCTGGCTATTCTGGAACTCACTATGGAGCTCAGTCTGGCCTTAAACTCACAGACATTCTTAAGCCTCTGCTTCCTGTGTGCTAGGTTAAAGGTTTGTATCACCACACATGACTGGATTTTTTTTTCTTAATCCATTAAATTAACTCATGCTTTTTTTTTTTTGCAGGGGTTGCAGCCACTACTATTTAAGGGTATGACTTTCACACGAACTCTGGTGCCCCATATTTGACCACGTCCCCTGGATGGGGAGGCCTGGTGGCACTCAGAGGAAGGATAGCAGGCTACCAAGAAAAGACTTGATACCCTATGAGCATATACAGGGGGAGGAGGTCCCTCTCAGTCACAGTCATAGGGGAGGGGAGTAAGGGGAAAATGAGAGGGAGGGAAGAATGGGAGGATACAAAGGATGGGCTAACCAGTGAGATGTAATATGAATAAATTAATAAAAAAGAAAAATATTAAAAAAATAAAGTTATTTTTGAACCATGACATTTTATTTTATTATTGTTGTTTGTGTTCTTACTCTTACTTATTTCAGTTTATTATAGCTCCCCCCGCCATGTGGCCTCTTAGAATATTGCTTCCAGTACTCTCTGTAAGGCTGGTTTAATAGACATGAATTCTTTTAGCCTGCTATATAATGGGAAGTTTCCCTTTTTAAAACTATGATAGACACTTTTGCTGAGTACAGTAGTCCAGGTTAGCACTATTGGTCTTTCAGTTCATTGCCCCAAGCTCTTCTGGCTTTTAAAGTTTCCACTAAGAAGTCAGCTGCTAATCCAACAAAATGTGTCATTTTTAAATTATAGACATTCTGATATTTCACTGTGTTTTTATTCTATCAAATGCTCTTCATATTTATGTAAGAAACTGGAGTATTTTATTTTATGAAGTTAGTTATCTTAGTCTTTGTCCACCTTTAAACTTACTGGCTTGCCTTTGCTTTTGTGATTCTTCTGCAAATTTCATTTTGAGTGTGGGTCCTCCTATAAAGACATGGCTGGCCTAGAACTCCATGTGTAGACCATATTGGCCTTTGATTCATAGAAATCTGTGTGCCTCTGCTCAGGGATATGGGGAAGGGGGGAGTTAAAGTTTGTGTAGCACTGTGCCAGGCCTTTTTTGTGATTTTTTTTTTTACAAAAATATATCTTTAATGCAAGCATGACAAACATGTTCTTTCAGCAAATTTGCCTTGTAGTTGTCCAGCTTTGCATCACTGTAACAAATGCCTGCAATGTATCAATTTAAATGGAAGAAGTATATCTTAACTCACAGTATTGGAGATCTTGGCTCACTGTCTTCTGGTGCATGCTGAGGCAACACATTACAAAGAGGCAATCAACTCACTTCATAGCTAATCAACTCACTCCAGGAAGAACATGTCCCCAAGGACATACAGCCTCCCACTTGGCCTTACATCTCAAAGCTTCCACCATCTTCCACATGCACCAGGCTGAGGCTGTTGAGTTACTCCATTAGCAAATGGAGCACACTCCAGTTACCAATTGTAATACTTTGACCTTATGGTAAGGCCCTTTTGAGCATCTCCGTTTTATGTTCCAATTAATAAATCTTTGTTTGCCCACAGGCCATAGAAGCCCATTGTGGCTTCTGAAAACTTTAGAAGATCATCTCTCTCTTAAGGCTGAACTATACTTCAAATTAACTTATATATTTTTCAATTTATAATTATAATATCAACAGTATTTTCCCATTGAATCTAAGAACCCCCCAACTAGAATGCCACATTTTCCAGTTACTGTGCCCTGCAGTCTGTCTTTGATCTGAGGAATTCTTTGGCCTTTCTTTATATCCCACAGCATCATTATTCTTTGGAGACACCAGTTTTAGCAAAATGCACCCAAGAGTTTTAGTCTGTTTGCTGCTTCCTCATGGTCAGACTCAGGCTATGTATTTTTGGACAGCACTGCTTTTCTTAGTTCTGCATACTGGTAAATATGCCCTGTTAGATCATATTGATCCTTGCATTAAGCTGCAGCCTGCCAGCTTTCTCCACTATAATGCTACTCTTTTATTCTTTTAAATGTTAACTGTTCTTTGGGGAAATTATTTGAGAGCACTTAACTACTTTAGTTTTATGCAATAGCATGCACTCACAATTCTTGCAGCTGGCTGTACAACAGCGATTTTTTTTTAACTCAAATGCTGCTAAGTATTTATTAGTTAGTTATGTTATAATTGTGAGGTATTTTCCCTCATCTCTGTTATTATCTGCAATTTAGACTGATGCTCTCTTCCTTTGTCTAATGGATTTAAATTCAGAATTGTCATTTAAAATTTTTATTCTTAAGTTATCCAAGATTTAGACAAGGGCCTCATCAAGCTTACTATATAGAGTTTGGAATTTTTTCATGTTTTTTCTATTTTTAATCTAAAGACATTTTCCAACCTGATTTAGATATAATAAACAAAAATATACATATTTAAAGCACACACTATGATGACTTGCAATTCCTATACACTGTCACGTGATAGTCACAATCAAACTGGCCAACCTTCAGCTGTCTTCTTCATTCCTCTCACATTGACTTACTACACTTCTTCATGATGTTTTTTTTTTTTATAAACTCTTTCAATTCAAACATTTTTCCTAAATTTTGTTTCCATAAAGAATATTCACAAACAAGATCTAATTCTGGTTCTGAAGTCTCGCTGGTTGTTTGGGAACTTTAGGCAGAAGCGCTAGACTATGTAGCCATACACTGGAACAGCAGTGCTGTGCCCTACACTGCCCGAGAAGTAATGAGTCTGTGCTGATGTCTCCCACAGGGTTGTTCCTTGCCTTCTTACTTCCAATATCTCTGACTTTTTTGAGTGATCAGTTTTGTTTTTAAATTGAAGATAGATTTTTTTCATATATTTTGCTTACAATTTCCTTTCCCTCATCTCCTTTCAGATCCTCCCTACCTCCCGACATCCACAGCCACACCCTATCTTTATCTCTTTCATTAAAAACTCAATGAAATCCATCAAAAGAATAATAATAAAGTAAAAATAAACAGGAATAGGACAAAGCAAACAGAAGTAAAGGGCCAAGGGAAAAAATCACACACACACACACACACAAACACACACACATACACACAAAGCCCCACATATAGACAAAGAGACATACATCCTTATACATACAGAAATAAATCCCATAAAACAAAACTAGAAAACATTATATATATTATATGTATAAATATTATATATGTATCCTGAAAGGAAAAAATACCCTGAAAAAGCATTATGTCGCAAATACCTCTAAAATACCAATAAGGTCATTTTGTGTAGGCCATACAAGGCTAGGAATGGAACCTGCTCTTTTTTTTTTTTAACCTGCTCTTAAGAGTGTTTTGTTCATAGGCTATCAAGTCTCATCTTGGTAACCTGCTTATTCTTTCTTTGAATTTCTTAAAGAATGAGAACCTTCATGTATATACACTGAAAGGAGAGGTCAACTATTTAACACCATGTGGACAGAGCTGCTTCCCATAACTGATTTTTTTCTAGTTTTCTTATTTTATTTTATGAATTTATTCAGATTACAACTCAGTTGTTATCCCCTCACTTGAATCCTCCCATTCCTCCCTCCCTCCCACTTTCACCCTGTTCCTGTCCCCTAGGCCTATGACCATATAGTGTGGGAGGAGGTCCCCATCAGTCATAGACCTAGGGGAGGAGAATAGGGTGAAAGCGGGACAGAGGGAGGAATGGGAGGGTACAAGTGATGAGATAACAATTGAGTTGTAATCTGACTGAATTGATTTTTTTTTTAAAAAAGAGTGTTTTGTTGAGAGATGGCTCAGAGGTTAAGAGCACTGGCTGCTCTTTGAAAGGTCCTAAGTTCAATTCCCAGCAAACACATGGTGGCTCACAACCATCTCTAATGAGATCTGGTGCCCTCTTCTGGTGTGCACTCTTTTCTTTTTTGAAAAGAGTGTTTTGCTTTATTCCTTGATATCCTCCATCCCTCTTTGGCTCTTAGAGTCTTTCCACCTCTTCTTCTGAGGGGAGATCACTGAGCCCTGAAAGGATGGGTTTCAGGGAGACATCTTATTTAAGACTGAGTATTCCAAGGTCTCTCTGTACTTTGTCCAGTTGTGAGTCTCTATATTTGTTCCCATCAACTGAAGGAAGAGGCTTTTCTGGTGAGGTCTGACTGAGATATTGATCTGTGAGTATAGCAGAAATGTCATTTGGAGTCCTTTTATTACTACAGTCCTTCAGCAGAACAATATTTGGTCTCCCCCTGGGTCCATGGCCTGTCTAGTCCCAGATCCTTGGCCACTTGAGCTGTGTCAGGGATAGGTTCTTTCTCATGAAATGGTCCTTGACTCTAATTACATAGCATGTGGTTACTCTTACAGGCTTTGTTGTATGATTGCACTAGTATATCTTACAGGCAGATCAGAACTGTAGAATGAAGGCTTTGCTACAGCCTATCTGGGCTTACCTTTGCTCCTCTGGTAGTGTGCAGAGTAACTTCCAGTACCCTCAACACTAAATCAGTAGATCTAAAGCTCTAGTTAGGGCTAGTCTAGTAACCTTCCCCAGGATCAGTAAGATTGTCTTCAGCAATTAGGCTGTACCATCAGTTTGTGGCTGAGTTGTTTGGCGGTTTCCATGGGGTCCTTTCAGGTGACAGATCAATTAGATGTAACCCATTTCCAGAATTGGAGGTTTCATTTGGTAATGAGAGATTCTAGTTGGGCCTCCGTCTCTCCGCATTATTTGCTTACTGCATTTAGAATTCTTTCATATATGAATTTACATAAGAAGTTTCTACTGTATTAATTTCCATATAGCTGCTGAAATGGCCCCTCGCCTTAGTAGTCGCTGTATTTCCTCCCTTACCCACCTCTTTCCTACCCTTCTAGGTTTGAGCCTCTTTTTCCAGGTTTCCTCCAACCCCATGCATCTATAACTATCTTCCTAAGGAGATCCTTCCCTTTACCTAGTTCCTTACGCTATAGCAAACCTCTGTGGTTTTAGAGATTGTAGCCTGCTTATTGAAGACCCCAAATCCAAACTCCACATGAAAGCAAATACATACTACATTTGTCTTTTCGAGTCTGGGTTACCTCACTCAGGATCATAATTTTCTAGCTCCATCCATTTACCTGTGATTTCACAATTTCTTTCTTTCTTTCTTTCTTTCTTTCTTTCTTTCTTTCTTTCTTT